>OW818031.2:66506980-66885759 GCA_942486065.2 Calliphora vomitoria
CCAGTTACTGACTGTATTCTGTATTCTATACAGAAATCTAGCCAGTTACTGGCTGTATTCTGTATTCTGTATTCTATACAGAAATCTAGCCAGTTACTGGCTGTATTCTGTATTCTATACAGAAATCTAGCCAGTTACTGGCTGTATTCTGTATTCTATACAGAAATCTAGCCAGTTACTGGCTGTATTCTGTATTCTATACAGAAATCTAGCCAGTTACTGGCTGTATTCTGTATTCTATACAGAAATCTAGCCAGTTACTGACTGTATTCTGTATTCTATACAGAAATCTAGCCAGTTACTGGCTGTATTCTGTATTCTATACAGAAATCTAGCCAGTTACTGGCTGTATTCTGTATTCTATACAGAAATCTAGCCAGTTACTGGCTGTATTCTGTATTCTATACAGAAATCTAGCCAGTTACTGGCTGTATTCTGTATTCTATACAGAAATCTAGCCAGTTACTGGCTGTAATTCTGTATTCTATACAGAAATCTAGCCAGTTACTGGCTGTATTCTGTATTCTATACAGAAATCTAGCCAGTTACTGGCTGTATTCTGTATTCTATACAGAAATCTAGCCAGTTACTGGCTGTATTCTGTATTCTATACAGAAATCTAGCCAGTTACTGGCTGTATTCTGTATTCTATACAGAAATCTAGCCAGTTACTGGCTGTATTCTGTATTCTATACAGAAATCTAGCCAGTTACTGGCTGTATTCTGTATTCTATACAGAAATCTAGCCAGTTACTGGCTGTATTCTGTATTCTATACAGAAATCTAGCCAGTTACTGGCTGTATTCTGTATTCTATACAGAAATCTAGCCAGTTACTGGCTGTATTCTGTATTCTATACAGAAATCTAGCCAGTTACTGGCTGTATTCTGTATTCTATACAGAAATCTAGCCAGTTACTGGCTGTATTCTGTATTCTATACAGAAATCTAGCCAGTTACTGGCTGTATTCTGTATTCTATACAGAAATCTAGCCAGTTACTGGCTGTATTCTGTATTCTATACAGAAATCTAGCCAGTTACTGGCTGTATTCTGTATTCTATACAGAAATCTAGCCAGTTACTGGCTGTATTCTGTATTCTATACAGAAATCTAGCCAGTTACTGGCTGTATTCTGTATTCTATACAGAAATCTAGCCAGTTACTGGCTGTATTCTGTATTCTATACAGAAATCTAGCCAGTTACTGGCTGTATTCTGTATTCTATACAGAAATCTAGCCAGTTACTGGCTGTATTCTGTATTCTATACAGAAATCTAGCCAGTTACTGGCTGTATTCTGTATTCTATACAGAAAATCTAGCCAGTTACTGGCTGTATTCTGTATTCTATACAGAAATCTAGCCAGTTACTGGCTGTATTCTGTATTCTATACAGAAATCTAGCCAGTTACTGGCTGTATTCTGTATTCTATACAGAAATCTAGCCAGTTACTGGCTGTATTCTGTATTCTATACAGAAATCTAGCCAGTTACTGGCTGTATTCTGTATTCTATACAGAAATCTAGCCAGTTACTGGCTGTATTCTGTATTCTATACAGAAATCTAGCCAGTTACTGGCTGTATTCTGTATTCTATACAGAAATCTAGCCAGGTACTGGCTGTATTCTGTATTCTATACAGAAATCTAGCCAGTTACTGGCTGTATTCTGTATTCTATACAGAAATCTAGCCAGTTACTGGCTGTATTCTGTATTCTATACAGAAATCTAGCCAGTTTACTGGCTGTATTCTGTATTCTATACAGAAATCTAGCCAGTTACTGGCTGTATTCTGTATTCTATACAGAAATCTAGCCAGTTACTGGCTGTATTCTGTATTCTATACAGAAATCTAGCCAGTTACTGGCTGTATTCTGTATTCTATACAGAAATCTAGCCAGTTACTGGCTGTATTCTGTATTCTATACAGAAATCTAGCCAGTTACTGGCTGTATTCTGTATTCTATACAGAAATCTAGCCAGTTACTGGCTGTATTCTGTATTCTATACAGAAATCTAGCCAGTTACTGGCTGTATTCTGTATTCTATACAGAAATCTAGCCAGTTACTGGCTGTATTCTGTATTCTATACAGAAATCTAGCCAGTTACTGGCTGTATTCTGTATTCTATACAGAAATCTAGCCAGTTACTGGCTGTATTCTGTATTCTATACAGAAATCTAGCCAGTTACTGGCTGTATTCTGTATTCTATACAGAAATCTAGCCAGTTACTGGCTGTATTCTGTATTCTATACAGAAATCTAGCCAGTTACTGGCTGTATTCTGTATTCTATACAGAAATCTAGCCAGTTACTGGCTGTATTCTGTATTCTATACAGAAATCTAGCCAGTTACTGGCTGTATTCTGTATTCTATACAGAAATCTAGCCAGTTACTGGCTGTATTCTGTATTCTATACAGAAATCTAGCCAGTTACTGGCTGTATTCTGTATTCTATACAGAAATCTAGCCAGTTACTGGCTGTATTCTGTATTCTATACAGAAATCTAGCCAGTTACTGGCTGTATTCTGTATTCTATACAGAAATCTAGCCAGTTACTGGCTGTATTCTGTATTCTATACAGAAATCTAGCCAGTTACTGGCTGTATTCTGTATTCTATACAGAAATCTAGCCAGTTACTGGCTGTATTCTGTATTCTATACAGAAATCTAGCCAGTTACTGTATTCTATACAGAAATCTAGCCAGTTACTGTATTCTATACAGAAATCTAGCCAGTTACTGGCTGTATTCTGTATTCTATACAGAAATCTAGCCAGTTACTGGCTGTATTCTGTATTCTATACAGAAATCTAGCCAGTTACTGGCTGTATTCTGTATTCTATACAGAAATCTAGCCAGTTACTGGCTGTATTCTGTATTCTATACAGAAATCTAGCCAGTTACTGGCTGTATTCTGTATTCTATACAGAAATCTAGCCAGTTACTGGCTGTATTCTGTATTCTATACAGAAATCTAGCCAGTTACTGGCTGTATTCTGTATTCTATACAGAAATCTAGCCAGTTACTGACTGTATTCTGTATTCTATACAGAAATCTAGCCAGTTACTGGCTGTATTCTGTATTCTATACAGAAATCTAGCCAGTTACTGGCTGTATTCTGTATTCTATACAGAAATCTAGCCTGTTACTGGCTGTATTCTGTATTCTATACAGAAATCTAGCCAGTTACTGGCTGTATTCTGTATTCTATACAGAAATCTAGCCAGCTACTGGCTGTATTCTGTATTCTATACAGAAATCTAGCCAGTTACTGGCTGTATTCTGTATTCTATACAGAAATCTAGCCAGTTACTGGCTGTATTCTGTATTCTATACAGAAATCTAGCCAGTTACTGGCTGTATTCTGTATTCTATACAGAAATCTAGCCAGTTACTGGCTGTATTCAGTAACTGGCCAGTATTCTGTATTCTATACAGAAATCTAGCCAGTTACTGGCTGTATTCTGTATTCTATACAGAAATCTGGCCAGTTACTGGCTGTATTCTGTATTCTATACAGAAATCTAGCCAGTTACTGGCTGTATTCTGTATTCTATACAGAAATCTAGCCAGTTACTGGCTGTATTCTGTATTCTATACAGAAATCTAGCCAGTTACTGGCTGTATTCTGTATTCTATACAGAAATCTAGCCAGTTACTGGCTGTATTCTGTATTCTATACAGAAATCTAGCCAGTTACTGGCTGTATTCTGTATTCTATACAGAAATCTAGCCAGTTACTGGCTGTATTCTGTATTCTATACAGAAATCTAGCCAGTTACTGGCTGTATTCTGTATTCTATACAGAAATCTAGCCAGTTACTGGCTGTATTCTGTATTCTATACAGAAATCTAGCCAGTTACTGGCTGTATTCTGTACAGAAATCTAGCCAGTTACTGGCTGTATTCTGTATTCTATACAGAAATCTAGCCAGTTACTGGCTGTATTCTGTATTCTATATAGAAATCTAGCCAGTTACTGGCTGTATTCTGTATTCTATACAGAAATCTAGCCAGTTACTGGCTGTATTCTGTATTCTATACAGAAATCTAGCCAGTTACTGGCTGTATTCTGTATTCTATATAGAAATCTAGCCAGTTACTGGCTGTATTCTGTATTCTATACAGAAATCTAGCCAGTTACTGGCTGTATTCTGTATTCCATACAGAAATCTAGCCAGTTACTGGCTGTATTCTGTATTCTATACAGAAATCTAGCCAGTTACTGGCTGTATTCTGTATTCCATACAGAAATCTATCCAGTTACTGGCTGTATTCTGTATTCTATACAGAAATCTAGCCAGTTACTGGCTGTATTCTGTATTCTATACAGAAATCTAGCCAGTTACTGGCTGTATTCTGTATTCTATACAGAAATCTAGCCAGTTACTGGCTGTATTCTGTATTCTATACAGAAATCTAGCCAGTTACTGGCTGTATTCTGTATTCTATACAGAAATCTAGCCAGTTACTGGCTGTATTCTGTATTCCATACAGAAATCTAGCCAGTTACTGGCTGTATTCTGTATTCTATACAGAAATCTAGCCAGTTACTGGCTGTATTCTGTATTCCATACAGAAATCTAGCCAGTTACTGGCTGTATTCTGTATTCCATACAGAAATCTAGCCAGTTACTGGCTGTATTCTGTATTCTATACAGAAATCTAGCCAGTTACTGGCTGTATTCTGTATTCTATACAGAAATCTAGCCAGTTACTGGCTGTATTCTGTATCCTATACAGAAATCTAGCCAGTTACTGGCTGTATTCTGTATTCTATACAGAAATCTAGCTAGTTACTGGCTGTATTCTATACAGAAATCTAGCCAGTTACTGGCTGTATTCTGTATTCTATACAGAAATCTAGCCAGTTACTGGCTGTATTCTGTATTCTATACAGAAATCTAGCCAGTTACTGGTTGTATTCTGTATTCTATACAGAAATCTAGCCAGTTACTGGCTGTATTCTGTATTCTATACAGAAATCTAGCCAGTTACTGGCTGTATTCTGTATTCTATACAGAAATCTAGCCAGCTACTGGCTGTATTCTGTATTCTATACAGAAATCTAGCCAGTTACTGGCTGTATTCTGTATTCTATACAGAAATCTAGCCAGTTACTGGCTGTATTCTGTATTCTATACAGAAATCTAGCCAGTTACTGGCTGTATTCTATACAGAAATCTAGCCAGTTACTGGCTGTATTCTGTATTCTATACAGAAATCTAGCCAGTTACTGGCTGTATTCTGTATTCTATACAGAAATCTAGCCAGTTACTGGCTGTATTCTGTATTCTATACAGAAATCTAGCCAGCTACTGGCTGTATTCTGTATTCTATACAGAAATCTAGCCAGTTACTGGCTGTATTCTGTATTCTATACAGAAATCTAGCCAGTTACTGGCTGTATTCTGTATTCTATACATAAATCTAGCCAGTTACTGGCTGTATTCTGTATTCTATACAGAAATCTAGCCAGTTACTGGCTGTATTCTGTATTCTATACAGAAATCTAGCCAGTTACTGGCTGTATTCTGTATTCTATACAGAAATCTAGCCAGTTACTGGCTGTATTCTGTATTCTATACAGAAATCTAGCCAGTTACTGGCTGTATTCTGTATTCTATACAGAAATCTAGCCAGTTACTGGCTGTATTCTGTATTCTATACAGAAATCTAGCCAGTTACTGGCTGTATTTCTATACAGAAATCTAGCCAGTTACTGGCTGTATTTCTATACAGAAATCTAGCCAGTTACTGGCTGTATTTCTATACAGAAATCTAGCCAGTTACTGGCTGTATTTCTATACAGAAATCTAGCCAGTTACTGGCTGTATTTCTATACAGAAATCTAGCCAGTTACTGGCTGTATTTCTATACAGAAATCTAGCCAGTTACTGGCTGTATTTCTATACAGAAATCTAGCCAGTTACTGGCTGTATTTCTATACAGAAATCTAGCCAGTTACTGGCTGTATTTCTATACAGAAATCTAGCCAGTTACTGGCTGTATTTCTATACAGAAATCTAGCCAGTTACTGGCTGTATTTCTATACAGAAATCTAGCCAGTTACTGGCTGTATTCTGTATTCTATATAGAAATCTAGCCAGTTACTGGCTGTATTCTGTATTCTATACAGAAATCTAGCCAGTTACTGGCTGTATTCTGTATTCTATACAGAAATCTAGCCAGTTACTGGCTGTATTCTGTATTATATACAGAAATCTAGCCAGTTACTGGCTGTATTTCTATACAGAAATCTAGCCAGTTACTGGCTGTATTTCTATACAGAAATCTAGCCAGTTACTGGCTGTATTTCTATACAGAAATCTAGCTAGTTACTGGCTGCATTTCTATACAGAAATCTAGCCAGTTACTGGCTGTATTTCTGTACAGAAATCTATTTCTAGCCAGTAACTGGCTGTATTTCTATACAGAAATCTAGCCAGTTACTGGCTGTATTCTGTATTCTATACAGAAATCTAGCCAGTTACTGGCTGTATTTCTATACAGAAATCTAGCCAGTTACTGGCTGTATTTCTATACAGAAATCTAGCCAGTTACTGGCTGTATTTCTATACAGAAATCTAGCCAGTTACTGGCTGTATTTCTATACAGAAATCTAGCCAGTTACTGGCTGTATTTCTATACAGAAATCTAGCCAGTTACTGGCTGTATTTCTATACAGAAATCTAGCCAGTTACTGGCTGTATTTCTATACAGAAATCTAGCCAGTTACTGGCTGTATTTCTATACAGAAATCTAGCCAGTTACTGGCTGTATTTCTATACAGAAATCTAGCCAGTTACTGGCTGTATTTCTATACAGAAATCTAGCCAGTTACTGGCTGTATTTCTATACAGAAATCTAGCCAGTTACTGGCTGTATTTCTATACATAAATCTAGCCAGTTACTGGCTGTATTTCTATACAGAAATCTAGCCAGTTACTGGCTGTATTTCTATACAGAAATCTAGCCAGTTACTGGCTGTATTTCTATACAGAAATCTAGCCAGTTACTGGCTGTATTTCTATACAGAAATCTAGCCAGTTACTGGCTGTATTTCTATACAGAAATCTAGCCAGTTACTGGCTGTATTTCTATACAGAAATCTAGTATTTCTATACAGAAATCTAGCCAGTTACTGGCTGTATTTCTATACAGAAATCTAGCCAGTTACTGGCTGTATTTCTATACAGAAATCTAGCCAGTTACTGGCTGTATTTCTATACAGAAATCTAGCCATGATATATATGATGATATGATAGTCATGAAAACAATATTTGGAATTTGAGACTTCTTTTGCATAGTTTTTATTATCTTTTTTACCTAACCAGATTGGAAAGTGGTCGATATTGTCATAACCGACGTCATTAACTGGATGTTTTGTTTTGTCGGCAACTTTTGAACTTTCTGGCTGTGGATCTTCTTGTGGAGTACCAACTGATCATGAGTCAAGGCTGATAATTTAATCCGTCTGCGGTCTGTATCTGCCATTCCTATAATTTATTTTTTTTTTTTTATATATAACAAAAAAGGAAAAACCTTTACAATATAACACTCCGATAAATTTTGCCGCAACAATGCCCTGAGGCACCCATTAGTTGTTGCGTTCTCAATACACTTTTTGTTATTTGGTTAACATTTACAAATTCATAGACTGAAAGAAGAATATCTTACCTTTAAAAAGAAACAAATATTTCGAATAGTTAGTAAAACTTTCACACAAAATTGCACGTGCTCACAAAACAGCTGACAGAACAAAAACTAAAAGTCAGAATGCATTTCGACCTTCGAGTGAAATGTTAACAAATCCATAACTAAAGTCACCGTTAAATTTAAAAAAACATATATAAATACTTTTTGAGATAGCCAGTTACTGGCTGTATTTCTATACAGAAATCTAGCCAGTTACTGGCTGTATTTCTATACAGAAATCTAGCCAGTTACTGGCTGTATTTCTATACAGAAATCTAGCCAGTTACTGGCTGTATTTCTATACAGAAATCTAGCCAGTTACTGGCTGTATTTCTATACAGAAATCTAGCCAGTTACTGGCTGTATTTCTATACAGAAATCTAGCCAGTTACTGGCTGTATTTCTATACAGAAATCTAGCCAGTTACTGGCTGTATTTCTATACAGAAATCTAGCCAGTTACTGGCTGTATTTCTATACAGAAATCTAGCCAGTTACTGGCTGTATTTCTATACAGAAATCTAGCCAGTTACTGGCTGTATTCTGTATTCTATATAGAAATCTAGCCAGTTACTGGCTGTATTCTGTATTCTATACAGAAATCTAGCCAGTTACTGGCTGTATTTCTATACAGAAATCTAGCCAGTTACTGGCTGTATTTCTATACAGAAATCTAGCCAGTTACTGGCTGTATTTCTATACAGAAATCTAGCCAGTTACTGGCTGTATTTCTATACAGAAATCTAGCCAGTTACTGGCTGTATTTCTATACAGAAATCTAGCCAGTTACTGGCTGTATTTCTATACAGAAATCTAGCCAGTTACTGGCTGTATTTCTATACAGAAATCTAGCCAGTTACTGGCTGTATTTCTATACAGAAATCTAGCCAGTTACTGGCTGTATTTCTATACAGAAATCTAGCCAGTTACTGGCTGTATTTCTATACAGAAATCTAGCCAGTTACTGGCTGTATTTCTATACAGAAATCTAGCCAGTTACTGGCTGTATTTCTATACAGAAATCTAGCCAGTTACTGGCTGTATTTCTATACAGAAATCTAGCCAGTTACTGGCTGTATTTCTATACAGAAATCTAGCCAGTTACTGGCTGTATTTCTATACAGAAATCTAGCCAGTTACTGGCTGTATTTCTATACAGAAATCTAGCCAGTTACTGGCTGTATTTCTATACAGAAATCTAGCCAGTTACTGGCTGTATTTCTATACAGAAATCTAGCCAGTTACTGGCTGTATTTCTATACAGAAATCTAGCCAGTTACTGGCTGTATTTCTATACAGAAATCTAGCCAGTTACTGGCTGTATTTCTATACAGAAATCTAGCCAGTTACTGGCTGTATTTCTATACAGAAATCTTGCCAGTTACTGGCTGTATTTCTATACAGAAATCTAGCCAGTTACTGGCTGTATTTCTATACAGAAATCTAGCCAGTTACTGGCTGTATTTCTATACAGAAATCTAGCCAGTTACTGGCTGTATTTCTATACAGAAATCTAGTATTTCTATACAGAAATCTAGCCAGTTACTGGCTGTATTTCTATACAGAAATCTAGCCAGTTACTGGCTGTATTTCTATACAGAAATCTAGCCAGTTACTGGCTGTATTTCTATACAGAAATCTAGCCAGTTACTGGCTGTATTTCTATACAGAAATCTAGCCAGTTACTGGCTGTATTTCTATACAGAAATCTAGCCAGTTACTGGCTGTGTTTCTATACAGAAATCTAGCCAGTTACTGGCTGTGTTTCTATACAGAAATCTAGCCAGTTACTGGTTGTATTTCTATACAGAAATCTAGCCAGTTACTGGCTGTATTTCTATACAGAAATCTAGCCAGTTACTGGCTGTATTTCTATACAGAAATCTAGCCAGTTACTGGCTGTATTTCTATACAGAAATCTAGCCAGTTACTGGCTGTATTTCTATACAGAAATCTAGCCAGTTACTGGCTGTATTTCTATACAGAAATCTAGCCAGTTACTGGCTGTATTTCTATACAGAAATCTAGCCAGTTACTGGCTGTATTTCTATACAGAAATCTAGCCAGTTACTGGCTGTATTTCTATACAGAAATCTAGCCAGTTACTGGCTGTATTTCTATACAGAAATCTAGCCAGTTACTGGCTGTATTTCTATACAGAAATCTAGCCAGTTACTGGCTGTATTTCTATACAGAAATCTAGCCAGTTACTGGCTGTATTTCTATACAGAAATCTAGCCAGTTACTGGCTGTATTTCTATACAGAAATCTAGCCAGTTACTGGCTGTATTTCTATACAGAAATCTAGCCAGTTACTGGCTGTATTTCTATACAGAAATCTAGCCAGTTACTGGCTGTATTTCTATACAGAAATCTAGCCAGTTACTGGCTGTATTTCTATACAGAAATCTAGCCAGTTACTGGCTGTATTTCTATACAGAAATCTAGCCAGTTACTGGCTGTATTTCTATACAGAAATCTAGCCAGTTACTGGCTGTATTTCTATACAGAAATCTAGCCAGTTACTGGCTGTATTTCTATACAGAAATCTAGCCAGTTACTGGCAGTATTTCTATACAGAAATCTAGCCAGTTACTGGCTGTATTTCTATACAGAAATCTAGCCAGTTACTGGCTGTATTTCTATACAGAAATCTAGCCAGTTACTGGCTGTATTTCTATACAGAAATCTAGCCAGTTACTGGCTGTATTTTTTTAGGTAATTACTCAATAAACTCAGAACAGCCATCAGGAACTAATTTGCAAATTAAGTTTAGGAACCAGGTGCTAAAAGGTGAAGAGTGGCTCAGGGCATTGTTGCCCTGAGTTTAGGATGTAAATATTAATTATGATACGATATTATTGAAAAACCAATGAAAAAGATACAGCAAGTAAGAAAATATGATGATATGATAGTCATGAAAACAATATTTGGAATTTGAGACTTCTTTTGCATAGTTTTTATTATCTTTTTTACCTAACCAGATTGGAAAGTGGTCGATATTGTCATAACCGACGTCATTAACTGGATGTTTTGTTTTGTCGGCAACTTTTGAACTTTCTGGCTGTGGATCTTCTTGTGGAGTACCAACTGATCATGAGTCAAGGCTGATAATTTAATCCGTCTGCGGTCTGTATCTGCCATTCCTATAATTTTTTTTTTTTTTTTTATATATAACAAAAAAGGAAAAACCTTTACAATATAACACTCCGATAAATTTTGCCGCAACAATGCCCTGAGGCACCCATTAGTTGTTGCGTTCTCAATACACTTTTTGTTATTTGGTTAACATTTACAAATTCATAGACTGAAAGAAGAATATCTTACCTTTAAAAAGAAACAAATATTTCGAATAGTTAGTAAAACTTTCACACAAAATTGCACGTGCTCACAAAACAGCTGACAGAACAAAAACTAAAAGTCAGAATGCATTTCGACCTTCGAGTGAAATGTTAACAAATCCATAACTAAAGTCACCGTTAAATTTAAAAAAACATATATAAATATTTTTTGAGATAATTGGTGTTTTGTAGCATGCCTTGAGGTACTCTTGTGGGTTAGAGGGCTAAAGATATTTTAAAATAGAGAAATAGAAAGTTTACTAAGAGGGCTAAGAGTTTTAAAATCCCTATGCTGGGATTCTCAGAGTTTTAGATACCGCATCAAATGATAACCTTTGATTGTTTATTTGCTTTTTGGGAATATATTTGTTTCCAACATTTAGTTTGCATAAAAAAATCTCAAGTATTAAAATTGTTTGTTGAAATACAACTTCAAATTTTTAATTATATTTCAACAATTAAACAAATAAAAAGCCACAAAATTCTGTTCAAAAATACATATTTATTTTAACGCCTGAAAACTTTTAAAACTGGTATTCAAATACCGAATAATTGAAGAAAATATTCATACAATTTTAGAATTGTTTAAAAATATTTCTAAATATTTGGCATTAAATTATATTTAGATAAATTAAAATTGTTTTGTATTAACATAAAAACACCAAAAATATTATCTTTATCTAGAAAGTTCAATGTTTTAACAATTGCCGCATTCCCCCATTAAAGGTGGGTGTCTGTCTGTAATTTCGTTTAATCATACCAACCATCTTTCCAACAATTAATATAATTTTTTTTGTTCGTAGGTATTTGTTTTTTCTATCTAAGTATTACGATAGATTCAGGTTCAAGTTGTGTTCGTCAGCAAATGTATTTTTAATCTTAAATGTAAATATTCGCATTCGCATTCGTATTCGTATTACAAATTATTAGTTTGTTTTCACTCTTCAACTCATGTTAATAAGAAATTACAACAAAATTGGTTGTTATTGTTTTTGAATTAATTATAAACACTTCAAGTTGTTGTTTTTTGTTTATTTGCTGCTCTTTGTTTATTTGTTTCAAGCATAAAATATTGTATAAATATTTAAACAAAGAGTAAGTAGTAATAATTTGACAACGTTTTATGAAAAACAAAAACAAAATAAGTTTTTGAGTATGTATAATGAAATCATACAATTTAGCAGCCGCACTATGGGTAAGTTTAAGTATTAATATGGAAGTTTATACTTTAGAACATCTAAAATTCAACTTCTATTTCTAACACTTCACAGAAAATTGTGCTAAAACTCTCTTCGTAAAAGTACTTTTTGTTTTGGTACTATAACGCAAGGTACTTTCTTTAACCCACATTTTTGTTAACACACTATTTGAGATGTTGTTACATTAAATTTCATTCATTTTATTATAAATCTTCATCTTTATCTTCCTGTTTCCTTCTCTCAGTTTAAGATTATAAACATATTTAAACCCCTCTGTTACTGTGAGCCATAAATATTTTATGAATTTTCTTATTAATTTTATATTTGAGACATAAACTTTAATAGCGTGTTGCGTTTTCTTCATCTTTCGAATGACATTATTTTAAACCAACTAATAAACTTCATAATTTTTGAATAGAAAACCCAAATTAAACCCTGAGGAAAATTGTGGCATAACCACAAATTTCGAATTTTACTTGAAGGTATTTGAATGTTGTGTAATATTTAATTTATAAAATACACAGGGTGTTGGAAAAGGCAATGTTAATCTATATTCTATATAAATATATAAATGTCTTTGTAAGTTTGTTTGTTTATTTGATTGTTTGAGCATCACGCCTAAACGGCTGAACCGATTTTATTGAAATTTGGAACGTAGATAGATCCTTACTTGGAAGCGTCAATAGGCTATAAATTGTTTCAATACTTGGACCAGAAAGGGATAAAAAGGGGGGAAAACGGGTAAAATTGGTACCTTTAGTTTTTATACAATAATTACTAAACTGCTGAACCGATTTTTACATCGACAGGGGTAGCGAAGCGCACCGGGTCAATCTAGTTTAAGAATATACTTAATATTTGGAAATATAAAGACAAATATTTTATGTTACAAAAGTCAGCATTGGCTCAACTCAACTTGAAGTTTCAGAAGGTTCTTTAATAACATATTTGAAATTACTTAGTTGTAGGACAGCCACTTCTTAAATTCATATTGTGATTATAAATAGTTTCTAAAACATGGTTTGAAAACTAGTGCTTTAGAACAGGTTGCGTATTACTTCTACTGCTAAAAAAACATGCCAAATAGCCTGGCAAGAAAAAGTTTCAAAATCATTCCAAAAGAAAAGAGAGTATGTTCTCTAACGATTCCATAAAACTAGTTTCCGATGGTGACAATTTCCAACAAATAAAATACTAGCTCCTGAACCGTTGCATAGAATGGATACTGACACGTAACGATTCCGTAGAACTACTTTGAAGGTGATAATATCAAACTCTATTTACTCTATACAGGGAAAAGAAATGACATCAGGTCAGGTGACTTTTTTGTTCTAACACTTTTTATGTAGGGGACCTCTCACTAGGCATTGATCTAGGAGGGATTAAATATATACAACTTTTCCCATCTATCTGTTAACATATGGATGCCGCACCAAAATAACTGCTTATCTTTTGAGACCAAAAACAAATTAAGCCAATTTCGGATACTCTATTCTAATGAGAAGCGTATACCAGAGAGAGCCATCTGCATCGATTGAAACAAATATTAATCGGAAGGGCCAAGTTCTGGACTATTCCCAATCACTTCATTCTGGTATTACAACAATTGTTTCCGAGCGTTGTCATGATAGCATACTACGGTTTCATGTCTGGCCGCATATTCTGGGCGTTTTTCGGCCAATGCTCGCTTCAATCGAATCAGTTGCGTTTGGTACAGGCTCCCTGTGATGGTCTGGCTAGATTTCAGCAGCTCATAATAGATAGGACCCTTTTGATTCCACCAAATACAGAGCATTACATTACAGAGCGACATGGATATTTGGCGGCTAGCCAAAAAAGCTTGAAGACCAAGAATTAGAGGCATTACTCCATGAAGATTGCTGTCAAACTCAACAAGAGCTTGCAAAATCGTTAAGAGCTACTCAATCAGCAATTTCAAATCATTTGCAAGCTGTAGGATTCATCCCAAAGCAGGGAAATTGGGTACCGTATGAATTAAAGCTGAGAGACCTTGAAAGACGATTATGTATGCCTGAAATGCTGCATTACGATAACTCGAAGCGTAAGCTATCGTATGTGAACCAGCCAGCGAAATCGCCACCAAAGCCAAATATCCATGGCGCTAAGGTAATGCTCTGTATCTGAGTCTTCTGATTTGTTGACAATCTGCTGATTAATAACTCTTCGTTTGATCAATTATTAAAAAAAATCCTGAAAAATTCATTAAAATCTTTGTAATGAAGTTAACAATAGAGTAGCTGTGAACTACAATGTTTTTCTTTTACTGATTTCAAAATATAACACCTTTTCAGGAAACCCTGTAAACATATGATTTCTTTATACACTTAAGAAAATTATAAAATTACTCAAAAATTGTGAGATAATCGCACTTTGAGAATGAAGGTAAATAAGAGAAGTAACTACAAGTCTGTGTGTTAAAGGATTGGCTTAGAATTTATTGTTTTTGGAGATATAATATTTGGATCATGCCATAAATTTCCTACACACATTTTTTTATATTTGAAACAAAATTATAGGTTTAATGCAATTTGTTTTTTGGTAATAATAGAGAAGTTAGGATTAACAAGAAGTTAAATTTATAACAATTATGTTGCTTCGAATTCTCTCGAATCCAAATAACAATTAAAGAGTACTCCGGGAACCTGGAGTTCCTTGTGATATAAATCTCAGAAGCCGGATAATAAAGAAAGTTTTGTTTGAAACTAATGTGAATAAATCCTGGGATCCTCTTGTATTAAGAATGTGGTTCTCAACTCGGTCTCGCTCATTCCACATTTGTCCCAGCATTCAATATCGTACTACTGTTTTCCCTTCTTCCAACCCATTTCCGAAAAGAGTTTGGAGGACTCTGGATGATTACCGAACAATTCCGATCTGTTCTGCCATCTCGAAAAACGCCAATTTATTGAACCATCATCTGTCAACTATATTATCCCAGCAGTTCTAGGAGACGGTCCCGAACTATTGATTCTTGTTTTAAGAATGAGCTCAATATCGTACTAGTGTTTTCCCTTCTTCCATCCCATTTCCAAAAAGAGTTTGGAGGACTCTGTATGATTACCGAACAATTCCGATCTGTTCTGCAATTTCGAAAAAAGCCAACTTGTTGAACCATCATCTGTCAACTACATTATCCCAACAGACAACTAGTTACATAACTAGCAACTTGACTAGTTATTCTTTCCGGTACTCTATTTATAATTGTTCTTAATGATATTATATATCGAGTTAACAACTCAATATATTCCTTTACAATTGACAGCAACATTTGCCATTCATATTAATAAAATTATAGGTAAGTATGTTGGAAATTGGGACGCACAATATTAATAATGCGTTTAAATCATATATTTTAACAATCTCTAAAGGTGATAGTGTGAATTTAAAGCTCTTTAAGATGCAATACTCTATGTTAACACACATGGATCATGTTGTTTCATGTGTATTTATAGATGGTATAAATAGTAAGGAGTCAAAAGCATTGACAATTCAGTGGGGTGGGGTTCATTAAAATAAGTACATCAAAAGCAGCATAAATATATCGAAGAAGCAATGTCGAATGGAGCATTCAACATCCGGCAGAAAATGGAATACAATTCTCATCTATGGTCAGGTGCGATAAAGACTTAAGAATAAATATATCGACAGGAGCATAAATATATCGAAAGAAGCATTGTCAAAAGCAGCATTCTGCATCCGACAGAAAATTGAATACACCTCTAAACTATAGGCCGATATTTTAAAGTCAATTTTGGAACTATACAACTGCATAGAAGAGAGGAGGAGTGTGCTTATTGGGGACTGTAAGGTATCATTTGAGCCAGTAAATCGATTAACATACACAGTGCAACGGACACCACTACGTGATAAAAGACCAAAAAAGTTATGCACTTATTTTTATGGTCCCCCAAAGATTTGGGGCCTCGGTGTCAGTTTTGCTAAAAAGTGCTCATTTCCTCAGGCTCATATCATGCAAGCCGTTCGGAATATTGATTTACTCTCTGAGGCAAAGTTGCAGTTCTTCTCATAAGGAACAAAAATTGTGAACATATAAAATCAAAAACACTTCATCTTCAAGATCAAAATCGCAAAAAAACTTGAAAAAATCTATTTTTTCACCTTTTTTCCTCTGTTCAGGACCATAGGTAGCAAACCGTTCAAAATTTAAGAAAACAATCAACTACAAAAATGTACCTAAGATCTCAATAAACAACTTTCTAGAACTTATGAACTTCATAGGAATGATTCTTAACACTAGAACATAGATATACTGTCGCTATGTTCAATAAACTCCTTGTTGAAATCGTTGCAAATTAGGAACAATTAAATGAAATATCCACAAACACTGTCTATCCTCAATTCCACAATATACATATTTTCCTAGTAGAAACACAGAACTCTACATGACAGATCATATTGTAGGGGTCATCCTCTGAGTGCTGGTTAAATGATTGAGATCCCATCCAACATTCACTACTTGCATTTCACTAAATGGTATAAACTCCCATGTATTGAAAGACGCTTCGAGATCGACTTAGTTCGCAGCGCTCAAAGGATAGGATTGAAGATATATCAGTTATATTGATATACTTTGCGACTATATATGATATTTACCGTCAACGGACAAACGTTCTCAAACATTAGTGCTTATTCTATTAAAGTTTTTCGCCCGTCTGAGAATAAAACACACTTTTATACCTTCTTTTAACGGACATTAAAGCAAATGTGTATTTCATCTTTCCTTCCAAGATTCTAAATACTTTTTCTCTCAGTATACAAATGTATCTATTTTATGTATTGTACATACAAAGTTACTTATAAAAATATCTATATGAACGTGTAAATATTTCTTATTAACCTTATTACTTCTGGCACTTAACTTTATAAATTCCTTCCTCCTCCATCCCTTTCATCGCCACCCCCCTCTTTAAAGAGTAAAACAACAAAATGAAAACAGAAACATGAAACAGTGTGTGACACACTGACATTTTCAAGTTCAAACTGTGTCAGTCATTTATTCATTGCTTGGGTTTTTGTATGTAAATAAGTAAGTATGTATGTCAAAGGTACATGATATTGGTGTGAGTTGCTATTTAAGCACGTTTTTAATGTTTGTCAACCTGTTTACACGGTAAGACATTTTTCTAATGACATTAAAAGGTTGTGCCATGTTGTTCAGTACAGTTTAACAGACATGCGGGTGTCATGTAGAAAAGCAGCAACAGCAAAAAGAACACATGAATAAACTAAAATTGTCATTTATCAGACCTGTTGACTGTGCGATGTCCTTTTGTTTGCTTAAAGAGTAAATTTATTTTTAAGACAAGCCACAGGTATTATGTTGTATTACCAGCAATGCCCAGTTAACATTTTTGGGAGTCTTTCAAAATGTCATACATAACTGAAACTAAATTTTCTTAAACAATATCATTTTATATAGGTTGTAAGTTCATTTGGAACAATGTCTTATTAGACTTTGCTTCGATATATTAAATATTTTCCTCAAAATTCTTGAAAACTGTTAAGATTTCTTTTTAGTTTCAGCAGCATTTACTCCATTTATATGGCAATTGTGGCTGAATTCCTCATAAAATGTTGTGTAGGTAAGTGGTAAGCAATAGTAGTTGTAGTGACAACCATGAAAAAAGGGTTGGCAATGTTAATGGTTTTAGCTGAGAATGTTGTTGCGGGGGCAAGCAACATGATACTTTTTTCTTCTTTTTAACCCAAATAAAGTAAATTTTCTTGTAGTTGAAGAACATTTGTTATGAATACAATTAGCTTTAATTGAATGTTGTAACTTTAAGTGCAAAAAACTATACTTAATCAAGTGTGGTATTCAGAAAGGGAAATATCTTTAAGATACATTAATTGTTAGTGGACAATTTTCAAAGTGATACACACATTATCTAGGGAGCTAGATAAAGCTTCCTATTGGACAAATTATATATATTTCCCTGCCTAATTGTTTATAATGTTAAATGTGTTTCGTCTTCAACATCCGTCTCATAGTATCAATTTTACCCTTTAAATCTCCAGGTCTTGATGGTATCATTCATGGTTTCTAATAATTTGCTGTGGTTGTTTTGGGCCTGCCTTATCCAAGTGGACAGCATTATCCCAAAAGTAGGGAAAGCATCTCACATCAAGGCAAATGATTTCAGACTAATCCTCTTTTTATTAACCCAAATATAGTAAAATTTGTTATCACTGAAGAACATTTGTTTTAAATACAATTAGCTTTAATTGAATGTTGTAATATTCAGCCCAATTATGA
The DNA here is from genome assembly GCA_942486065.2 of Calliphora vomitoria. Lineage (NCBI taxonomy): Eukaryota > Metazoa > Arthropoda > Insecta > Diptera > Calliphoridae > Calliphora > Calliphora vomitoria. Next base: position 66,525,520 of record OW818031.2, read on the forward strand.
ATAAAAAATTCCCCGGGAGTTTGTTCTCAGGGAGTTTTTTTTCCCATTGAATTTGAATAGGAAAAATGGGAAAAGGGAAAAAACTCCCGGGGAATTATTATTCATAATTGAGCTGATATACAGTAAGTATAGGGATACGCTCTCTTCTCAAGTGACATTCATTTTTAGTGAACCATTTTCGAAGAGTTAAACAGATTATCTAGGATTCTAGAAGGTTTGCTATCGGATAAATTATATATATATCCCTGGCTAATATGCAATGATACTTAGTGGGTTCCATTGATCTCTTTAACTTCATTATTTCGGCTTGAATTTTGCTTATTTCTCCTTTTAAATATCCAGGTCCTGATGGGATCATTCATGGCGCCTAATAATTTGTAGAACCCGTTTGCGACTGCCTCATATACCATCAAGATGGTTAGCATAAAGGATTGTCTTCTTCCTAAAGAAGGAAAAATATCTTATACCAAGGAAAAATATTTCACCAGCTTCCCTTGCTACTTAAAACTTTACAAACATATGTTTTACTTAGTTGCTTTCCAGGATAGAGACGGTGCTTTAAACAACGTCAAACATGAATCAGTTACTAACTCCAAGAGGTAAGTATAGATTGATCCTGCAGTCATATCATTTGTCGGAAAACTCTTCAACTACAGTCTTATTGAATCTACTCTAGTCGCCTCGAACATTTTCAAAGTGGATCATCAACTCATTAGTTATCCATATAGAATGATCACTGAACTACAAGGAATACATAATTTTGTCGATATGTAATGTTATTCCAAAAATACCTTGGAACTACTTCAGTTTGCGATAGAACTGTTATTATAATGGTATCAGGCAAGCGGGGAGTAAAACCAACTAAAACAGAACTGTGATAAAATTACCGCATTCGATATCGAGTAAAACTGATCATAATTTTCGTATTGGAGATTATGGTATTCGATATAGAGGAAGAAATTTGGTATAGTTTATTATAATTTCGGTACAATAGCTTATACGAACACGAATACAGTAATTCGTTCCCTGGTAAAATTTACTAGGGGACGATAAACAATTTCTCAATTTAATAATCCTATGAACCAAGGAGTGACACTAACATTATATATCGACAATGCCAAATAAAGAATGAATCATTTAGGGTTTTTTATAATTTCTTTTCTTAGTTTTGTTCAATATTGTTTGACAGTTCATCATGGAATGACTCATACATAGAATAAACGCATAGAACGGAAGGAGAGAGAAATATCAGTGGAAAAAATACTCTTCAAACATACGGTAGATACAACAACAAAATACATGCAATACATTCTCATGTATTAGGTTTTTGACAACAGACATAGGTTTTTGGCTCTCAGTTATTTATCTAGTTGTTATCTATGGACTCATATATCAACAACTTCTTGAAACTATTTATGTGTATTACGAAAATCAGCATTCTATGAGAAATGTTTTTCGTGAACTACGAGTAATATATGGTTTGCATCGTCGACCTTCCAAGCTCAGAAGCTAATATCACGTCAACTGGACGCCTAGATCGTGTAATCCACACCTTTGGAATCTCTTTGAGATTATGTCAAGTCAAGAGTTTTCATCGTTAAGCCAGATACTAATCAAGATTTGGTAGCAATGCTGCCAAGAGTGACAAAATGGACCACCTAAAGCGTAGTCGCGGCCATCATTTGAATTAAATTTTCTTTAAAAAGCATTCATAATAAAGATTCCGACATCCAATTATATTTAATTTTATTTAAATTAAAAAAACTCTAAATAAAAAACTTAATTAGAACCTGAATACACAAACCAAGACTACTAAAGCGGCATCTCCACTATATTTCTGTAAAATGACTGGGGAATCAAATTTACTCCATCATAGGTACTGACGAAGGAAATGGCCGCAAAGAACGTTATGTTACAAAATGTCGCAAAAACATGGGAATACTATGGTCGTGCTAGGTTGTTAGTGGGAACACTAGGTGCGTCAATTGTTGATTACCCAATATCTGAACCCATTTTCGATCCGGATAGATCACACTATGACAACGGTCTGCAACTTCCGAAGAACATCATCCAAATATTGGCGAAAAAGTTATTGAACAAAATCAAAACAAGACAACTTCAAAAATATGTTATTTATTTATGTATTGTTAGGTTAGCTTATTTTTTTTAACTTTTTTAATTGGTGATTTAAATAAAAAAGAAAATTTTTTTGAAAGTTGAAACTAATTTCAAATCAATGGTTATGGGAGAGTTATATGTGAGGGTTTTCATACAAATATTCATTGACAAATCAAGATCACATAAAAGATTAGGATGTGGTATCTATTCGGACCAGTTTAATTTGAGACTATCCCTCAGGCTTCCGGATTATGGTAATTAAAGCTAAAGGGTTATCCAATTAGATGTGTTATTTTGAATCACCCGGTATTTCGGTAGCTGTCACTTTTGAAGCTTTTATTCTTTGACATTTGACAAGTAGAAACTACGCCATTACCAAAAATGGAACGATACGAACAACGCATTGAAATTATTAAAATTCACTACAAAAATGGTGAAAATCCTGCAGTCACAGTTCGCAAAACTAAAGCATTTTTGGGTCGTCGTGAAGCACCTTGTCGGACCGCTATACAGAAATTGGTGGAAAAATTCTAGCTGTTGGGACAAGTTAGTGATGTGAAGAATAAAACCCGTGCATGTCGCTCAAGAACAACTGAGAATATTATTGCTGTAGCCCAAAGAGTTAAAGAAAACCCAGGTTTGTCCATTTTTCTTTGAATACAAAAATAACACCTGTTGTTGGAAAACCCTTTACAAGTATGCGAAATTCAATTCAAGGTATCAAGAGATATGGGGAAGGGATATCCACACATGTACTAAGAGCAAAACGGCCATTAAATCCCTATAGAATGCCGGGTGTCTCTGAAGCAGATAGCGAGCCATTCATCCGTTACCCTTATAAAGATTCATGGAGACGGGGATATTGATTGTAACATCAGATTTGACTATCTGAGTTTAGTTGTGAAATAAGCATGAGAGGTTTAAAACTAATTTCACATAAACTTTATCTCATTGTCAACGAAAGAGCCCACTTGCTTGATGACCTGAATAACCTGGCCTAATATTGATATGCAGAGGAGGCTACTTGGGATAAATCTGTCAAGATTCAAGCTTAAGTGAAACACTACCTTTAGACACACCCAAAGTATGTAACTCCCTTACAACGAGACCAAGAAACATTGGATGAATGGTGCGTTAAGCGCGATCTATGTTTGGACCCAACTGAACCTTGGCTAACCATGATTACCATAATTACGATATACACATTTTTTGAATGGGATTTTAGCAGAAAGAAACATATTTGGCGATCGGCCCCACTGTGAGTGGGCAGAAGAAAATGTATTTCAAGTATAATATGTAGTACCAAAGGCCAACTATAAATTACACAATTTTTTTTGTAAAACATTTATGAAAATATATTTTCCCCTAACCAATAGCTACACAACAGTGTTAAATTAAATACATTTCTTATAAAAGTTGATGAATACGCGCACATAAAGACAATTATTTGACTTTATCGTGTTTACAGTGCAAAGCCCAACGAAATAAAGACATAAAACTCACACAAACACAAACACCACCATTCAAACATCCCACCATGCACAGTGAGTGAGTGGAGTGAACTTTTATAAGAAAATTATAAACGATAATGAATTTTATGAGCCGTATGAAAAATAAAACCGTTCCAAAAAAACAAGGAACAACAATTTGCGGTAAAATGTTTTTCACACATTGTTATTTTTTTTTTTTTGTTATAAAATTTAAATTTCACGTTCATTCATTGTTTTTATTTTGAATTTGAATTTAATATTCTGAAGTTTTTTTTTTTTTTTTTTTTTTTTTTTGTTTTCAATATTTGGTTGGTTGTGGTTGAGGTGGTGTTTAAATTTTTTTAATTACAATGGAAAAAGGTGAACAAAATACAATATATTTATCACTATACACCTACAATTTTGTTTAATTTTATTTATATATATTTATATGTATTTATATAAATACATATATTATAATTTGTTTTATTCATGATTTATCATCTCTCGTGAGGCCTGATATTTCTCTCAATTTTTTTTTTTTTTGGTTTCTTTTTTGTGTTAAATACAATTTTAATAATTTATGTTATTTTAAATTAAATCCACATAAATTATGGCAAACAAATTTTAAATTTATTTTCATATTTGCATTTTTTGTAATTAAACAAAATAAAAAAATAAAGCAAATGTGTATTTCGCTTTGGTCACATATTCGTATTTAATACATACACGTTTTAACAAATTAATTATTCCGCCATAAAAATGTGGCACAAATTGCGAAATATTTATAATAATGTCAAATTTAAATTATTGTTTAATAGCGAAATGTCAATTTAAATATGAATGGTTTTGTTTTTTTTTTTATTTTGCATGGGGGTGCCCTATAGTATTGTATTATAGAGAACTCAATAATTTTATGTTAGAACATCCTGCCAAAAGTCTTGGTGAATGAGGTTTATCATTGCGGGTGTAACACTGTGAAATAGTTACACTGTGCTAGTTGTAAAAACTGTTATACGGGGCACCCGGCTGGTTAAACTAATTCGAGTTCGCTGAATCTAATGGTACTAACCGTTTTTTTAGGTTAGCTCTTGTTTTCGAGATATACCGTAATTTCGAAAATGGTGGAGGTTGCACGACATATATTCGCGTAACTCAAAAATGGTTTAGCTTATTGAATAAACCAAAAAAACGCAATAAAATTACATTTAAGTAAGACTGAAACTTTTTTTTAATCTGCGCCCGCTTGACAGAATATTAAAGTGTCAACTTTGAACACAGTGTTATTTGAAAATAATATTATGATATCTTATCGATTTAGCTATGTCCTTCTGTGTTTGTGTAAAACACTTTCACTTCCAAAGTACAAACCCGAAATTTATTATATTCACCGAAAAATTTTTATCATTGTCCTAAATACTTTGGTATTAAAAATCAGCAAAATCGGTTCTATAGAAAGAAAGCTATGGAACAAAATGGTAAACAACTTCAAAAAAGTTGTATGTAAAGGGTGTTTTTTTAAGGCAGTTAGAAGTTACGAAAGGGTTTACAGTCAAACGAACTGTCACACTGGGACCACTTTATCACATTTATGATCAATATACTGTGGAAAATCATAATGCATAGATTGACGCATAGATTGACGCAAATTATCCAAATTTACTTTGAAAATTAGTCATCGATTCGTGCATCTTATAGACGACTGTTTTGTTGCAAAATTGTATTCAGCGATAAGGCTCATTTTTGACTTAACAGGTTTGTTAATAAACAAAATTGCCGCATATGGAGTGAGACCAATCCACAACAGACCCTAAGGACTCATTTACATCCAGAAAAATGTACCGCTTGTTGTGGCATTATTGTACCTTTTTTTCCTTAAAAACGAAGCCGGATCTCGCGTTGGTCAATGGAGATCATTACCGCACCATGATCAATTAATTTAATTCAATTCGGGAACTATGGACATCTATCAATAAGATTACACATATCCCTCGATTTACACGATATTTTTTTTACACGATTTCACTTTTGCACGGTTTTTTTTTTTTGGTTTTCGTGTATATCGAGGGATTTGCTATTTTTTAAATAGCAAAAATTAATTTTTTTCAGTAAATACATCCTCGGACAATTCTCAAAAATAGTTATCTATAAAAAATGAAAACATAATACGGAAAATTGTTGCAGCTGCACCAAAATGAGCCTGAGTACAACTTCATACGTTCGGGACATTACAATTGAAAATATGGAAAAGCCACTAATGATCTGGATAGAAAATCAAACTCAAAAGCGAATCCCAATTAATACCATTGCTATTACAAATTAAGCTTTGAGGATTTATGAAAAACTTAATGATCAGCTACCATCTACGTTATCAACTGCAAAAAAATATCGTTTTCGTCAATTCATGGTTTTGAAATATTTAAGCAAAGACACATTCCTTACACAATCTACAATTAAAAGTTAAACAAGCTTCTGCTGATATAGATGTGTCTAAAGAATATCCCAAAAAATTTACTGAAATTATTGCTGCCAATGCATACATTCCTGATAAAGTCTTCAATACAGATGAATCGGGACAGTTTTGGAAAATAATGTCACAGCGGACTTTTCAATCAAAAGTTAATACAATTTTTAAATTTAAACAACGTTTTAAAATCAAATTTTTTATGGAAACTTTGCTTAAATTCAAAACATTGTTTAAATTCAAAATTTATTTATGAATATGGGGGAATGTATTTACTTTACTTTAAAATAAATTAATTTTCTAAACAATATTTTAAATTTATTCGTATTTGGGTCTTTTTTCGATTTACACGTTGTAAGATCAAACAGCATCAAATGAAATAAAACTAAATATTTTTTTTTGAATCATCCAAAATAAGATACGTTTAGAAAAGAATTCAAATATATTTTATTTAGTGGTTACGTCTTTTTCGTCAAATATTTGCCATGTGTGACCCTAGCTTTGTATTAGTACCAGGTATATTATACTGCTGTCTTCATGTTTTTTTATGCAGAGATTCGACAAGTTTTTCGTAGACACTGATTCGTTTTTTCAACCGAATTTTTTAGCAACCCAATGATTCGATTGTATACAAAGATGTTATCTGTTCTAGCAACAGAAATTTTGTCACAGCTACGACTAGCTGCAAAACATGTTTCGAATGTTTCAAATTGTCACAACGAAACTGTTTTATCAACGGACTTTATTCGATTAAACTTAAACTCGAATAATTTTATCACTGTGATAAAATTAGATTTAGTGATTCAGTGGCCGATAAAATGTGGATACAACACAGAACGATAATGATTGGTTCGACAGGTCAACTCAAAATATTATATTGATCAACTATTTTACGAAAAAAATGTAACCACGATTTTCAACAAATGTTTGTTTGATTTTAACGATCTTAAATGATGTAATAATGAGCTTATATTGTGATATTTTCTAAACTAAAGCCTGTTTGATTAAATAAATATTAGTTATAAATAGAGAGAAATTTAATCCGTTTTGAGTTTTCAGATAGAACATATCACTTAACTTGTGCAATTGTGACAAAAAATTCTATTTATCCATGAATTTTAAACGAATTTTGTAAAAATATAATCAAACTAGGTATTGATTGATTTATTTCAATGTCGAGATTGGAGAAACATTTTTGCAGAAGTTTTTTATAAAAATAAGAACCAAACAAATCATTCTCCAGGACGAAATGCTTGGTTTCACAGGTCTGCTCAAACTATTGTTATTCTAACGAGTATTCATTTTCAAGTTGGTAAATATGATACAATCATATTTATGACGAAGAATTGTATATATTGTAGAAATGTTAATAGTGACCATAATATAGTTAAATAACTTGTAATCATGTTAAAATTATTGCTGTGATTATTGCATGTACTTTGTAATTTCGGTAACTGTATTTGCTGTTATTTCGGTATCAGTAATTGTGGTCTGTTTAAGATTTAGATACAGATGGAATTAATCTACATATATTATTTTTGTATTTGCAATCTTTATGTAAAAACTTTTTATACATAAACATAAATCTACTTACTTTTCACACTCTTCACCGCAATGAGGATGATTGGCAAATGATTTCTTGCGTCGAATGGCCAAATGACGTTCACGCGTAGGAAATTTAGGTTGTTTACGTATGAAAATCGGTTGAACTTCGTAATTGTTGCACAAATTTACACTCGCATGACTATGAATGTCATCATGAACATGATCATCATCGATAATGGCAAATAATGATTCCGATACATTATCATTAAGCAGTTGAGAACGCATTTTTATTATAATTTTTTATTTTTGTTAAGAATTCTTTAGATTTTTTTTAATATTTTTTTTTTTTTTTTTTAATTTTTGTTTTATATTTTGAAATTTAGGTTTAACTTTTCACTTCACTATTTAAACAAGTATCGAAACAAACTAAATAAAAAAAAATGAAAAATTGTTTAAAAAAAATAACTGATATTGAGTTAAAAACTTATAAATTTACACGTATGTACTCGTTTTACACAAAAAAAAATATATTTCAATTTTTTATTCTCATTTATAAACATTTAATTTCAAGATAAGACACAATAATAATACTTAAGTATTAATATTCTTTCGTTTATTTTAAAGGCCTTTTCTTAATTTCGATTTCTTTAAAATGACACACACCCCTTGTTTAATGACACATTGTCATTATCACTGTTTGAGTGTGAGTATTTTTGTTTATTTTAAATAAAACGTGATAAATTCTTAAATTTTTTTTATTACACTTTAGTTGCTTTATGCTGATAAGATAATTCTTTTTTTCACAATTTTTAATTTATTATGCGCAATTTTTTATTTCAATATGGTAACACTGATTTAGACATTATAGCAACAGAGTTGCATAAAACTGGTTGATAACAGAGAGCACTATAATTAACAACTGTGGGCAAAACAAAAGGAAACAAATTAAATGTAAACAAAGCCAATCAAAGTGAAATGTTTGCAAAAATATTAAACTTAAATTGTTTTAGTTAAATTTAATATTTTCCATTTTATTTGCTTTGGGTTTTACAATAGATGTAAATCCCTCACAATCCATCATAGATAGATGAACGTGGCTTTTGTTTTTAATAACTTATATGTCATTTGGAAGGGTACATATCTGTCATTTATTCTCACTTAGTTATTGAACATTATACTAGAAACAACAAAGTTATTTTTTGCTTCGAAAATGTCGAATTTTGTGCCAACAAAGCGTCATATATATGCGGGAAGTTTTGCGTTACTTCTTTAAAAAAGAGCCGCTGAAGCACTCTGATTGCTCACCAAAACTTATGGTGAATGTGTGTTTCATCGGTTTTAAAGTGCGGTAGATGGTTTGTGCGGCTCAGAAGTGGTGATTTTGACACGGAAGAGAAAGCAAGTTAAAAAAGTCTGAAGACCAAAAATTGGAGGCATTTCTACATGAAGATTGTTATAAAACTCAACAAGAGCTTGCAAAATAATTGGTAACTACTCAGTCAGCAAGCAGCAGGATTCATCTCAAAGCAGGAAAATTGTGTGTCATACGAAATGAAGCCGATAGACCCTGAAAGACAATTTTGAATGTCCGAAATACTGCTCGAACGCTATAAAGGAAAATCATTTTTGCACCAAATCATAACTTTCGATGAGAAATGGATACATTACGATACCCCGAAGCGTAAGAGATCGTATGTAAAGCCCGGCCAACCAGCTTAATCGACACCAAAGCCAAATATCCATGGTGCTAAGGTAATGCTCTGTATTTGGTGGGAGCAAAAGGGTCATATTTATTATGGGCTGCTAAAATCTGGTCAGACCATCACATGAAATGTGTACCGAACGCAACTGATTCGTTTGAAGCGATCATTGGCCGAAAAACGCCCAGAATATGCGGCCAGACATGACAACGCTCGGTCACATGTTGCAATAGCTGCTAAAAAGTATTTAGAATGAAGTGGTTGGGAAGTTTTGCCTCACCCGCCTTATAGTGAAGATTTTGACCCGTCCGACTACTATTTGTTTCGATCGATGCATAACGCTATCTCTGGGATAAGCTTCACTTCGGAACAGAGTATCCGAGACTGGCTTGATTCCTTCTTGGCCTCTAAAGATAAACAGTTCTTTTGGCTCGGAATCCATATGTTGCCAGAAAGATGGGAAAAGGTCATAGCTAACAATGGCCAATACTTTGAATAAATTTATATTGTAAAAATGCCAAAAATTTGAAAAAATGCCGCATTTTTAAGTCATAGTCCCAATAAAACATTTAATTCCTTTTTATGATAGTTTTAAGGTCTTTGAATTATTTTTGACAATCGGCTAAAATATTAAAATTTTTAATTAGTTTTTGAACTTTTCTTCATTTTATTTTGCACAATACTGTGAATTTTGCTCCAACACACAATTCATTTTAAAGCTTTCTTAATAATGCAAATTTCTCTCATTTCTATATGTAAAACATTAAAATTTATTTCCGATTTTTTTAATTTAGTTACACGATTTCAATATACACAAAACTGTTAACAAAAAACGTTGTTCACTATTTCAATAATTTATATTTTCTTGACACAACACGTGACAATGTTGACAAATTTTAGTTTAAAAAACCTTGTTTACAATTTTTTTGTTGCAATTTTTTAATTAATACAAATTCTCTCTCTCTCTAAAGAAAAAATTAACAAAAAAAACTCACACTGATAACAAGCGTGTTTAAATGTCTAATAACAACTGTTTTTTTGAATTTTTAAAATTCAATTCAAACCCAACTGGCGCAGCAGTTTAAACTGCAAGCTGGACTCCGACCAGCAATAACAATTGGCTCTCATTTCAATAGAAGAAACACGCACAAACAAGCACTCACATAATTTATTATTATTTTTTTTTTTTTGTAAAATGCTGAGCTTGAAATATGAATTTTTTATTTATTTATTTTTTTTTTTTTATTTGAAAATTTAAAATTGTTTTTGTGTTATTGACAGTATGAATGTTCAACTGTCTGTCTGTTAGTAAATCATTAAACAAAAAAAAAATTAAAATTAAAATCAGTTGAGTGTAAGTATATACATTTGTATAAATATTATTGAGTTTGTGCTGAGTTTTGTATTTTTTTTTTATTCAAGTACAATGTGTAGATTAAGTTAAACAAGTAAGAGAGCTATATTCGGCTGTGCCGAATCTTATATATCCTTCACCAAATTATACTACAAAATACAAATTTTAAATATTTTTAGGTAAACAAAATTAAAATTTTTTTTCAAAATTTTTAAAAAAAAAAATTCAAAATTTTTTTTTGAAATTTTAAAATTTAAAAAACAAAAATTTTAAATTATTAGTGAAAAAAAATGCATGACAAAAAAAATTTTTTGGTAAAAAAATAAATTCGGGTTAAAAAATATTTTTCCCGATTTTGACCCATTGTAGGTCCAAATTACTATAGTCTCATATACATCGTTGCAATGGACTTTGAAATATATATCATTAGATATCCATATTGTCTATATTAATGACTTAGTAATCCAGATATAGATCAAAAATCGAGGTTGTCCCGGTTTTTTCCTTATATCGCAGCTGTGCCGAATCTTGTATACCCACCATCAATATGTGACAATATAATCTTTTTCTGATATAGGCGTTATTATGGAACGATCCTCACGGAGGTTGGTAGAAAGATTTAGGTTCATATAACACTTGTTTATGTCCAATTTCATCTCGGTAATAATTATAATAAGACAATTATGAATGTTCAAGTAATTTTCTGAGGGGGACCTTGTATCTCCATACTACGGACAAATGTTGCCCGATTTCCATCCTACTTTACGATATAATTTCAGAGTACATACTCAAGATTTCAGCATAATCAACATATTTATGACTGCTCAAACAATATTCCGGGGGACATTTGTATGTGGGTTAGGTGAAATCATGGACCGATATTGCCCAATATGAAACAAACCGTATTAACATGGAGTATTTGTTGAAAATTTTAGCCAACAATCATAGCTAGATCGTCTAAGAATTTCATAAGGATCCATAATATATATACATTTGTGGGTACGCGATGAATATTTGGATATGTTACCAACGGAATGACAAAATCAATATACCCCCATCTTTTTTAATGGTGGGTATAAAAACAACAACTTATAAAAAAAATATTTAAATAACAGCAATTAAAAAAAAAACAATTAAATTTAAACGTAAAACAAAAAAAGTGACACTTTAAAAGGGAATCTAAAAGTGAGTACCAATCAACAGAGTTTGTTTTTGCTTCACTGCGTTTCAGTTTTACTTATTTGCTTAACTACAACTACGAGAAAATAAACAAGCAAAGTCAAACAGCAAAGTCAAAAAATAAATAAATGCTCATTAACTTATAGTGGTACAGTGAGATGTTTCTGTTTGCGGAGCCAGTCACAGCGATTAAATTCACAAATGCTGAAATGCTGTGATCAGTTCAGTATTTTTGTTTTTTCCTATGCTTTTGCTGTGCTTTTTGCTGCGCTCTTTCACTTACAAACAACTGCTTAAGGTTTTTTAATGTTCAGAAATTAACTGAGTGTTTGCACCATTCTCTTTGAAATGTTACATACATACACACATACATACATTATTAATGAACATTAAGAACAACATTAAGCAGTTGTTTGTAAGTGAAAGAGCGCAGCAAAAAGCACAGCAAAAGCATAGGAAAAAACAAAAATACTGAACTGATCACAGCATTTCAGCATTTGTGAATTTAATCGCTGCGACTGGCTGCGCAAGCAGATAACATCTCACGGTACCACTATAAGCTATAGCTTGGACGCAATTGCTGAAAAACTGTAAGCAAAGCATTTTTTTAGGTGCTTTTGCTAAATTCAAGCAAGCAATACAAACACTGCCAATCAACCAACCGACCGACTAAATTGAGCTGAACCAAAGCAGAGACATTAAGTATTAGTGAGTTGAGGTTTTAGTGCACTGGACTTTGGATTGCGGCTCAGGCAAAATACGTGTGTTTGCATTATAAAGGCAGGGTCATAATAAGTAATGTTATCAGTTGTGTGATAATAAGATTTTTTTTTCCAAAACGGACTTTATAAATTGGCTTTTATATCATAGCTATTTATATATTTTTAGCGAACAATTTTATGGGTTTGAAATATAAATTATTTTGTTATACTTAGTTCAGATCTCTAAAAAGCTTGAAAATCATCTAATTTTGTTGCGATAAAATCAGGAATGAATGTTTACAAAAACACATCGAAATAAAAACAGTTCAGAGTGCTGTATTCTACTGTTCCAAAACGTATATACCCTTTACTTTAGTATAAAAAAACAATATTTTTAGATAAGCTATTTGACCACATATATAGTCGCATAATATCTATACACTCCTTCTATCTAGACCCTTCAAAAAGTTAACTAAAAAAATATGTTTCCCGATCCTAATTTCTAAGTAGTTATACGTCCTTTGAAATGAGGCCATCAGCGCTAAAGTGGTGTAACCCAAAATTTAGTTTGTTGCTATTCTGGTGTTATATACAGTCCTTATATTACCAATATCAGTACAAAAGTGGGGTAAGCTACCTTTTGGTATTCAAAAGCAGATGATGCTAAAAAAATCGTTTTTACACAGAGCATAAACAAAGTAATGTAGCAAAAGTGTTGTAAGTTGAATATACTACTAAATAAATAGTTTGGGGTTACACCACTTTTGTACTGATAGCCTCAAATATATTTCAGTTGTTCTAAATATTGCTAAACATATTCGAGATATAATCAATAATATTTCCCTCACGAAAGTAGATATCACCGATAAATAAGTTAAGCAAATATTTTAGAAGTAATCTAAAAAATTTCAATTTAATCGAAACTGATTTTTGTAAACCAGGATTCGCTGTATATATCGGCCATTTATAGGCCGATGTGGGTGGCTCTTTAAACACATTCAGAAAGTATTCACATACGTTATCTGGAGGCTTCCAAAACTTTTAACAATTAATGGGTATATAGTCCCATTGTAATATAGAGTTGTGTAGTTCATGAATTGAACTAATCACTCAACTGAGCGAAGTGAATCGTTGATCATACTGAGCAATTTCAGCTCAGCACTGAGCGGTTTTGTAATATGCACATATGTATTTCTTTCAGTATTCATTAAAGGGCTGCACATTAATTTTGTCGTCTTCAATAAACCACATGCTTCAATTCCCTCGTCAATGCTGTAAAATTCCTTCGCTTGTACTCTATATCAATATGAGTTCGTTATGTATGTATATGATCGTATGCTACTCACAAAACGAGATGGAGAGCTAAAAAGAGCGGTCACTTCACTGAGCTAATAAACACAACTCAATTGTAATAGTCAAATTCTAAAAACTGGCTAAACTTGTCCGGAAGAATGGAAGGATGACCAATCTATACATATATAATTATGACGCTATCAATTTTCGAGAAGTCACTGTGGATCAACGATATTGGTCTTGTGGAATCCTAAATAGTACAATTTTCCTGATTCTTTATACCTAAATTCTCAGCCATATATACGAAATTATCGCCATCTGAATGCTGATTGTCAAGTTCGTATGGACACGCAAGGATATTTAGTCCACTATCCTCGCTCTTGAATCAACCTTCTAACGAAATTTTGTACGGTTATCCAAAGTTTTCCCTCCAACCTGAAATATGGAATACAATAAGATGAACTGTAGTGTACTTTCTGTGCATTTTAAGCAACTCGGATTAAGGTTAAGTGTATTTCAGGCTCAGATATTAGCAATCTTGCGGTATGCAAAGGAAAAACAGGACAATTCCTGGTTTCCTGGTCGACACTCAGGCAACCGTATTTGTAGTCAGTCAAATGATTTGAGTTGGTACATCGATTATTTTCGTTTACAGCAATGGATTGTGAGTTTATAAAGAAGAATTATGATTGAAACGACATCTCATACAAAACTGTGCAGCCACAACTGGAAAATTTTACATTAAACACTCAAACATTCGATTGGCATCAAATTCGGCCATTGTAAAGAAATGCTGTCCTGGTTAGGGTTTCTATCTGATATTAGTTTGGTTCCCAGCGCATATACAATAGGTAATAAGGAGGCGGACGAACTTGATGTTCAAAAGTGCTAACATCAGACTCCATCTTCAGAGGGCTAATAATAGATGACGTCAAATGGATACGTGTTATGTTGGCACGAGTGAAATGAGAAACGAGCTATACAACTTTTTAACAGACACCGGGATAACATTTAGAGCCTGCTGATAGTGCAAACAGACTTGGACTTCGTTTCAACAGTTATTGTAGCAGACCGTAGAAGAAGGATATTGTTTTCCATGTATTCCCCATATTCTTGGTTGAATATATACTAGACGATATACCATTTTAGATACATCAATGCAACAAGTTGGACCTGGTACTCATTTCGCATTAGTCTAATCTTAATCTAATACGTTAATTTTATTAAGCGTAGTATCTACTCTATTTGATTACTTGCTAGCAGCGAGCTAATACGTGAATCAATCGATCACTTCGTCATGCATCCCAGTATTAAATTAAGGATTAGTGACAAATTCCATGGACGGCTGGGTAATTATACTTCAGTTGACTATAAGAGTGATTTAACAAGCAATTCTTTTAATTGAAAGTGATTTAATCATTTAAGATTTAAGCAAGCAGATGTGACAACGCCAGAAATCAAATAAACATTTTTAAAGGATGTATCTTTGGATCAAAAACTAATTTAAATGCTATTTTTTAAGTCTGATTAATAAAGTCTTTAACATTACAGCCAAATTTTGGATGAACTGTAATAATAATAAAAGTAATAACAAAATTCGGTAATAATTTTCTTAAACAATGTACAAATGTCTAAAGTTTTTAAAGTAGTTTGGGAACAGACCTAATATAAAAACATAAAAAAGTGCTTATCATATTTAAATTATGCTCAAATTTAACTTGTTTTTTTTCTGTTTTGGTTTTTCGAATTGTCTTCTTTTTTTTTTTGCAAAAATTCAAATTTCAAACTCAAACGCTTTGATAATAAAGAAATTATGAAAATATTTTCTTTAACAAACAAGTATGTATTTAAAATGAATTTGTTAATAAACAATACGAATTAAGTCAAGGTCATTTGTTATTTGAATACAAACACAAAAAGTATTCGTATAACATGGGGAGAGAACACAATACTTTACTAATAACAATTAACAATTAATAAAAAAAAAGAAAAAACAAATAAACATTTGAAAACATTGCTTATGTCCATGCCCAGCACAATTGAAATTGCTCGGTACTATAAACATTTTGCTGATGTACTAGAAAGAAACCGACCAATATTTGTTTAATTTGTATGCCGGTCACAACCATCAAACAAACTGAATTGTAGCGTCACAAAAGAGAGAAGAAAAAAAAAAACGGAAAAATCGTCAACAAAGATTTGTTTGAAATTAAGTTTATTCCCTTAATTACTATGTTCATCTATGACATAATTTATTTGAATATATATAGAGGGATCCACAGCAAAATAAATGATATTAAATATGTATGGAAAAATTAAGAAGGTTTAAGGGGTTCTGAAAATTTACCAGAATAAAATGAATGAATAAAAATAATGATTTTTGTCAATTGTAAAAAAGTACCAAAAAAGTACTTTTTTAAAAAGTACTCAAATTGAACTAAATTTTTAACTTCATAAATAAAAAGAAAAATTAAACATTAATACTGTGGAATTAACTTAAAATAAAGCTTATCTGATATTTGCAAAAAAGTACTTTTTTAAAATATAGATATCTATTGTTAATTTTTGGGTAAAATAGAAAAATGGAATGAATACCCTTTAAAAATAAACCAAACTAGCGATTTCTGATTATTCTTTTTACAATTATTGGAAAATAAATTTTTTAAAAGTACTCAAAAATCTGACTTTTTTCGAAAAATTAGAAATTTTTAAAAAGGACTTAAAAAATAAATCTTTTAAAAATACAAAATTAGAAAATTAGAAAAAGTAATCATAATAGCATTCAAAAATTAACAAATATAGTGATTTTCAATAATTGCAAAAAAGTACCAAAAAAGTACTTTTTTAAAAAGTATTAAAATGATGCAAACATTTATGTTTTCTTATAAAAATGTAATAAAATTGATTAATTTTTTTTAATTTTACTTACTTAAATACAATTTGAGCTGCATTTTAATGGTTGTGCAAAAAATTATTTTTAAAAATCACAAAAATTAACTATATTAGACTTAAAAATTAACTAAAATAATGATTTTTATTAATTGTAAAAAAGTACCAAAAAAAGTACTTTTTTAAAAAGTACTCAAATTGAACTAAATTTATAACTTCATAAATAAAAAGAAAAATTAAACATGAATACTTTGGAATTAATTTAAAATAAAGCTTTTCTGATATTTGCAAAGAAGTACTTTTTTAAAATATAGATATGTATTGCTAATTTTTTTGGAAAATAGAAAAATTAAATTAATTCAGTTTAATAATAAATAAAAATCATTAAATATAGTGATTTTTAATAATTGTAAAAAAGTACCAAAAAAGTACTTTTTTAAAAAAGTACTAAAATGATGCAAAAATTTGTATATTCTTATAAAAATTGAATATAATATATTATTTTTTTAAAAAACTTTATTCCTATTAATTTAAATACAATTTTAGCTGGAATCTAATGGTTGTGCAAAAAGTACTTTTTACAAATCTCAAAAATTATCTTTATTAGAGTTTAAAAATTAACTAAAATAATGATTTTTGTTAATTGTAAAAAAGTGCCAAAAAAGTACTTTTTTAAAAAGTACTCTAATTGAACAAAATTTTTAACTTCTTAAATAAAAAGAAAAATTAAACATGAATACTTTGGAATTAATTTAAAATAAAGCTTATCTGATATTTGCAAAAAAGTACTCTTTCAAAATATAGATATGTATTGTTAATTTTTTGGGAAAATAGAAAAATTAAATTAATCCACATTAAAAATATACAAAAATAAAATATTTGATATTGAATATTGTAAAAAGGACTTAAAAAATAAATTTTTTAAAAGTACCAAAATTTGACTTTTTCGAAAAATTAGAAATTGTAAAAAAGGACTTAAAAATAAATGTTTTAAAAGTACTAAAATTTGACTTTTTTGAAAAATTAGAAATGTAATCATAATAAAATTAAAAAATAGTGATTTTCAATAATTGTAAAAAAGTACCAAAAAAGTACTTTTTTAAAAAAGTACTAAAATGATGCAAAAATTCATATTTTTTATAAAAATTTAATAAAATATATAATTTTTTTAAAAAACTTTAATCCTATTAATTTAAATACAATTTTAACTGGATTTTAGTGGTTAAGCAAAAAAGTACTTTTTAAAAATCACAAAAATTAACTATATTAGAGTTTAAAAATTAACAAAAATCATGATTTTTATTAATTATAAAAAAGTATCAAAAAAAGTACTTTTTTAAAAAGTACTCAAATTGTACTAAATTTTAAATTTTTAAATAAAAAGTTTAAATTAGTTATGAATACTTTGAACTAAAGTATTTCTAATACTTGCAAAATAAGTACTTTTGTTAATTTTTCTGGAAAACAGATACCTTTTAAAAATAAACAAACAATCGTAATTTCTGGTATTTGTAAAAAAGTACTTTTGGGGAAAATTAAATTTTAATAATATTTGCTCTGCATCTTCCTCATATGCTGTCCCGCCTTGGCTGGGGATGTCTTAAATACAGGTCTAACTGGAACTCAAGATTTACATCGCAATACGACGAAATAGAAACAATAGAATATCGAATACAGCTATTGTTTGCAGAGTTGTCAGACTGTATTCAATACGAAAACAATTAGTCACAAACAGTCAATGTTTAAATTATTTTAGAAGAAAAATGTCAAATATTGTTCAGTGTTGCTACATTTTTTACAACTAATAATATATTAATTTATAACACATTTATAAGGTGTCAATGTCAATGACATTTATTAATTTCCAATTTAAAAAAAAATCAACAAAAAAAAAACACCCAAGACATTTAGAAAAGCAAAGCAAAGCAAAACAAAATCAATTTCTTTTCAATTAAATAGAGAAAAAAATCAACTCAATATTATTGAATATAGTCTTAACAATATTTGACTATTAAATCATAAATAAACTAAAGTGTTGCCGCCAATTGATGGTCATTTAATTGACCAATAATCCATTAAACAGCTGAAAAAGTTAACAGGAAAATAAATTCAAACACATTTTTAACTAATAAAATGCACCATTAACGTCATTTTTATTAAACATCAAGCAAACAAAAAAAGAAAAACACGATAATTTATAAAATAAATAAAATTTTCACATGAACTATTTTTTTCATTGACTTAATTTCTTTTAAAAATAATTTTACTTCTTTTTAGATTTTCGCTTTTGTTGTTGTTTATTTAAACAACAAACAAAATTAGTTTTTACAATTCAAAGAAATTTTTAAAAATTCGTTGGAAAAAACTAAATTTTTTTTACTACCAGCCCAGCAGGAAATCTAGAGAGACTAAGGAGATTTGTTTGCTGTCAACATGATGTTACTCTTTGACTTTTTTATAAATTGTTACAATGTCATCAGTATTGTAACAATTAAGGCTTCAAGCACTACGATCCATATGATATTGACTTCATCAACAGTTTCAGGGTACATATGACGTCAATTATCATGATAGATGAAAGAACAAAAACATCATCAGGGGCCAATAAGAACCTTCTGAGCCATTTAACTCTGCTCGTCGCCAACATTCGGCAGTCACAAAGCACATGCTGAGAGGTCTCATTGTGCAGCTCGCAAAATCTACACTATTTTGATCCAACATTGATTAAAGTAAGTTGGTGGTATCTAAGACCAGTAAATAATTAAGTAAGCTTTTGGAATCTACTTTTGAACAGAGTAATCAATCGTTTGGCCTGTATAAGTCCAAACAAGTTAGTTGTATTACGGACAAAAATTCGATTCAACCCAAAATCGAACGCTTTCTATAGATACCCGCGGGATGCCAAAGACAGCTTCAGGTCCAATGAAAGTGCGTCAGGCACCTCTATCGGCCCGGTCGTTCTCCGCATGACCACGTATCCAGCACAATGTCAGATTATTATGCTCACCGAATTCATTTAAAGATGTTACGCTGACCATGACGACACCAGACCTCTCCTTTTAGAAAGATAAGAATCTAAGTGCCACCTGGCTGTTTGACATAATAAATAACCTAACGCCCCTTAATCTCCTTTGTAGCAACTCATCAGAACATATTAGGATGGCGTAAATTTCCGCCTGAAATATTGTTGGGTATGTAGCCATTGAAATACCCCTGTTAAAACTGGGTTCATTGACCTGTTTGGAACCATCGGTGAACCATACTGGATCGACAATATCGTGTCACCAAGTTTGGTTTGATCACTGATCCCTTGCAACTATAAGTACTCTAAAGTTCCTGCGTAAGACCAAAGTATGTTACTGAAACACTAGGGTCATTCTCAAAGATTCCTAGAATCCGCATGAGCCCAACCAGACCATCCAGATCAGCTTCGGATACACCCTGTAGTCTGGATGTGTTCCTATAGGCCTCCTCCATTACCAAAATATGTAATAGGTAAGTGGGACATCCATTAATAGAAATACAGATGAGGCGATAGATCCTATCAAGTTATCTCGCAATCACTTGTTCCAACTTATAACACCAAACTAAGTCGGCATATGTTAGTATTGGTCTTATTACAGTAACAAAAGACCAGTATATCATCCTTGGCTGTAACCCCCACGTTCTACCAATAGTCGCTACCAGACATAGACTGCCCTAATAGCTTTGTTTGTAGTATTGGACAAATGACTATTCCATGTAAGGGTGCTGTCAAGTATAACCCCAAGGTACTTTACCACATTCGAAAACTTAATAGATGAGCCTTTTAAAGTCGGCTCTATAAGCCTTATAGCCATAGAGAATTGTACATAGAGGCGAGACACTCAGATTTATCAAACAAAAATACAACAAATCATATGTCTGATAGGTTTTTGACAACAGACTTAGGTTTTTGACAATTCCGTCTCGTCTCTACGTTACCCTACACTCTAAAAAATGCATGTAAAATAACTACTATAAAGTAAGTAAATTTTCATTTAAAATAACAGAAAGTGTGTAAATATAGGCACAATGTGTTTATGAAAATTAATTACATACTTTTGTCTAAAAAAATACATTCAAAATATAGTAATTTGAATGTTGGTACACATGTTTATAATACAATAAACATTTGAGCTTTATAATTACATATATTAATCGTATAATGTATGTTTTAAACAAAAAATGTGTAATGGTACTATTGACACTATTGTCAAAATTTATTTATTTATTATTAAAAACATTTGCTATACAAAAACTGATTCAAAAACGAATTAAAATTTGAATAAGTATCAACCAAACTGCTTTAAAGTGTCCACAAAATTTACAGATACACTAATAAAGGAAAGTCCAATACTGCAACATGTAAGACACATAGTATAACGCTGCTCAAATTGTGAGTAAACATTATATTCACTAAAAGATTATCTACCACAAAAAGAAGATAATTTACAAGTCTTCTGAATTTTTAAAGATTGCAGTAAACTGTTTAACACTAAGTGTTCCTTCCACATTTACAGGCATCACGATAAAACAAATGATGATGAAAGGAAATCATGTTCTGAATTAATTTTCCAGATGATGGATGTCAAATAATTATAGAAATGGTAAACGAAAACGAGGAGAAAAGGATGTTTATACACAATGTTAATTTTGTTATGTGTGATAATTATAATTTTTCAGATATCTGGATGGACTTATGTTTTACGCGAGCTTTTGGTTGTTTTTATGTAAACATTTAATATGCTTACTTTATACAGTATTTTATGTCCCTTTCATCTAATTTAATAAAACATCCTTCGAAAACAAATTACTTGATTTTAAAGCTTTTGAATAAAAAGTGGAAAATTCAGGTTTTATATGTAGTTTTAAGCAGTTTAACTGTAACTTTACATATTATAAATGTTTTTTACACATGAATTTGACATGTTGCTCAACATTTTTTAAACATATATATAGGTAAATTTACACACTTTTCGTGTATTTTTTTACATACATTATGTCTAAATATTGTCGCTCTGTATTTTTACCCTAATTATAGTAGGAGAAAAGTTACCTACTATAAATGGAGTAAATTTACATGAAAATTTATTAGAGTGTATGCTTAGAGCTCTATATCTATTAAATGTTACAATGCTAACTATTAGGGATTTTAAATTGTAAGAAAGTCGAGTTAAAAATGATCAGAATAATAAGCATTCTCACGACAGCCGGTTCAAGGTATTCGTGTTGTTTACAGCTAAATAACCGAACATGTTCGGCCCCTGGCGGCTTTGATTACCAACCACTTCGTTAGATACTCTGACATTTCCAACCGTGTTCTTAAATAAATACATAATTATTTTATCTTTATCTCTTTTCCATTAATTTACCGTACAAAATATAAAAAAAAAAAGAAATATTTTCCCAAGAAAACGGAAATTCTCACAAAATTCTTTAATAATTTTAGAAAATGTGGTTCCTTTTCAAGCGAAAATGTTTGAACTAAAAAAAAATAGATGAAAAATATGTATATAAACAAAATAATTAAATGAATAATAAACGACTGTGTATTATTTAATCATTTATTATTACGAGAATTTTATTTATTTATCTGCAAAAGAAAAACATGTAAAATAAAACATTAACAGGAATTACTAGGCGGGAAGCCAAAATAAATAATTGAATAATAATTTTAAAAGAAAAAAAAATAGTGAAATATAAGAAATACATACACAGATATTCTAAATAACTAGTTCATGTCTACAAAATTTGAAAAAAAAAAAATAATAATGAAAGCGTTAAACTTTTAAAATCAAAGTGTCAAAGTTGAGAATTTTTATTAATCTCTTACATTAATACGACTTACACCAGTGGTTGGCAAAAAGAGTACATGAATTATACATACATATTAGCATCTGAGCTGTTACTTATTTATTGTGATATTTATTTAATTTGTATCTTCATTTTTAGAAACATAAACACATTTGGTGAGTTTACGGCTATATAATCGATCATGTTTGGCCCCTATGAGCAGATTTCGAAAAGTACAAAATTTTGGAATTTTTAATGATTTCCTAAATCCTTTAACTATTTCTGAATATTTTCTTTATGACAACCTAAAATAAATCTTTGTTGAGGACAATATGGACGACAAAGATATTTCGATCATAATAAATGTGACTTAGTATTTAATGTTGTCGTTTATTTACAATGATTTAAAAGAAAACAATTACTAGACGTTATATCAATTACTACACGCAGAAAAAAAATATAGTTGTACATTGTTACTGTAACCATTTCAAATTTGTGCATGGTTACTGTAACAATTTCAAAATTTTTAACAATATTATAGTCACAGTAACTATATAAATGATTGTGGTAACAATAATATGGTTAATTTACGATTCACATGAATATTTCAACCATATATATGGTTACAGTAACCATGTATATGTTTGTGACAACCATTTATATGCACAAAATTTGTTTGTTTGTCTGTTTGTTTGAGCATCACGCCTAAACGGCTGAATCGATTTTATTGAAATTTGGAACGTAGATAGATCCTTACTTGGAAGCGTCAATAGGCTATAACTTTTTTCAATACTTGGACCAGAAAGGGGTAAACAGGGGGAAAACCGGTAAAATTGGTACCTTTAGTTCTTAAACAATAAATGCTAAACGGCCGAAAAGATTTTATTGAAATTTCCAACATAGACTACGACAGGGGTAGCGAAGCGCACCGAGTCAAGCTAGTAAAATATAAAAGTCTTCTCTGTTGACAATAAGATGAGCGACAACATCCTAAAACTTGTATTCTCGAAAACTCTGTTAATGACAAGATGAGCACATAGTATCAATTTGTTCTTTTAAAAACAACCCTGTTTATTACTGACTATGTTGATGATTAGATAGATGACAAAATCTTGAAAATATGCTTGACTTGGTCAAGCGACAGTCTTGAAATTTGTCGCCTTTCTAACTCCGTCGATGACAAAGTAAAGACTTGAAAATTGTGTTCAATTGACAACAAGATAAACGAAGTTTAAGGTAAGTAAAAGTTGTCTACACAGAGAAAACAGATTCGTGATGACAACCGAATTTGTTACCAATCGAATGATTCTACCTTAGTAACCGAATTTTACAGTTGTGACTACCAACTTTTAGAAGGGCTAACAAAAGTTTGGTTGCTTCAACTGAACTTCTTCTTTAGCAACTGACTTTCTGTGGATAGAACCGAAAAATTCTATGTGTACAACCGAATCATTCGATTGGTAACAAATTCGGTTGCTATCACGAATTTGTTTTCTCTGTGTACTGTTGAACTTTGGCGACAAGAAAATATAAACAAATACATGTGTAATACAAAATTTTGTAAATAAATTGACATCAAACGGAAATGGAATCGTTGATGTTAATGATTGACGCAAAATTGTCGCCCCTTTAACAAATGGTTGATGAAAATATTATGGAAATAATGTTATATAAAGTCTACGACGAATATATAAAAGAACATGTCATTAGCATTAAAATCTAGATCTTCGATATGGATTCAACCAGGATTTTATATTGTCTTATTCATATCATTGATTACAAAAGGTTTCCCCACCAAGAGAACAACCATATTTTGTTTGACGGCTTTGTTATGCCTGTATTTTTAACGAACAGATATCTTGTAGATATTGATTTGAAATGTCAAGTTACTTTTATGATAAATTTATCTACTAGGTATTTTAAATGGTGGGTACCTATTTGTTAAAAGTAAGGCCATTAATCGTCAAAATTTCTACATTTGAGGTTCAGAGAACCCACATGTGATTGTCGATAAACAAATTCATCAACAACGTATCACTGTTTGGAGGAAATTTTGAGCTTGAGTCATCAAAAACCGAGGTTATGAATTTTGTAAATGTTTTTTTGGGAAACTCTAGTATAAGCCCTAGGTGAAAAAATATATGTAGAACAAAATTAAATTATTTAATTCCAAAATATATTTGTTCTGTTAAATATCAGTACCTGTTCCTCTGAAATGTACAGTATGAAACTCTGAGTATTTATTTAAATTAATTAGAATGTGTTTATATTTAGGTGTCTACGTCAAATTGTTTTTTTGTTTAGTTTTGTAAATTATTTTTACAATTTTCCATTTCAATTTCGATTTCCAACCCAAACAAACGTGAAATAATTGTAAAATTTGCAAATAAAGCATTATACTCGCAATGATCAGGGTATAATTTAAATTTCAAATACCACATTTACAATAAACATTCAATATTAATTTTTGCTAAAATCTGTCTAATATTTTTACTTTTTTGTTTTATTGCAAATTTTATGCACGAATACAGTGGCTGAGAAATAAAATAATACAAATTGCTACATATATATAATAATTGGGAGAAAATAATGATGACATTTCTTAAGAATAGAGAATTAGTTTCTGTATAAAATGTGAGTTAAATAGATGATGTTTACGACTATAAAGTTAGCTAAGTTGGTTACCGATTCCAAACGGTTGAAAGATAACGGTAACGCTTACGGTAATTGTAGTTATTTCGGTAATGATATTTTAATGATAACAGTAATTTCATACTGAATTAAATTAGTAATAAAGTTTTCCAAAGATTAAAAATAAGTTAACAACGGTGGTGTTTTATTATATTTAAAATTTTTTATATCTCAGTAAACTGAAATGAAAAATTTGCATTTTTATAATTTCAATTATTTGTAGGTAACGGTAACTTAGCGGTAACGGTAATTGAAGTTATTTCGTTAACGGTAACTTAGCGGTAACGGTAGTTAAGCTGAAAGGATATTTTAACGGTAGCCAACCTTTTAAGTATGCAGACCAGAAGGGTGATGAAGAAGCCTGTAGCGAGCCAATACATTAATATAGAAAGGCCCTAACTCGCGTTTTTTATAAGTCGAGATTTTTTGGCTAGATATGATATACAAGCGGACCATTTATCGAAATAAACAAAAATCTGGGCTTACAAAAAAACACGAGTTATGGCCTTTCTTTATTAAGGCAACGATATATTTTACAAAACACTTTCAATAAAAAAAAGAACTTGGGCCAGCTGAAATTATTTCAATTAATTAAAAATATGGGGTGTATGACTTAAAAATGGGAGATTTAAACAACAGATTGCGTATTTTTTGATCGCGGTTTTAGTTTTTAATAACTTATATGTAATTTCGAAGGGAACATATCTGTCATTTATTCTCACTTAGTTATTTAACATTATAGAGAAAACAACTGAGTTATTTTTTTACTTCGAAAATGTCTTCAGCAAAGCTTATGGTGAATGTGTTTCATCGGTTTCCAAGTGCGAGAGATGGTTTGTTCGCTTCAGAAGTGATGATTTTGAAGACCAAGAATTGGAGGCATTACTCCATGAAGATAGTTGTCAAACTCAACAAGAGCTTTGCAAAATCATTGGTAGCTACTCAAGTAGCAATTTCAAAACGTTTGCGAGCAGCAGTATTCATCCAAAATCAGGGAAATTGGGTACAATACAAATTGAAGCCAGGATGCCTTAAAAGACGATTTTGCATGTCCGAAATCCGAAAGAAAATCATAACTTGCGATTAAAAATAAATCCGATACGATAATCCGAAGCGTAAGCGATCGTATGTGAAGCCCGGCTAACCAGCCGAATCGACACCAAAGCCAAATATCAATGACGCTAAGGTAATATCGATTACTGCATTTCTGGGCACTTCTTGCGAGGAATTTCGGTTTCTCAATTCCGTATAATACGGAAGCAACGGACGGACATTTACGGGTCTCTCAGTCTATACAGACGAATCTATGAAGGAAGATCGAGTTGAAGTCTTTTAGACTTCCAAAATGAATGTAGCATAATTCAGGTTGAAATATCAGCCATCAAAAAGGCGGTTAACTGGCTCAGCTATAACAAGATATAAGGCAGGGATATTCGTATATATACTGACAGTCAGGCCGCAATAAAATCTCTAATAGGTGTATACACAACATCTAATTTGGTCCAGGAATGCCGGGCATCCTTAAACAGAATGGCGAGACATTCGTACACAAGTGGGTACGGTAACATGGAGATACTACAGGCAACTGCGTTGCTGATGATTTGGCAAATTAGTAATTTCTATTATGAGCTCGTTCAGACAAGATGGGGTTGTGAACCCACATGCACTATAACCAGAACGATATGGCACCGACTGAATCGTGGGCGAAACACATATCTTCTTGGCTTGACACGCTCACAATTGCGTGGGGTAGTTTAGGTCATTACCATACACTGCACTTTTGGCAACCACGCGAGGAGACTTGGCTTGACCTACAACGACTTCTGCACAAGTTGTCAAAACGAGGAGGAGGATGAGACCATTTTTCATCTTCTTTGTCAATGTCCGGCATTAGGAGATCTACCCTTACGGTTTCTGGGACAACGTTCCATTAATAGTCTTTCTGAGCTCTCGAATATGAGGCTTGAGGGCATTAATGCCTCTAAAGTAACCTAATAATTGCTAACTTATTGATACACAATTTTTGAAAATCTCCTTCTCTCTTTCTTCAAACATCTTCTTCTTAACTTTTCAATCTTCCCCTTCTCTCTTTTTTATTTCTATCTGACCCTCTTTTTTTTCTAACTTTCTACTTTCAAGTAACACAAAGGGACCATTGCTTGGACCCACGTGAGCTGTTCTTCTATTCTTCAATTTCGCGGCTGCCTGTAAACCTAACCTAAGGTAATGCTCTCTATTTGGTGGGACCAAAAGGGTCATATATATTATGAGCTACTGAAATCTGACCAAACCATCACAGGGAACCTGTACCAAACGCAACTGATTCGTTTGAAACGAGCATTTGCCGAAAAACGCCCAGAATATGCGGCCAGACATGAAACCGTAATATTCCATCATGACAACGCCAGGCCACATGTTGTAAAACCTGTTAAAAAGTATTTAGAATGAAGAGGTTGGGAAGTATTGCTTCACCCGCTTTAAAGACCAGACCTTGCTCTGTCGGAATACTATGTGTTTTGATCCATATAGAACGCTCTCTCTGGGATACGCTTCACCTTAGACCATAGTATACGAAATTGGCTGGATGCGTTATTGGCCTCAAAAGATGGGCAGTTGTTTTGGCTCGTAATCCATATGTTGCCAGAAAGAAGGGAAAAGTTCATAGCTAACAAAAACCAATACTTTGAATAAATTTCTAAAAATGTGTAAAAATCCCTAATTTTTAAGTCATACATGCAATATATACAGGGATTTCCAACAAGAGGTGTTATTTTGGTATTCAAAGAAAAATTGATTTTTTTGAGATAAATGATCAGATGTTTATTTCATAATAAAGAGGAATATATGCCGATAATAATGAAGAACAACATCAGCCAAATGGCCACCACGACCACGCTTACAGGATTTAAATCTTTTCATGAAATTTTCCATAACCAAATCGCAAAGTGGCTGCCTTATGTCCTCGATAGCCTCACGAATTCTATCTTTGAGGTCTTGAATCGAGGCTGGACTGTTGGCGTAGACCTTATCTTTCACGTGGCCCCAAAGGAGGAAGTCGCAATCTGTTAAATCACAAGATCTCGGTGGCCAATTGTGATCACCTCTTCGAGAGATAACATGGTCCGAAAACTTTTCCCGTAAAAGAGCAATGGTTTCATTGCTTGTGTGGCACGTAGCGCTGTCTTGTTGAAAGTAAACATTGTCTACATCAATATCATCCAACTCCGACCATAAAATACGGTGTAATAACGTTTGTGGAATGCCCAATTCCAAAGAACGACGAGGAATGGACAAACCTGGGTTTTCTTCAACACTTTGGTCTACAGCAGCAATATTCTCAGTTGATCTTGAGCGACGTGCACGGGTTTTATTCATCACATCACTAACTTGTCCCAATAGCTCGAATTTTCCACCAATTTCTGTATTGCGGTCCGACAAGGTGCTTCACGACAACCCAAAAATGCTTTAGTTTTGCGAACTGTGACTGCAAGATTTTCACTATTTATGTAGTGAATTTTAATAATTTCAATGCGTTGTTGAAGCGTGTATCGTTCCATTTTTATAAAATGGCGTAGTTTCTACTTGTCAAATGTCAAAGAATAATAGCTTCAAAAGTGACAGCTACCGAAATACCGGGTGATTGTTGGAAACCCCTTTATATTCAGATTAAATTTTATAAAATCTATTTTTTGTTAAAATACTTAAAATGTCTTAAAATCCCAAATGTTCTATTTCTATTAGAATTTTTCTCAAACCAAAAAAAATAAAAATAATAATAAAATCATAGCATTTGTTTATTTTCATTCCATATTTATATTTGCACCTCTGAGAAATGTTAACAAAAATAAAATAGAACAATAACAACATTTGCAAATACGTTTTTATATTGTTGTTCTAATAATTATTATTTTTATTAGCAAAACTACACACGTTTTGGCCAAAATCAAATGGAAACATGTTGCATGTACGTACTCCTGCACCTTGTTTAGAATATGGTTTCATAGTATTTGTTTTAAACAAACAGTTGCCTCCAATAATTAAACAAAATAATTTTAATTTTTTTTTAATATGTATAAATAATAACAAATAAAGAAGACTGGCCTGGCCACAAGTAATAAAAATCTTAATGATTCTTAAAAAAATTACATTTCACTTAATCTTATATTTTTATTTAAGCGATTTCTTTGAATTGTCCGCAGTAAAAAAGAAAATAATAATTTATTAAGTAATAACAATAAAAATTCGATTTTATATGATTTTTGTTTATTTATTAATACGAAAAACAATTTAAGCTTTTTTTAAAAATGTATTTTTCAATACTAGCAAACAAAACGGAAATAACTACACAGATAACAGAGCCACCTATTGCAATTGGCTAGCAACTTGTTTGTGGAAGAAAAAGCTTTTATTTTAACAGCATTGTGTTGCAAAGCTTTGCTAGTAACAGTAATTAAACTGTTAAAGTGTCTGTAGTTATGCACTGTAAAAGAAAACCATAAACTCAATTGAACAAATAAATTTCAATTGAAACTTAAACAATAACATACAATTTGTTCAAGTTATTAAACATTATAATGGGTATAAATAAATCTCCTTTTACAAAATGATTAGACTCTAAACTTATAATGACAACAGAAAATTCACTTAAATTAAATCTCTTTAATTAAAATATTAGAACAATAATCCGTTAAACAGATCATTATAAATATTTTTTATTGTCAAATTATATTGTTTTAATTCCGCTAATGAAAATATTATCAGCCTTTGAAGTTTATTTTTGTTGCAAAAACATTTCATAAACCACAAAAACATTTCAAATAGAAAATACACACACTCTCGAATAAATTTGAACAATCAGCAAGCAGCAGCACCCTCATTAATACAAAATTTCAATTGGTATAGCAAAAGTTTCTATGATATTTAATATTTTTAGAAACGATTTGATTTTGTCAAGTTCAAGGTATTATTTATACACTTGTGGGAGAGAAAGAAGTTTGTTTTGAAGTACTATATAAAAGGGTAACGTTGCAGAGTGACCAGCCCAGTCCAAACACCAAAAGGTAGGGATATAAAATATAGACTATAGGTTCCCCCACCCTATGTAGATCCACTAAGAAGAGATTAGAAGGTTTAGGGTATAAAAACTGCTAAATTTCGAAACCTATAGGGACCGTGACATTTTTAAAGAAACACAGCTTTTTGGATAAAAAATAATTTTATTTCAACATAGTCTCCTTTGAGCTCTATAAACTCTGTTCAACGTTTCTCCAATTTGTTTACCACTTCCAAAGAATAAGATTTGTCGATGCACAGTGCGGTCAAAGACACCTTTATCCAGCCAAAAGTCCAAAAAACAAGTTTTGGGGTTTTTTGGTTGGGGTTAAAGAAATGCTCTAGGAGATGAAAAATTATCATAGTAAGGTCCCTTGCCTCAATCACCCTTCATAATTTTAGTTTGAAATGGGTTCACCTGAACGGCACACTACCGTGGGAAAGATCGGCTAGTAAACGCTTCTGTTAAACAAGTGTCAAAGTTGTTGTAATCAAGCAAATCAAAAGAAACAAAATGGATTCTACAGCTGAATGTAAGTACAATACGTAAAATCAAAATCTGAATGTAAATTTCTAAATAGTAAATTGTGATGTGATTGAGTGACATTTTTTTCTTGCTAATCCCTGCTCTCTAAGCTATTGGAGGTAATAAGTAAAAGTATTATGTAACACATAAAATTCAGCTGCAAGTATCTGCAAGTTGCCCTACGTTCGGCAAAAAAGGTGGTACGCTTTAATGTACATGAAAGAACATAAAATACAATGCCACATTTATATATATAAATATACAGTAAACTCTCGAAAACGTGAACTAAGGTAGAACTACACAAATACTTATGCATGTATTTATTGAACTCTAACGTAAACACAAAATATATATTCTGATACTGGGATTCTCCAAATTAAAAAAAAAGAATGCTATAAACGAAACAACTTAGATAATTTAGTTCACGTTTTAGAGCTATTAGAGTTTATACACGTTTTTGAACAAATATGAACACTATTTTTTAGTCGTTCATGTTTTCGGGTATCGGACAAATGTCCGAAGATGCACAGATGTCCTGCAATAAATTGTTTAAAATCTATCGCATGAATTTTGCAAGGAAACATTATCGTCAAAAAACTATGGAGGATGTTTTCAAACGATTTTTAATAGCATCTGATCCTCAAATTTCCAGTTGTCGCCAATTACCTCTGAAACCACTCAAATCTTTGTCTAAAGACTCCAATAATTTGCTTCAAAGAGAAGATGAACAACAATATTTTGACAGTTCTTCTGAGATAGAAACAGATGTAAACGATTGTGACTTTAATATCGCCTTATTGCATTTCACCATTGTAAATTCGTTAATTTTTAAACAATTTTCAATTACTTATATACCCTAATAATATCAAAACAAAAACGTTTAATCAATTAGCAAATTCATTTAATTTCTTAAAAAAATTTTCGTTTGAAATGTTGTATATGTTGTTCTGATAAGTGATCCCATAAACCCCCTTATACCAATTTGAGGATCATTTTGTGCATTTTTCGACTTTTAGTCGGACAGAGGTGCCTTTGGCCGCACTGTGCGATGTCATCAAAATATGTATTTGTTTGCAAGATGATTCCATTTCTTCAGTGTTGGAAACATTAAATAGTCACTCGCGGCTAAAACCGGAGAATAGTTCGGAAGCAATTCGTAGCCTAATTCATGGATTTTTGCCATGGAAACTGCACATTTGTGGAACCTTGCACTGTACTGGTGAAAAATATATATTTTCTTCACCAAATGTGGTCTTTATTTTAAATTCCCATTAAATAGAAACAATACGTTGGCATAATATTCGCCATTGTTTGTTTTACACTTTTGAAGGTAGTCAATGTGAATTATACCTCATGCATCCCAAACAACGGTGGCGATGATTTTATTGACTGACAAACCAATATCGTCCTTTTTTGGCGGCGATACACCCCAAGAAACCCATACACGGTGACGAAACGGCGAAAAAGTCGTCATACCCAAGTAATTATTCAAAACTGAAACCACTGAGCCATATGAGATGCCTATAGCTTCCACAATTTCACGCACTTTCACTCACCGATCGGCCAACACCATATCATGAATTTTTTTAATTGTTTCGGGTGTTAAGAAATCAACTGGGCGTTCTGAAAGTTCGGCATCTTTCGTGATTGTACGGTTTTCAGTAACTTATACATCATTTTGAAGGATACATATCTGTCATTTTTTCTCACTTAGTTATTGAACACTAGCTTGACCCGGTGCGCTTCGCTACCCCTGTCGATGTAAAAATCGGTTCAGCCGTTTAGTAATTATTGTTTAGAAACTAAAGGTACCAATTTTACCCGTTTTTCCCCCTTTTTATCCCTTTCTGGTCCAAGTAATTTATAGCCTATTGACGCTTCCAAGTAAGGATCTATCTACGTTCCAAATTTCAATAAAATCGGTTCAGCCGTTTAGGCGTGATGCTCAAACAAACAAACAAACAAACTTACAAAGACATTTATATATTTATATAGATTATACTGTTAACAACATCGTTATTTTTTTTTTTGTTTCGAAAATTTCGAAAACTTTGCTTTACTCTTTAATTTAAAAAAAAGTACCGCGGAAGCGCACACTGATTGCTCAAGAAATCATATGGTGAATGTGTTCCATCGGTTTCAACGTGCGAGGGATGGTTTGTTTGGTTCAGAAGTGGTGATTTTGACACGGAAGACAAAGATCGCCCAGGCCAGCCAAAAAATTTTAAAAGTCCAAAAATTGGAGGCATTACTCCATGCAGATTGTTGTCAAGCTCATCAAGAGCTTGTAAAATCATTGAAGCCGAGAGACCTTGAAAAAATATTTGGAAGTCCGAAATGATGTTTGAACACTATAAATGAAAATCATTGCTTGCGATGAAAAATGGATATATTACGACAACCCGAAGCGTAAGATTTCATACGTGAAGCCCGGCCAACCAGCCGAATCGACACCAAAGCCAAATATCCATGGCGCTAAAGTAATGCTCTGTATTTGGTGGAACAAAAAGGGTCCTATATATTATGAGGTGATGAAATCTGGCTAGACCATCACATGGAACCTGTACAGAACGCAACTGATTCGTTTGAAGCGAGAATTTGCCGGAAAACTTCCAAAATATGCGGCCAGACATGAAATCATGACCTCGCTCGGCCACATTATGCAATACCTGTTAAAATCTATTTAGAATGAAGTGGTTGGTAAGTTTTGCCTTACCCGCCTTATAGTCCAGAATACTATTTGTTTCGATCGATGCATTACGTTCTCTCTGGGATACGCTTCACTTTGGAACAGAGTATCCAATACTGGCTTGATTCCTTCTTGGCCTTAAAAGATAAGCAGTTCTTTTGGCTCTGAATCCATATGCTACCAGAAAGATGGGAAAATATCATAGCTAGCAATGGCCAATACTTTGAATAAATTTATATTGTACAATAGCTCGTTCACGAGCTATCGAACTATTTCCAAAATAAAAAGTTTCATGAATATACATGAACTGAAAAAAAACACATGCTATCCTTAGTTCACCCAATGTCACGTGTGGCTTATGTTCTTCATTCCGTGTCATTTATATTGTCTATTAGATGCATTTAATGAGAACATTTAGATTATGCTGCAACTGACCATGACTACATGGTGTTTAATTACTTTTAAAGAATTCCGTTTGAAAATATATTGTACAAATATATTAAAAATATAAAGTTAATTCAGAAATTCATTCATTTAAATATTATTAGAAATTAAGAGTGGCTACGTCAATACATTTCTAATAACTTCAGTTAATACAACTATAGAAAAATATGTTGTTATTTACAATTATGTCAATAAAAGGATAAAAACTTACAAAAAGCATAGAATTGTTTACTACAATCATATATATGATTGCTGCAATCATGTGAATGATAACTTAAACATGTTATGGTTTCCGTAATCATATAAATAATAACAATGATCATAATATTGCTAAAAACTTTCCCTTCGCCTTCCCTTTAATTTAATTTTAAAAACTTTTATTTTATCCTTAAATAAGTTAAATTCATCCGCAGTTATTAATTAAATTTATTATGTGTTATTTAAAAAAATTAAGAGAAAAAACAAGTGAATAATGAAATGCGATGGGAATTCTTTTTGTGTTTACAGCTTTTAGTCTTGTGTAACTCAA
Organism: Calliphora vomitoria; assembly: GCA_942486065.2. Classification (NCBI taxonomy): domain Eukaryota; kingdom Metazoa; phylum Arthropoda; class Insecta; order Diptera; family Calliphoridae; genus Calliphora; species Calliphora vomitoria. Next base: position 66,559,977 of record OW818031.2, read on the forward strand.
TTACAAGTAATAATTTACTATAAACAACCTTCTTACTTCACTACTAACGAAAGCATCCTTTATTAACAGTGATTTCGCACAGTGGGCACGTCGACTGAATGGCAATAACGCATTTTTATTTACTATTCAAAGCCTTTAAAAATTTGTTTCGATTTGACTACTTAGGCGTCCATATATACGCTAGAGGTAATAAAACTACCTCAGAACTGTGATTAGTTCATTTCGGAATAGGGGACAGTTCTAGTTCTAATATTTTATATGAAGAGAACCTGTTACTTTAATATGACGTTATTCTAGGAGGGGAGTATCGGCACCTTTTAGACACTTTGTGAAGAAAGCGAATTTGTGCCATTTTGAATATTAAGTAACATATTTGCTTAAAATTAATCAGAAATTTTAAAATTCCAATTTCTATTTCTAACCACTGTGTATCTTATTAAGTTTGTGAATGTATAAAAGGAGTCATACAAAATCTTTTTATCACTTACCTCCAATCGTGCGCAGCAAATCCTGGACAATTTGTTATGCATTGTTCACAACGTACACCATCCTCTACTTCACGTATAATAACACCCTGTAAGTAAAACAAAATTAAAAAAAAATTACTTTAATTACTCATAATAACAGACCGGTATTTACACGACAGTCCTACTAAAGAGGAAACAAGCACACGTTAAGAATATGAGAGAAGTTACAATGTAATGTTTGATGAGGACTGACATCATAAATGTAAAAAATAATATTAAAAATTATTATTATGTAAAAGAACAAGTAGCATAAAATAGTAGAAGATGCCAGCAACAAAGGAAATTTAATTATATTAAATTGTGTTAAATGTTGTCTTGTCATGTTATATATCAGTACAGTAGGAAAAAAATAACAAAAAATATATTTTTTTAGAGCTACTAACGTATGAGTAATATTGACCAATCATAACAAGTATACTCAAGAATACTAGAATACTATGGTTTCCCACAGAAAACGGTCTATAAAAAAACGTTTCTACAGAAAATACCTATAGAAAACTGTCTGTAAAAAACAATTTTCTTTAGAAAACTGTCTATAAAAGACACCTTACCATAGAAAACTGTCTGTAAAAGAACCGTTTCTCTAGAAAATTATGCATAGAAGACAATTTTCTATAGAAAATTATTTATAAGAGATTGTTTTCTATAGAAAGTTGCCTATATCTATAGAAAATTGTCTATAAAAGACACTTTTCTATAGAAAATTGTCTATAAAATACACTTTTCTATAGAAAATTGTCTATAAAAGACACTTTTCTATAGAAAATTTTCTATAAAATACACTTTTCTATGGAAAATTGTCTATAAAAGACACTTTTCTATAGAAAAATGTCTATAAAAGACACATTTCTAAAGAAAAATGTCTACAAAAGACACTTTTCTATAGAAAAATGTCTATAAAAGACACTTTTCTATAGAAAAATGTCTATATAAAACACTTTTCTATAGAAAAATGTCTACAAAAGACACTTTTCTATAGAAAAATGTCTACAAAAGACACTTTTCTATAGAAAAATGTCTACAAAAGACACTTTTCTATAGAAAAATGTCTACAAAAGACACTTTTCTATAGAAAAATGTCTATAAAAGACACTTTTCCATAGAAAATTGTCTATAAAAGACACTTTTCTATAGAAAATTGTCTATAAAAGACACTGTTTTGTCTATAAAAGACACTTTTCTATAGAAAATTGTCTATAAAAGACACTTTTCTGTAGAAAATTGTCTACAAAAGACACTTTTTTATAGAAAATTGTCTATAAAAGACACTTTTTTATAGAAAATTGTCTATAAAAGACACTTTTTTATAGAAAATTGTCTATAAAAGACACTTTTCTATAGAAAATTGTCTATAAAAGACACTTTTCTATAGAAAATTGTCTATAAAAGACACTTTTCTATATAAAATTGTCTATAAAAGACACTTTTCTATAGAAAATTGTCTATAAAACACACTTTTTTATAGAAAATTGTCTATAAAACACACTTTTTTATAGAAAATTGTCTATAAAAGACACTTTTCTATAGAAAATTGTCTATAAAAGACACTTTTCTATAGAAAATTGTATATAAAAGACACTTTTCTATAGGAAATTGTCTATAAAAGACACTTTTCAATAGAAAATTGTCTATAAAAGACACTTTTCTATAGAAAATTGTCTATAAAATACACTTTTCTATAGAAAATTGTCTATAAAAGATAGAAAAATGTCTAGAAAAATGTCTATGAAAGACACTTTTCTATAGAAAAATGTCTATAAATGACACCTTTCTATAGAAAATTGTCTATAAAAGACACTTTTCTATAGAAAATTTTCTATAAAAGACATTTTTCTATAGAAAATTGTCTATAAAAGACACTCTTCTATAGAAACTAATAAGTCGCCTCTAGGGTTTCTGAATATCTGTATACTTGTTATCCTTTGTCTATATCGCTCAATCAATAATGCTTAAAACCTTCGTTAGATTTTTTATTTTTTTTGGATTTATGTTATTTGTTTGTTCTTTTCAATTTAGATCACATTTGCCGTTTGTAGTCAGATTCCTAATTCTTGGTTTCCTTGGCTTTTGCTTTGGCTGTGTGTTCGTTTCAGTTTCATTATTAAATGCGGCTCAAATCACAAGCGTAACAACAATATTCTTTGCCAATATTCAATGCCAAAGACAAAATGTCTAATAAGTACAAGCAAACAACACCAGCCACTAGACAACAACCGCTTTATTTTTTTAATTTTCAAAGCATTGGATTTTTTTTTCTATTAAAAAAAAAAAACTCGCAGATGAATAGAAAAAAAAACTGTATTACTTACGTTTAAATGCACAAGAAAATACAAACAGAGAGATTTTAAATGTTCGGATGTATATTTGAACGTATTAAGTACTTGTAGTTGTATTTATTGAAACATGCCACACAACTTGATACTCATCAGGAATGGAAAACAGAGATTTTCAAATGTTTAATGACTTCAACTATAAACACTTTAGCAGTTTAATACAAAATACTCTCAAGTAGTAATATGTACTGGATAAATTTACAATAAATAAATTAAACTTAACATTGACATTCCCCTCCCTGGCGTATAAGAAAACACTCTCTCATACTTACACTTAGCCAAACAGAAAAATATTGTTATTCTTATTTTTAGCAAAAAGAAAAGACAACAACAAACATGATTTTTTATTGTTGTTTTTGTTGTTGCTCTTGTTAAAGCGGCACCATTTATTGTCAACCATTTAACCGGATGTAGGTCATCGATTTTTAGCGTGAACTTTGAACGGAAATTGTGCCGTCAATGTGCACGATAGAGAGACTTATAAACACATGCAAACAAACATACACTCAAAGACAATTGCAAGCAAAATTAAATTGAGGATGCCAGGTGGTTACTACTAGAAGAGATACAATAATCTCAAAGATAACTAAAGCTTCAGTTAAAATTATTTATTTATTTAGAATGTTTACACGTTATAAGTGCCCAACGTTTTTAGGGAATTTTTATATCACAATCACTTTTGGACAGATTTTCTGCCACTTTTGATGATATGCAATAGCAAAAGTATAAATAATACAATTCTAAATTTTTATTGAAAGGGAAGTAGTTAAAGATTTGCATACTTTCGAACATTTTTAACAGATATCTGCACAATCGGCCTTTAAATAGCAGAGATATAAGCAATGCAATAATCGAAAACATCTGGCATCTTTAGTAATTGTCCCAAATAAATATATAAACTGTAGTTAAAACGTGAGAACATTTATTAATATTAGGGAGCTACTTATTTGTACCCTCACACAAACTGTCTGTAAAAGACACTTTTCTAAAGAAAACTGTCTGTAAAAGACACTTTTCTAAAGAAAACTGTCTGTAAAAGACACTTTTCTAAAGAAAACTGTCTGTAAAAGACACTTTTCTATAGAAAATTGTTTACAAAAGACACTTTTCTATAGAAAATTGTTTACAAAAGACACTTTTCTATAGAAAATTGTCTACAAAGACACTTTTCTATAGAAAATTGTCTATAAAAGACACTTTTCTATAGAAAATTGTCTATAAAAGACACTTTTCTATAAAAAATTGTCTATAAAAGACACTTTTCTATAGAAAATTGTCTATAAAAGACACTTTTCTATAGAAAATTGTCTATAAAAGACACTTTTCTATAGAAAATTGTCTATAAAAGACACTTTTCTATAGAAAATTGTCTATAAAAGACACTTTTCTATAGAAAATTGTCTATAAAAGACACTTTTCTATAGAAAATTGTCTATAAAAGACACTTTTCTATAGAAAATTGTCTATAAAAGACACTTTTCTATAGAAAATTGTCTATAAAAGACACTTTTCTATAGAAAATTGTCTATAAAAGACACTTTTCTATAGAAAACTGTCTATAGCAGACACTTTTCTATTGTCTATAGCAGAAATTTTTCTATAGAAAACTGTCTATGACAGACACTGTTCTATAGAAAAGTGTCTGCTATAGACAGTCTGTCTATAGAAAACTGTCTATAGCAGACACTTTTCTATAAACAATTGTCTATAAATATAGAAAATTGTCTATAAAAGACACTTTTCTATAGAAAATTGTCTATAAAAGACACTTTTCTATAGTAAACTGGCTATAGCAGACACTTTTCTATAGAAAACTGTCTATGGCAGACACTTTTCTATAAACAACTGTCTATGGAGACACTTTTCTATAGAAAACTGTCTATGGCAGACACTTTTCTATAGAAAACTGTCTATGGCAGACACTTTTCTATAGAAAACTGTCTATGGCAGACACTTTTCTATAGAAAACTGTCTATGGCAGACACTTTTCTATAGAAAACTGTCTATAGCAGACACTTCTCTATAGAAAACTGTCTATAGCAGACACTTTTCTAAAGAAAACTGTCTGTAAAAGACACTTTTCTATAGAAAATTGTCTACAAAAGACATCTTTCTATAGAAAATTGTCTACAAAAGACACTTTTCTGTAGAAAATTGTCTACAAAGACACTTTTCTATAGAAAATTGTCTATAAAAGACACTTTTCTATAGAAAATTGTCTATAAATATAGAAAATTGTCTATAAAAGACACTTTTCTATAGAAAATTGTCTATAAAAGATACTTTTCTATAGTAAACTGGCTATAGCAGAAACTTTTCTATAGAAAACTGTCTATGGCAGACACTTTTCTATAAACAACTGTCTATGGCAGACACTTTTCTATAGAAAACTGTCTATGGCAGACACTTTTCTATAAAAAACTGTCTATAGCAGACACTTTTCTATAGAAAACTGTCTATAGCAGACACTTTTCTGTAGAAAACTGTCTATAGCAGACACTTTTCTATAGAAAACTGTCTATAGCAGACACTTTTCTATAGAAAATTGTCTATAAAATACAATTTTATATAGAAAGTTGTCTATAAAAGACACTTTTCTATAGAAACTTCTCTATAAAAGACACTTTTCTATAGAAAATTGTTAAAAAAAAAAACCAAGTTTCTATAGAAAAATTTCTATAAAAGACACTTTCCTCTAGATAATGGTATATAAAATAAACTTTTCTATAGAAATCGATTAAATGGATTAAACATAACGGGATATTTCTAAGTTTTGTCTTTGGACTTTTGGCTTTGAGTTCTATTTCCTATTACCATTTAGTTTTGAATTACCCATACTGTGCGCCTTAATATTTACATACTCCACACAAACAATTTAAAAAAAATAAAATCTGCCAGAGATTTTTTTTATCGTTTTTACCACAAAAATAAAAGCTTCAACAATAAACTATAAAATACTAGAAGAAAATAATGCTCATAGTTTACCATTAAACGTCGAACAGAATAATAAGATTTTTCTGTTTAAGAGAACTACTAAAATGAACTATGTATATGAAAATAACAACAAAGGCTTTAAAGGACTTGGAAAATGATGTTTTAATTTTTAAAATTACACACTCAACTGAAACATGATTTTTTATGGTAACATTCTGCAAAGAACGTGACTTTAATAAATTTATAAAAAGAAAAATATTTGCAGCTAGACCTCACACAGACTGAACTCAATTATAAAAATTAAATGCCGAAAAAATACCAAAAAAAACCAGGACACTAAATGATGTTGTAGGAGCTATTCTATGGCAGTTGATAATCATGTAGACTGTCAACATGTCAGTTACCAAACAAAAATAGCATAATAAGGACAAGTCTGAGGTATTTTAAATATATTATGGTGCAGCATTTAAAATGGGTACATAAGTGTTTTAAAGGGTAATTTTTTACCCTCTTGTTATATAAACCTGTTCTCCTAACCCACGTTGTTTAGCAATACGGCTTAAATTATGTACATATATTTAAAGTACTCTTTAGAAAAAGGACACTTAATGTATTTTCGAATAAATAATTTTTCATGCAAGTACAAGTTTTTACATCGTTTTAGATTCACTCTATAAAAACATTGCTTTAGTTTTCCTCCCATAAGGAGGACACTCTAAAAATGTGTGTGGAAAACTAAACTATTGTATGAATTGTTACACGTACATAATAAATATGAATGGATGTATGTATGTACATGAATATAACAATGATTATAATGAATAAACTAAAAATGTACTAGAGAAAGTACCCAAAACAGCACTTAAACGCGTAAAGATTAAAACGGCCTCTTATTTCACTCTCTGCTAAAATAAAATATTTATTTATAACAAGGAGTTTTCACAGAAAAATAAATAGAAAAAAAAAGAAACACTGCCACACAACGATGACAAACCTTCACAACGATGACAAACCTTAAAATAAGTATAAAAATGTATGTCATACATATTAGTTTTTTTTACTTTTTTTGGCAATTTGCACAAAATTTGGCTTAATGCCAAATGCAGTTGAAAAACCAATTCCATTCAAATCTGTTTTATGCTTCTTTCTCAACAAATCTCTATTTTAAAATAATGGCAACAACAATTGCAAGTTATAGATATGTAACTATGAAAAATAAAAGGTTTTAAAACACATGCGTTCCACCATTAAACCAACAAAAGATTTATATAAAAAAATTATTATAAAATTTTATGTGGAAAAAAAGGACATACATTAAAAAAAAAAAAATAAACTAGAAAGAAAGTACATGTATGCGGGCAAGTGCAACTATTTAATGCCTCTACACAAGTGGTCGGCATTCATAGCCACCAGGAACCTAAAAAAATCGGGTATTTACCTGTAAACAGCACGAATGTCAACAAAATTCATAAAAATTATAAAATAAGAACTAAAAATCACTATACGAGGGTGGATCAATAAGTCCGTGAATTTTTGAATTTCCCGCCTTTTCACTGAAAGGGCAACACTGATTCTGCCAACTAGCAGCTGTCCATTGACTCCTGTCAAAATATGAACAAGCAGCATCATTTAGTTTATGTTTGACAACCATAGATAGCAGACTACCGCGTGACTTGAGGAGAAAATGAACAAAAGTGAATTATTTTTAGCGGAAAAAAACATCACTCAAACTAAGGCTTGATAAGTTCTATGGGAACTCTGCACCTTAATTTCGTTATGGCCGTATAAGCACGGAAGATTACAAACATTCTGGACGTCCAGTTGTTGAAACAAATTCACGATAGTGAAACTGCGAGAGATTGTGGAAGTCATAGACATCTCACATGGCTCAGTGGTTTAAATTGTGAATGATCGCTTGGGTATCAGAAAGCTTTCCGCGAAAGCTTACAATCGACTGCGTTTGTGCAGTCGTATGACGACTTTGGAGGAAACGTGGATCCACCACCATACACCAGAGACCAAACAGCAGTCAATAGAGTTGGTGAATCGGTCATCAAATGCCTATTTTGATAACCCAGACAAATCTTATTTTTGGGAAGGGATACAAAAAGTTAGAGAAACGAAAACATTCGTTCGACTAAGAAATTGTTGAAAATACAGAAACCGAGTTTATTACGTTTGTTCTATTTTGGATATTTCTACTTGTCGTTAGAGTCATTCAGTCAATCAGCTTCATCCCAACGGCGACAACCAGTGATCAGTCATATAAATAGTATTGTGTCTTTATTCTAGAACGAAGCAGTCGATGACGTTAAACGACAAAGCCTTACACGATAAGACTGATTGTTTTTATACCACCCATCAAAAGAGATGGGGGTTATATTGATTTGGTCAAGCCGTTTGTAACATAAAGTTGAATTTATTAGTTCGAAGCTCTGCTAAGTACGTACTTTGGAAAGTCAAAGCCATTAACTCGGTATGTAATAGTTATTACTAAGTATGTTAACCAGTAATGCCTTGTCATTACCAAGTTTTAGCTTGCAATTAACAAGATTAAATAAATATTTTAGTATTGTTGTCTATGCAATTTAATTTTTCACTGTAGCATTACAATATTAATCGCACTGCTTAAAAAAACATGGCAAACTAAATACTTTTACAATTAAATTATAAATTATTGAAAAGCAATTGAATTTGACCAAATTGGCCATTAAAAAAATACACTCAATTGCACATAATCACTTATGTGCATGTGTTCACTGCATATTTAGATAACAAATTTGTATTGCAGATATACAACACCATTTCCAAAGGGAATTTTAAAATGAATACTAAGGAATACTAGAAATACAAAATCAAATGAAATTTGATATATTAATCATTCCTTTAAAGCATTAATAACGATTTAATTCATAGGCCTAATTCCGTATTAAATTCATTCCTTTGAGAATTCACTCTTTATAGAATTAACTCCTTATTGAAGCATATAATTTGATTCGAAAAATCGACGTTGTATTTCAGCTATAGAGCCATAATTTTAATAGTCTCGATTCATAATATTGTTACGTTTTTACCTTTTAAAAAACGGGGTTTATTTCCTTTAAATAAACCGGATACTTTTGAATGCAAATAAAAGCAATTTTATTAGTTCAAAATTGTAACAACTCTTTATTTATTCAATATGCACAACAACAACTGAATTAAATAGCCACTCAGTGTCTCTATACACGTCTATCAATTCGCAGAAATGCACACACACACTTTATAATGTACAAGTATACACATACAAGACAGTTGATTTTAACTCTAACAGCGACAATGATCAACTCACGACTGCCAGCTCTGCCACTATTTATACACGCGCCATCTATCGGGAATCTCCTACAATGCTCTTAACGGACATACTAGTACATTCGAATTCCAGAGCCTTCGATCAAACATTCAGTGTTGCCACACTTACAAACAAAGCCAACAACCGCATGCTATCAACATTGTTGAATGTTGCAGTCGCTACAGACCGTTAAATTCAAATCGCTCTTGCAAATTCGTAACAATATTATATTTATTCCTTATAAAAGGCCTTCCAAAAGGGACGAACTTTGACAGTTGATAGCGACCATATTGTTAAAGCTACATCTGTTGAATTGGCTGTCATTTAATTAATTTGTTTTGTCAAATCACCATGGACTGATACAGTGTTCAACAACACGTGCAAATGATAAAATTATTTTATCAAAATGGTTGTTCGATCAACGTTCCTCGCGCTTCGCCCGTGGAGGAATGGTTACGTCAACAAACAAAATTGTTGAATTTGGAATGACACCAATCCACATGATATCCAAGAGCGTCCAATGCATCCAGAAAAAGTCACTGTTTGGTGTGGATTTTGGGCTGACGGCGTCATCGGTCCATATTTGGTCAGGCCATAACCGTCAACGGCGAGCACTATAAGTCACCAACGACATGTGGTTTCAAAAGGACGCCACTACGTGCCACACAGCTACATTCCTACGACAGCGGGTTCTACGCACCGGAATGACCCGAGTTTATTAAGGGCTGTCAATACAGCAACCATTGCTGCTACAACAGCAATACAGCTCATGTCAAATTGGACATTCTGCACGAGTGATTTAAGGGCATGTTCATCTCTCGTGAAGATGATGAAAACTGGCCACCGAAATCGTGTTATTTAACCCCGTTAGACTTTTTCTTGTGGGGTTTTTTTAAGTCTGAGGTCTACGCGAATAAGCCACAAACCACAGCGGCCCTCAAAGCCAACATAACCCATGTTTTCGGTCACATTCAGCCTGATTTATTTGTCAGAGTCATGGAAAATTGGACATTTCGGATGCGAACCACCCAGCGGAACAGCGTCGGACATTTACTCAATGTTATAATCCATAAATAATGGCTTCGATAGGCTTTACACACGAATAAAAAATATTGCTGATATCTTAAACACACTTTGTTTTATTTAAATTTAAAGATAGGAATCGTATATTTTAAATTGTATAACATTTACAATTCTCTTACATTCTTTCTTGGATACAGTGTAATAAGTTTTAATAGTTTTTAATTATTCTCTCATGATGTGGTACAAACATTGTTAAATTCTTTAAAAAGCTACAGATTTTCTAATGTTAAAGGTTGCATAGATTTCGCAAATGGAAAATAAATTTGAAGTTATAAGAGAAAAATATTGCAAGAGTTAAAGGCTATAATAAATTAATAAAATACTAGTATATTGAAATAAATATTGAAAAATGCTTCAAAAGAAATGTTAGTTTAAACATTTTTATATTTTCAATAAATAATCAATTACAATTAGATATTTTAGATTTGAAGCTGTTTTTTTTTTTCCTAACCCCCCTATAAAAACCTACTGATAGCCTCGAAATTTCTCATAACTTTTTGGCAAATTCGGAGCCAAAAGAACTGTTCATCCTAATACAGGCACGCATCTAGGTCAACCATTTGGGGGGAAATAAAGTGAAATTTATTTTACGGGTATATATAAGTTTGTCATTCCGTTTGTAATTTCTAGCTTTTTCATTTGCGACCCCACAAAATATATATATTCTGGATGGTTATAGATAGCAAAGTCGATATAGCCATGGCCTTCAGTATGTTGAAATCAACTTTCCGTAGCCCCCAAATAACTTATAAACATGATTGATACATCAATACAACGATATTCTTCCAGCTCGGTTGCTATTTAAAAACGAGAAAATCGGCCCACAAATGGCTGAAATATAAGGAAAAACCTGGATTTTTGGCCTATTTTTGATTTATATCTGGATTTCTAAGTCATTAATATAGACAATATGGATATCTAATGATAGATATTTCAAAGTTCATTGCAACGATGTGTATAAGGTTATAGAAATTTGGACCTACAATGGGTCAAAATCGGGAAAAATATTTTTTAAACCAAATTTATTTTTGTCAAAAATTTTTTAAAAAAAAATTTGAAAAAGAAAACAAATTTCAAAAAAAAAAATTTTAAAAAAAATTAAAATTTTGAAAAACAGTTTTGAAAAAAAAAAATGGAAAAAAAATTAAGAAATTTTGAAAAACAGTTTTGAGAAAAATAAAATTAAAAAAAAACAACTTCGAAAAATTTAAAAAAAAAATTGGAAAAAAATTTTGAAAAACAGTTTTGAAAAAAAAATTACATTAAAAAAAACCAAAAAAATTTTAATATTTAAAATTGGTATTTTAAGGTATAATTTGGTGAAAGGTATAAAAGATTCGGTACAGCCTAATATACATAGCTCTCTTATTTGTTTATATTAAAACTTTTCGGTTTTGGGGATTGGAAATTTCCTTTCCCCATGTCCTAATAGAAATTCTAGTGATTTTGCCCTGCGAAATTTAACAAAAAGTAAAAAACAATCAGGTGGTACATTTTTATTTGCTTCTTTTTAAACATCATCCCTTTTTCTTCTCTCTGTGTATTTCAACTTGCCAATAACAAAATTTCATTTGTTTTTTATGGGTCAAATAAGTATTAAGAAATCTGCATAGCCATTTTAATATTGTTTATAAATATTTCTTAATTATATATCTTTTTTAAAACATTCTATATATGGCATTAAAAAATAAAACACAAAAAATAAAACCCGAAAAAACATTCAATTTCATTACAAAATCAACTGCAAATATGGTAGGTGTCTTCGGCGAAAGTTTGTGTTTTTTGGGGGGGATTTGTTAATTCATTCTATTCCCAAGAAAAAAATGTTTGTTATTAATTAATTTTATAAATAAATGATGAGACTAAATGCTATTAATTATAAAGAAGAGCCCGACTTTGTAGCTGTTTAAAAAAAACAGCATAAAGCATGTTTGTTGTCAAAATTGGTTACTAAACAAAAAGTTATAGAAAAAAAGGAGAGATAGATGGAGAAATAAATAAATAATTAAAAATAAAACGCCAACAGAATTTAAGTTTGTTATTTTGTTTTATAATTTTAAACCAGATGAAACGCTACTACTGGGCATGATCTCATATAAATGAGAAGTGGGGGCAAAAAATAATTATTATTTTATAGAAATTTAATAATGAAAATGATAAACAAAATTGTTATTTTTATTATTAATGGAAATAAATTGTTATAATGATGGAATTTTTTTAAAATATACCCTACACTTTATGTCTGTAGTGTTTTGAATAACTGTTCAAACTTGTATATAAATGACAAGCTTAAAGTGTAATTACCCTGGGGGAAAATTTATTATTTTGAAAAGAGGTTGAATTGTGGTGAAAATAAATTTTAAATCAATTTTGTAATCAGTAAGCAAAACAAGTTCTTTTGGTTCAATTTATACCCTCCTATGCTAACGCCATGAATTGAATTGACAAGTAAGTCTCATTCATAAAAAGTATTTGAACTAAAACCACACCTTCCGCCAAAGAACCAATCACATAACTAGTTCTGTGTCAGTTCTAAAGTATCCAAATTAATCGATTTTTATTTGAAAAACGAAGTTTAGCTCATTTTATTTAATTTTTTAAAAAGATAAGTACTTGTAATTAGACCACCCTTACATATTAAAATTTGTTAGATTAATAACTTAATTTAAATTAAAATTAAGTTTTCTAACAATAAGCCTTCATTAAAATACATTTTTTTTATATTGATTTTTGCTCTAACAGGTTTTTTTTCACTTCTATTTTAATAATATAAAATTTATTAATATTTTTTGTATAACATAAGCTGTTATAACGCATATTTTTGTATAAGCAATGTTATTAAACCATTTAATCTATTTTTGAAAAGTTGTTAAAAAATAATATCACCAAATTGGCGGAATTTATGACACCGTTAGCTGCTACCTACACACTGTGGTTATAAAACTTATTTTATTATTAAATATTTTTCATACAAAACATGTCAATAACAACAATTTGGTATTTGTTTTTTGTTATTTTAAATTTATGTAAGTAGATTTTTTTAAACTAATTTACATATAGAATTAAGAGTAATGTCAACTACTTTTCACTAAAGTGTTATATATTCTTGATGTTTTAAACATTTTTTTTAAATAGTTTTAATAATAATAATAAAAATTTAACCAGATGTTACCACTAGCTATACCTAATTATCATAATTTTAAAAATTCTCAGTTAAAAATTTAACTGCAATAAATTTTGTAGTTAAATTTAACTACAAGTTAATTCACAAAATATGTAAATATTAAGACCTGTGGTTAATACTAACAGCAGATTAAGTCATTACCATGAATGTAACTAAAAACTATTACAATGTTTAACACAAAATATAACTGAAAATGGTTGAATTGTAAAAATCTTTACAACTGATCATGTAAATCTACTATAGATCCCATAAAGATCATTAGTTTATTTTCCGAAGCGGGATAGTGGCATATAAAGCTCTTCTCATTCTCTTCTTCTGTGTTTCTGCAGTAGAAATCATAGTACTCAATATCCAGTTGAGTCACTGGATATCATTCTGCATCCATTACTCATTGAGGAGTACGTAATGGGAATGGCTATGAGAAGTTTACTTAGGTTGAACAAGTTCACCCTCTAACCCGCAAGAGTGCCTCAAGGCTTGCATTACAAAACACCAATTATCTCAAAAAGTAATTATATATATTTTTTTAATTTAACGATGACTTTAGTTACAGATTTGTTAATATTTCCCTCGAAGGTCAAAATGCATTCTGACTTTTAGTTTTTGTTCTGTCAGCTGTTTTGTAAAATTTTGTGTGTGATTTTTTTTTTTTTTAATCAAAGTTTTACTAACTTTTACTCCTCCAATCTATTCGAAATATATATTTTTTTAAGCTAAGATATTCTTCTTTCAGTCTATGAATTTTTAAATGTTAAACAATTAACAAAAAGTGTGTTGAGAACGCAAAAACTAAGGGGTGCCTCAGGGCACTGTTGCGGCTAAATTTATCGGCGTGTTATATTGAATAGTTTTTTACTTTTTGGTTATATAAACAAAAATTATAGGAATGGCAGATAGAGTCCCCAAACGGATTAAATTATCCGCCTTGACTCACGATCAGTTGGTACTCCACAAGAAGATCCACAGCCAGGAAGTTCAAAAGTTGGCGAAAAAGCAAAACATCCAGTTAATGACGTCCGTTATGACAATATCGACCACTTTCCAATCTGGTTAGGCAAAAAATATAGTGCAAACTATGCAAAAAGTCAGGAAACGCAGTGTATTTGCTCAAAATGCGATCTTCATTTATGCTTCTCAAAAACCAAAAATTGTTTTTATGAGTATCATCGTACAAAGTAAAACATATTTTCTTACTTTTTGTATCTTTTTAGTTTTTCTATGAAATCGTATCATAATTAATGTTTACATTTTATTGTTTTTTACACCTAAACCGACAACAATGCCCTGAGGCACTCTTCACCTTTTTGCTCCTGGTCCCTAAACTTAATTTTCAAATTAGTTTCTGATGGCTGTTCAGAGTTTATTGGGTCATAATTACCCTAAAAAAATTATTCGACTACTCTTTTTAGCTTTTTAAAGTTTCTTAATGCCAAGAGAAATTGGTTATACATAAATCTTATACGATCTACATGTGAACTTACTACATAAGTATTAATGGAAATAAACTTCGATAGGATAGCCCCACAGAGATCCCGGACAGTGATGCATGGATGAGCTCTGACAGATCACACCATGATTATGTTGTATTTGCTGACGGCTCTAGAATGGAAGTAAGTTCTGGAGTTTACATAGCGGAGATGGTTGATGGATCATTTCAACATACGTCTGTATTGGGTATTAGGACACTGCGACATTGAAGGTAACGAGGTAACTGAGGAGCTTGCAAGACAGTGCTCGGAACTATTCTTAGAGGCTTTTAATGCAGGAGCTGATTCGACTGTAGGGTTTTCAGGGCCCTTTGACCCAGTCTGAATATTTCAAATACCAGAAAACTACGCGGCCTCGATTAGGAAAGTGCTACAGTGATCGTGGGTATGATCTCATGTCACTGCCCATTATGGAACAACGGCACTCCGGACTTCTATAGAAGAGACGCTGGCCTTCATCGCTATATGTGTTGGTGGTAAAGTCATTAATTTCATGAGGGACATCTTCGGCTTCATTAAGGGATTGTGGTGGCTTTTTTATAGATAATCATGTTCAGGTTTTGGGAGAATAGTTTTTAATTTATTTTATCTCCAGCTGATCTGTTCTATGGAATCTTTTGAGATTCCAATTCAGAAAATATCACTGATCTCACAACAAATTTGGCTCGTGCGTATTACGTGAAATCTCCAGACGCTATTTGTTTGACATAGTTCAAACACCAATTAGTCAAAATTATAATTTCACTAATACAATTGGACGAGGTAATGCCTCAAGTATTAAGAAACTCTGTTTAAAAAAAAACATAAATGTTTTGTTAAGAAAAATCCCCCATAATAATTGCCAGCATTAAGCTGTTAATTTCAATTCTAATGTTTATTTTTATGTAGGCATTCAAGTCAGGTTGTCGGTCAGGTTTGTTTTACAACAAATCTGGTTTAACAACTACCAAAAATTACCTAGAATATGTTTGGCCTTTTAAATTATAAACACTTTTTCAATTCTAATGAATTGTTTAGACAAGAACTATTCTAAGCTGTTGTAATAATAGCATTAAGAAGAAAAAAAGAAATAAACAATTAAAAAAATATTTTTCTTTAATGTTTTATTTTGCATTCAGTTACAAAATCCCAGTCATTCATTTCAGTCATTTATTCAAACAGTTACCAACAAACAAACACTTTGTGGTGGTTCTGCAAAAGTTTTTGTGTTTTTTTTTTTTTTTTTTAAAAAAAACTTTTTTGGTTTTAATGTGGTTTTCAATTTCATAGACTTGGCCTCTTTTTGTATTGTTGCTTTAGAAGTCATTTATGAGAATTTTGCCTCCAAGTAATTCACATTGTTTTGAGATTTTTTATTCTTTTTTTTTATATTTTTTTGAAATAAGAAAAAATATTAACTTCTTATTGTTTAAACAAATAGCTTTAAGCTAAATACACAGTAGAATCGAAACAGACAACATTAAGATATTGCTAAATTAATTAACACAATTTAAAGTATAATAATAATTTTCTTTATTTAAACCAAATTTGATTAATGGATATTTTTAGTATTGAATATAAAATATATAAAGCATAATTGAAATGAATTTTGTGTTGTATGTTAACCCAAATAATATCAAATAAAAGAACTTAACACTATTTATGTGATATAATTTAATTATTTTAAATATTTAGCTTTTATAAACTTAATCTTTATATAGTTTATTTAAGTGCCTAAATACTTCTGGTTATTATATTCTTTTAACATTTTTAATAGTCATAATATTATAACAGCTAGGTATAATAATATACTTTAATGTTATAAATGACACTGACATTGTCATAATAATTTAAAATCACTTAACTTACAGCTAGAACAATTTGAAATCATTAACTAACATTAAAATTACCTTAAATAAATATATTAAATGCATTTTAAACTTAACTTATTCTTAAATATATAATTTCTCATCTAAGCTACTTTGTAATTCTTAGAAAAATAAACTAAATAATTACAAAATCTATATTAATATTAAAACGCAACTTGTTACAATGCAGACTTAAAACCTCAAACACAATACTACAGTGTGTGAAGTAATAAGTTTACCAAGACATCTGCTATAGTTTTGTAACAAATGTAAGTAATACAGTTTACAATTTTAGTTTACTCAAAATTCAAATTATTCAATTCGTAATTAAAGTTAAGTTTAGAGTAGAAACACAAGCTTACGGAGCGGTATGCGTTTTGACAACTTAAAACCCAGACGGAATCCACACCAAATTAAATTCGATTTTATTTTCATTGGGATTTCTCTAAAGCTCTCATGTTTTCATTCACTCTCTCTCAGTGATTTCTTATATTTTACAAACAAATACAAAGAACAGAAAATTACAATAAAATCCACACGTTTTCATTTAACCCTTTAATGCTTAAGCATGTCTCAAGGCACTCATCGCAAAAATGCCAATAAATGCAAATATAACTGATTTTTCATTTCAAAAACGCTTGTAACAGTTTTTAAAAAACGTACTTAAATATTTTAAAAGCTGTGTTCTTTCTTATTTACTGCACTTTTTACAAACTAACTGCAGTAACAACGAACAAAATATGGGAAGGCAATGTTGTTTTATCAAATATTGATTAAAGTGGTTTAAAGTTTCCCGATTGCAATCATTTTTTTTTTTTCTTAAAAAGACTTATGTAAAAAAAGGTAAGCTACTTTTTAGAGAGGTGATTTATTGATTAGTGCCTTTAGGCAGTCTTGGGCATTGCAGACTATTTTTGCTGCCTCAGTTTTTCCCTCATTTAAAAAAATGTTGTTTTGTTTTCTTTGTTTTGATTTGCAATATTTAAAATAAAATTTTAAGAAATGGCTGGTCGAGTGAATAAACTTTTCAAATTATCTGATTTGAGTGAAGAACAATTAAAAAAAGAAAATACCGGACTATGTTTCTATCTCTAAAGCCCCAAGGGTGCCTTAAGGCACTCATTTAGTTTTTCCCACCTGGCAGGTAAACTATTGATTGTACAAACTTTTAAATGTGGTTTTTGAAATCAGATACCCCAATTTACCATAAAAAAAATTAAGTATTCCAAACGTTCTTAGCCATATTTTTAAGAAATTGGCATTAAAGGGTTAATTTGCATTTTCTCTGAGAAGCGGAATCTCCATTAAAATTCGCAAGCTTGTGTTTCTACACTAAATCGTAAAAAACATATTTCTAACTGGCTTTTGTACGCTTATTTTTTCCAGGGGGTTTTGACTACAAATCTATGAAATTCAAAATTTCTGCAATATTCAAATATTTATTTGAAATTTTTTCGTGTGATCGAGAACAACATTACTTTCAAAAGAGTTTGTTTTATACGAATTTAGTGTAACATTGTCTCCGATATTTCAAAAATACTTTTCTTTAGGATATTATTACTGATATCAGTCCAACATAAAAAATGTGTCCAATTTTTAATAGTTGTCCTGCACATTTCTAAACATTACTTTCAAAAGAGTTTGTTTTATTCCAATTCGGTGTAACATTGTCTCCGATATTTCAAAAATACCTTTCTTTATGATATTATTACTGATATTAGTCCAACATTAAAAAATGTGTCCAATTTTTAATAGGTGACCTTCACAGTTCCTTCCAAATTTAACCCATCCACCAATCCCAAAGCACAGAATCCCCAAAGCAAGGAATATAGTTTTTATTATGCCATATTAGCCTTTTTACCAGCCTCGGACCAATTGTGGTGCCAATGGTCAATAATCTTAAAAATTGCATTTATGGGATTCTTTTAATATTTTTTGCAAAGGTTTAAATTTGTATTATTTTAGTATTTAGAATCACATATTAGTATTTAGAATCATCACACGTAAGTAGAAAATACATCAACCTAAATTCATCCAAAGCATGATATTGTAATATTTTGTAATTTTACTGTGTTATCTTTCTGACGATACCAAAAACTTGATGTACAACAGTGATTTCTATAGAAAAACTTGTCATTAGAATAAAACGTATTCGAATAATCGAGGAAAAATATATTCTTTATTCGAATGAATAACATTTTTTAATTTAGAATAAAAAATTATTCACAAATTATAACAAAAAATAGTTTTTACAAATAAAAATTTAATAGTATTTTCCATAGAAAATCTTCAGTATAACAGTATTTTCTACAGAAAATCTTCAATATAACAGTATTTATAAAGAAAATATTCAGTATAACAGTATTTTCTGTAGAAATTCTTAAGTTTAGAAGTATTTTCTACAGAAAATCGTCAGTATTACACTACTTTCTGCAGAAATTATTCAGTATAACAGTATTTTCCATTGAAAATCTTCAATATAACAGTATTTTCAAAGAAATTCTTCCGTATAAAAGTATTTTCTGTAGAAATTCTTAAGTATAGAAGTATTTTCAATAGAAAATGTTCAGTATAACAGTATTTTCTGTAGATAATCTTCAGTATATCAGTATTTTCTGTAGAAAACTGTCAGTATGACACTACTTTCTGTAGAAATTCTTCCGTATAACAGTATTTTCTGTAGAAATTCTTAACTATAGAAGTATTTTCAATAGAAAATGTTCAGTATAACAGTATTTTCTACAGAAAATCTTCAGTATTTTCTGTAGAAAACCGTCAATATGACACAACTTTCTATAGAAAATCTTCAATATAACATTATTTTCAAAGAAATTCTTCCGTATAACAGTATTTTCTATAGAAATTCTTAAGTATAAAAGTATTTTCTATAGAAAATGTTCAGCATAACAGTATTTTCTATAGAAAATTGTCAGTATATCAGTATTTTCTGTAGGAAACCGTCAGTATGACACAACTTTCTGTAGAAATTCTTCAGTATAACAGTATTTCCTATAGAAAATCTTCAATATAACAGTATTTTCAAAGAAATTCTTTCGTATAACAGTATTTTCTGTAGATATTGTTCAGTATAACAGTATTTTCTGTAGATATTGTTCAGTATAACAGTATTTTCTATAGAAAATCTTTAGTATATCAGTACCTTATATAGAAAACCTTCAGTATGACACTATTTTCTTTAGACACTCTTCAGTATAACAGTATTTTCTATAGAAAATCTTCAATATAAAAGTATTTACTACAGAAAATTTTGTATATAACAGTATTTTCTATAGAAAATCTTGTGTATAACAGTATTTTTATAGAATATTTGCTAACACTAAACTACGCTTATATGAAAAAGTACTCTGTGTTTGAAAAAGTACTATTTGAATAAGGAGTGAGATCGAAAAAAACTTAACACATGTTTTTCCTTAAAACTTTTAACCCAAGTATTATTTTGATTTTTTTATCAAGTTACCTTTATTATGTTTAGTTCACTTATGTTCATTTGTTGTTAATCTGATTAAAATGAGTGAAGAGAAAAAATTGCGTACTAAAATGATTAAATATTTTCAACAAAATCCAACATTGTCCCACAAAAAGTTGGCCAAACAATCAAAGGTCTGCCGTCAAACTAATTCCAATGTTATTAAACAGTATCGGGAGAACTTATCCGTTTATAGAAAAACCTGATTCAAGTAGAAGGAATGGTCCACATGATGTTTATAAAGCCAATAAATAGAAAGCATTTTCAAAAGAGCTCCTAACACCTCCAGTAGGAAAGCAGTCCGGTTAGGTCAGTACTCGGACTATTTGGTACGAATAGTTAAAGCCAATGCAGGTTTAAAAACATATAAGGCTCAAAAGGTTCCTCACTGAAACTCAGCTTAAAATTTAGAGGCCAAAGACAGAGAACGGAAATTGAAGTCAAGTTTTATAGAAAAATATACCTGCTGCATAATGGATGACGAAACGTATGTTCCGGGAAATTTTTCGCAGCTTCCGGGTCAATATTTTTATGTTGCTGGAGAGCTTGCGGGAATTCTATAGAAAAGTTTAGGACAAGCAATATGCAGTTGCGGCAAAAGAAGCCAAACAAAGGGCTCTATGAATACCGAAATTTACATCAAGTAATGTTTACAAAAG
Source organism: Calliphora vomitoria (assembly GCA_942486065.2). NCBI lineage: Eukaryota > Metazoa > Arthropoda > Insecta > Diptera > Calliphoridae > Calliphora > Calliphora vomitoria. Next base: position 66,580,849 of record OW818031.2, read on the forward strand.
AGGATGCATCCATTCATAAGACTTCTTAATGTGTCCACTTATTTTTGGCCTGATTTGGCATCCTGTCACTATGGTGACAAGGAGAATAATGTAGTATTTGTACCAAGAGAGGCAAATCTTCCAAACTGCCTGGAGCTTAAGCCAGTGGAGAGATATTGGGCTCTTGTTAAAAGAGATTTGAAGAGCACAAAAAAGATGACCAAAAGTGTGGTAGATTTTAAACAGAGATAAAAATCTTAATGGAAGCGTTTCCTCAAAAAGTTCATAAATTCATCACTATAACAATATTTTTTGTAAGTTGTAATAATAATTTCAATCAAATAAAATAAAATCAAAACTAGTTTTAGTGGTTTCTTTTTCATTATGTTAAGATTTTTTGGATCTCACTCCTTATTAATTTGATAAAAGTTAATTTTGAATCTTAAACTGAGTCATATTTTGTACCAGCCTCGGAATTTGTATAACTTTAGGCAACCATTCGTTCTAGGTTTACCGTGAAATAACTCCCAAATTTTCCATACAAATTGAGAAAAATCCTAATGAAATTTTGTTGGCGGTTATTTAATTTTTTTGGGAGTTATTTCTTCTAAAGCTACACTCAATAAATCTTCAATATAAAAGTATTCTCATAGATATTCTTCCGTATAACAGTATTTTTTATAGAAAATATTCATTATAAAAGTATTTCCTACAGAAAATCTTGTATATAACAGTAGAAAACAATAGAAAATCTTGTGTATAACAGTATAAGACCTTGCGTATAACTTTATATTCCATAGAAAATATAGTTATTTCTTCTAAAGCTCAATAAAAAATTGATTGGATTTTCGGCCTTTGGCTTAGATCAAAGGTTTTCTCCTCTCGGATGTATCACAAAGCGGCTTCGTTCAGTAACGTTCAGCATTGTAGGCCATCGGACGGGCGCAATGATTTACTTCTCGTGGTGTATCAAAAGCCGGCTTCGCTTAGTAATGATTTATTGCATTGCCGGCGAAATGGTTTTCTGATAAATTTCGGGACAATTCGGTAGTAAAACAAATCTTTACGGGGCAAAGCCAGCTTTTGAAACACCACAGAGGAGAAACCCTTTTCATCAGACGGAAGGTTGGCAATGCTAGAAATCTATAATGAGCGTAGCCGTGTTTTATACACCCTAGAAGGGGAAACTTTTACCGTTTTTGCAAGCATTGCTTCCGGATTGGGAATTATTTCAGTTTTGTTTGGAGTTATTACAACTGATCGAAAATAATTATTTTTGTTGGGATTATTGCATTGGGAGTTATTTCATTTGGGAGTTATTTTGTTCCAAAATCCTCTAAAAGAATAGAAAATTCTTTTCAGAATTTCAAAACAAAGAAAAAAGAAGCAAATAAAAAAATTAATGGATTAAATGTTATTGAAGTTCTTAAAGCTCTATTTATAGTACATGCGTTGTCTTAAGCAGACTAATACTTAAAATGTTCTAATTTCTATAATTATTATTGTTATTTTTTTCAATTGGCCAGAAATTTTAAAATATTTATTAATAATGAAGTTATTTTGTTAAATAATTTTTTTTATTAAATATAAAAACGTTCGTTATATTAAATCTTTACTACAATTAAACAAATTTTTTAAAAATAAAATTGAGAAAATTATTATAATTTTAATTACATTTAATAAGAACTTTTTATTTCTCTCTATATATAAGTATAAACAAAATAAACAAAACAAGTTAAACTTACAAATTAATTTAATTGTTTACAAAATAACAATTTTTACTCATAAATAAAAACAATGCCTTTGTAAAACTTAATTATAATAAGTTTCAATGTCCTTATTAAACAAAATAAATGTTACAATGTCAGACCAAATTGACAATACAACTTTTACACAACACTAGGCAACAATTAGTTGAACATAAGTTAAGGAATAAAACGAAATTATGAAACTTTTAAAAAGTAATTATTACACAAATTAAATAGACATGACTTAAACTCTTAATTATACATTATTCTTTAGTTTTCTGTAATGTAGCAAGTAGCAGTCACTTATTACTAAATAATGTCATAGGTAATGCCCAAAAATATGTGGCTAATATTGCAATTTAAGTTATTTTCTTTTCTCTTTAGACATGTTTGTTTTAAAAGTGTCAACTCATTGTATTAATTATCAGCTTCTAAGATTTATTTAAATTTGCTTTTGAATTTTTCTGATTTATTTCGGTTTCATTTAAATTTGTTGTTCAGTGTGTATTAAAAACATTTTATAACCTGTTGTAAAAATCATTTCATTTAATGTTAATTTTATACCTTTTTTTTCAAGTGGCAAAAATAACATTAACAAAATCTCAACGAATCTTATATGGAAATCCCCCAGCCTTTCAAACAAGCAACAAAAAAGAGTCTATCGATGATTCACCACGACACTATAATTGAGTTTTTATTACATTTAATTAATTTATTTTTTATAAATATTTTTTTTTTTTTTTGCAAAAATGAGATTTTAATAACAAACAAGATACACGAAATGTTAGTTAGAGTTGCCAAAGTGAGGGAAATTATGTATTTAAAAACGGGACAGTAGATAATGAAATGGAAAAAGAAATGCTTGAATACGCTTTATTTGAAATGCAAATGATGCTATTGACAACAAAGCAGAATGTCTAGCAGTTTAAAACTATCATAACGTTTTGGCTCATGTTCTCCCAAACGTTTTAAGTGGATCAAATGACACAATTTTGGTATTCATTGATTCAATCTTAACGAGTTGACGAGGCGGGCCTTAATTTATAATATATTGAAGAAAAATCTTGTAAAACTTTTATAGTAACGTTTTGCTTATGTTTAAGTACGCTAGAGGGTTTCTGGGAGTTATAGACCGATCCTAACAGTTCTAAAAGGCGACCTGTCATTTAAAATTCAATTTTCTCTTAATTCGAATTAATTCAATTGGTTGTTCGTATTGTTCCATAACTTTGTGATCAGGGTTTTAGGGATATAATAATTTGTATTTTAATACAAACACATTTTTGATGATCTTACAATGTCAAACTGTCAATTAAGAGCCATGTTTTGAAATTATTAAAAATTACTATCAAAATTTTATTTCAATTTTGGATGAAGTTGGCTTAATAGCTATGTCAAACTCAAACATAAAAATTTTTCAAAATAATCACACATACGAGAGTAGTTTTTGTTTTCTAATAGTTTTTTTTACTAATCCCAACATATAAAACATTACATATTTACAAACTTTCTTATTATTTTTAAAAAATTTTCAGTAAAATAACCGGATAATTTTTCGAATAAAAAAACCGAATAATCGCAAAATTCTTTCTAAATCTTTTTCGTTTATTATTATGTGAGAAAAACGCAATTTTTCAGATTCTTTCTTTACAAAAATAACCGAATAATTATTCGAATAAAAACCGATTAATCGAAAACTAGTCCCCAAAATTTATTTTTTTTTTAAAAACATTACATTTCTTACTATTTTTAAAAAATTTTCAGTAAAATAACCGGATAATTTTTCGAATAAAAAAACCGAATAATTGCAAAATTCTTTCTAAATATTTTTCGTTTATTATTATGTGAGAAAAACGCAATTTTTCAGATTCTTTCTTTACAAAAATAACCGAATAATTATTCGAATAAAAACCGATTAATCGAAAACTAGTCCCCCCAAAATTTAATTTTCTTTTATAAAACATTACAAATTTTCTTATTATTTTTAAAAAAATTTCCGAATACAAAAACCGAATAATCGGAAATTTCTTCCTAAATCTTCTTCTTTTATTATTATATGAAGACAACGCAATTTTTCAGATTCTTTCTTTACAAAAATAACCGAATAATTAATCGAATAAAAAGCGAATAACCGAAATTTATCCCAAAAAAGTTCAAAAGTTCTTCAACAAATTTTCTTTCAAAAAAAACATTTTTATAATTATTCGAATAAAAAACCGATTAATCGGAAAATTCTTCCTAACTCCTTTTCTTTTATTATTGTTTGAAGACCACGCAATTTTTCAGATTTTTTTTTTTATAAAAATAACCGAGTAATTATTCGAATAAAAAATCGCATAACCGATAAAAACTCGAATATGTAATTTTCAGCTAAAAATAACCATTTAATAAAAAAAAACTTACATTTTTGTTAAATTTGTTTCACTAGAATAACCGGATCAAAAACCCAATAATCAGAAAAACGTTGCGAAAAGTTTTTATTTTATTTTTAAGTAAAGACAAAGTAATAATTTAGATATTCCACAAAAGTAACGAATAAAAAATAACCGGATAATTATTCGACAGTAGAGTTTCCGATCTATGTGTATTTATCTATGATCTATGGGTATTATCAATATATGCATTGTGGAATGAAGCTTTGTTGCGTTTGGTGTAGATTTCATTTCGGAAGTCCTTTAGACCGCAATTTTTAGGCGATCAAAATTATCCCCTTGTTATGGTCAATAGAGTTAGCTATCAGGCCTTGTTTCAAGGCTATATTTGAGCCGAATTGGAAGGACTTGTCATTAGTGATATAAGGTTCAAAGAAGATGGTGCCACATGTCGTACAAATGGAGAAACAACTGATGTATTGAAGAGGAATTTTGATAATCTTGAAATCTCTAAAAATACTCTGATCGTATGGCCATATCGCTCTTGTTATTTAACGCCTTTGGATTATGACAACAAGCCATCAACGAAGATGTGCTTAGGAATAAAATCGAATTCCAAAGTCCCTATTGGAAGACCCTATTTAAATGAAAGGAATCTCAAATTATTTCTGTATATTGAATTCAACACTAAATAGAATCAAAATCTATAATCTCTATTATTTTTTCGTGAACTTATCTAATAATGCCATCTGGTTAAAGCTGATAAATGCCTGTGATTGGACAATCCGTTTTTAAAAACAGCAATGGGTATTGGAGACAGTTACCTCTTACAGAAATCGATCATGACGAATCTGATTAGATTCATCAGCGACACTTTCCGGAGGCAATCCAAATCATGATAGTAAGCAGTTACATAGAAGGTGTTTACGTAGGTGAACATATAAGAAGGCTGACCGAGTCCCTACCAAGCTCCAAAAGAGTCTTGGTCATTTCCCGCTCCAAAAAGGGCCACAGCATTCTGTATATTCTACAAGTGGCAATCGTAGGCCATCCCCCCGACTCTCTGAGTGCTCATTCATTGAACTTGACGAATCTGATTAGATTCATCAACGTCCCTTTCCTGAGCCATTCCAAGTCTTTATAGGCTCTTGTAAAGCAGTCACATTCTGGATATTCTATAAATGACAATCGTAGACTACCGGTGTTACAAATCCTTGAATGCCTATTCATCGATCTTATTTAATATCTCAAACTAAAGGATGCGAAGGTCGATGCGCGCCATTTATCACGACATGTTGATGTCGAAGCAGGGTTTTGGATTGTGGCATTTCAACTTCGCCGATTTGGAACTGAGAGCATTGATTGCTCCAAGACTGTCAATGGTCTACGACTCTTGTTTAAGGAGGCTATGACGTAAATTTACGCTAAGTAAACTGTGCAGATATTGGGCAGACTGAGGGATAGCCGAAGTTCAAATTCACCAGTGCCCGTTTTCATTTTAAAACCTTAATGATTAATTCTAAACGTATTCACGATTAGAATAAAACAATCGCTATATAATGATCGGTTTTAAATGATTTTCGGAAATATTTGTATTCATACTTTCTCAAATCGAAACAAGTGTATCACTGGATTCCTTCATTCCCTTAACACGATTTAAAATAAACAGCTTGGCAACTCATACAGTTGATATCATGTTTGCTATATGCAAAATAATCAAAACCAACAAAATCATGACTATATTAACGCCCCGTATTTTGTTCAGATTTAAAAAAAAAAATTCTTCATAAAGTTATACACAACAACAAAAATTAAAACAAACACACGACTTTAGTTAAAAGAATTTTGCTAAAAAAAAAAAAATTCTAGTTCTATTTAAATAAAAATATTAAAGCAAAGAATACAAACAACTACAGTAAGTCTGTCTGATACTACAACGCCTACCGCCAGGGTACTTTAATTGGAGAGCGAGAACGCCTCTGCCCGGCCACTATGATACGCGATTGTTGCTGATGCTGTGGCGGCAGTTGCTGTTGTTGATAGTGTTTCAGATAGGAGAGATTGTTGTTGCTGCTGCTGCTGCTGCTGTGAATGTTGTTGACAGAATGTGAAGGCGTTGAGCGTGATGATGTTGTTACCAATGCTGATGGTGTCAATGTGGTGGCCGAGTTAAACAATGATGGTGTGTGATATTTATAGCTGCCATAGGCAGGTGTTCCCACGGTTCGTGTTCTGCTAATATGGGAGGGTATCTGTGTGATTCTTGCTGTATGGGGTGTATCTCCAAAATATGTTTGTTTTAAGGGTTGTGCTTTTGCACCAGTTGCATTATTATTGTTATTATTAAGCAATTGAGCAAAGGAATTATAGCGTTTGCCAAACGTGGGTGAATTAGAGTTTTGGTTGGTTTTTCTCTCCGGGCTCGAAGGTGCATTTGCATGCAATTGTATGCGTGTGGAGAGTCTACTATTGCGTACGGTTACCGGTGAGGCCTGTCGTGTCTTGTCGTTTTTGATTTGCACCAGGGTTTGGTAGCGTCCCAGACGTGGGGTGTTGCTAGTTAGGTTACGAGTGGGTGACTGTGATTTTAACCAAGGCGATCTTATGGGTGAGTGATTGTTTAATCGTGTTGATGTGGTATTGCCCGCTGATGATTTAATGGTGTAGGAAGTATTCATGGTTGTGGTGTCTGGCTTTTGATAATAGTGTGTGTTGTTGCTCAATTGTGAGGGCATGGGTTTGGCTACACCCACCGGCACCATACGTCCGGGTATGTGGGGCGTTATGGAGTTTTTAAATTCTATGCGTATAGAGGGAGCTGTTTCTTCGGTTTTAGATTTTAAGGCCTGTTTATCGAGGCGACTTAAGCGCTCAACTTTAAAGGTTTCATTGCGCTTTACCGGAGAACGTGTAGGAGATCTAGCTGTCTTACGATTATTCAAGTCCCTTATGGGAGATCTGGAACCCGGCCTATAATTATCATTTTGAAATACCAACAAATCTCGACGATTTTCCTTGGAAGACTCTCGTTGTTCCCGTTTGATTTTAGCCATTTCTGGATTTTCCACCTGCACAAACCAGGCGGGATTGTAAGCCGCGTCCTTTTGTTGTTGCAGAAATTTATCCCGAAAAGACTTGCGAAAACTGTTGAGTGTCACGGTTTTATATTTATCAGCTTTTAGCGAGTCTTCTTCCTCTTCGTTGTCCTGTTCTTCCAGGGCCAATGTTACTGGTTCCTTGACTTTCTTGCTGCCATTTTCTTGATCCTTTAAATGTTTCAATTGTTTCTTTAGGTCTGTAGGCATTTTAGGTTTACGATAAGTGGAAGAATCAAAAGATGTTGAAATAGGCGAACTGGACGATTTCAATGAATCTGCTTGCGAGGAGCCGCTGGGATTGTGTAGAGACTTTAAGCTGGACTGTTGTTCGTAAAGGAAATTGAAAGGATCATTTTGTGAGTCATAGTCCAAACTATTGCCACCATCGGCCTGCCATTTGTAGTACGTATTGGTGGCATTATCACTGGGATGATGTTCAAAGGTGCCGCTGTCTGCTGCGGGAGTCTTTTTGCGTTTCGTAAAGGTGCTAAATTTCTCCAGAACCTTGGATTTCTTGGACTTTTTCTCCAAAGTAGAGCAATTTGAGTGAGAAGGCGTTGTTTCATCGGGCTCATCCAAAATGAAAGTTTCGCTGCGATTAAACAAAGAGTCGGAGCGTGATTCAATTGAATCTCTACGTTTGCCACTGCCGCTATTAAGAGAACTTATAACACTGCCGGGTCGGGAGTTGCGTACGGGAGTGGTATCGCGTGATGATGAACGACCGCGCGTTATAGATGAACGTAAATTGCGAAAGAATGACATTGTAGCGCGGGCGTTAAGGTTTTCCGTTTCAGTACACACAGACACTCAGTTTTTTTTCTTTAAATTTTCGTTTTTTTTTTTTTTATTTTCAATTTAGTTTAGTTTTGTTAAAATTTTTATAATTTTGTATATTTTTTCGTTGTTGTTTTTTTTTTCTCGTATTTAACTTGTAACACTTTGCTTCGTGCAATTAACCTTCGTATCTTTAGCTAATGACTTTAATGATCTTCTCATTTATTTTGGTATGAAAACTTTAATGTTATTTTGTTGTTATTTTTAAAGCAATTTTACTTTTATAGAGCGCACCCATTTAGGGTTTCTTGATTTAACAAAACACTAACAAAATAAAATAAAAAATAGAAGCTAAACAATATTGTTTAGATTTATCTCTACAGCGCTTTAAAGTAAAAAATTATTTCATTAAATTATTCAAGCGTTCTTACAAACTTAACGCGCCAACTGTTTACGAGCAACTGAAAACTTTACTCTAAAAAAGCTGATGAAATTTGTTATTAAAACTGAAGCTGAGATTGTATCTAAAACTGTCTGTCTGTATCTAGCTAGAGTGTGTGCATTTATGAGTACAAGTATCATTTGGTGAGTACCAGCCAGCAGTGGTAAGTAGTTAGAAGTATAACTAATAGAAGTTTTTTTTTTTTTTCTTTGTTGTTTAACACAAACATGGCAAAGCTTTCAGTACCGGCTTTGTTAGACTCTAAAAAAAGTGTTTAATACAATGACGAGTATCTTTGAGTTTGTATCTTGTTTTGACCATTTTCAGTTTGAACTTCATTTCGTACAGTTTCAGTGTTTTGTTTTTTATTTTTTATTTTGCGTAATTAAAAAATTATCAACAAATACGTAACTGACATTAACAATGTAATAGAGAAATTTTTATTTTTTGTTTTAATTTAATATTTTGTACAAATTACAGCTGTCATACACGAACAGAATTTAATTTAAATACTTGAAAATATTAATAAATAGTGTTTGGGGGGAACTACAATTCTAACTGTATTATTATGATTATATTATAAAATAAACTATGTTTGGAATATCCGTTGCCCTTTCCCTATGTAGGGAAAATACTGGTAAATTCGTTATCCTTATATCTTCTAAGTTAAAAAAGATATAAATAGAATTTACAAAATTAGCAGACATGAGTTTGTACTTTTTTGAAATTCGAACCTTTTAGGACAGAAAACGGGTAAAAACTGTATTTTGGTACTATTTTGCATAGAAATAAATTTCCAATCGTATTCTTACTTATTAAATAATGACAAATATAAATTTGGTACTTTTTTTTTTAAATTCGAGCAAGAGGTCAAAATTTTATTTATTTTTGGTACCTTTTTCATAAATTAATATTTTCCTATAAATTGACATAGACATATGAATTTTATATTATAGCCTCCCACTACGATACTGAAATTTATTTAAAAAAAAGGGATACAATCTGAAAAACACATTTTATTTGAAATTACCAGCCAGTTTTGATCAAATTTTACACATTGGTTCTTGCAGTCATATTCGGCTGTCACGAATCTTATAAACCCTTCACCAAATTATACTTTAAAATACAACCTTTAAATATTTTTTTTTTCAAAATTAAATTTTTTTTTTCAAAATTGTTTTTCAAACTTTTTTTTTTTCAAAATTGTTTTTCAAACTTTTTTTTTTGAAATTATAAAATTTTTTCTAAATTTATTAGTGAAAAAAAATTCGCAATGGACTTTGAAATATCTATCATTAGATATCAATATTGTCTATATTAATGACATAGTAATCCAGATACAGATCAAAAATAGGCCAAAAATCGAGGTTGTCCTGTTTTTTTCTTATATCTTAGCCATTTGTGGGCCGATTTTAAACAGCAACCGAGCCGGATGAATTCACGATATATTGATGTATCAATCACGTTTGTAAGTTATTTGGGGGCTATGGAAAGTTCATTTCAACATACAGACGGACATGACTAAGGAGTGAGATCGTAAAATATTAACACATGTTTTTCATTAAAACTTTTAACCCAAGTATTATTTATTTATTTTTTTTTTTTATCAAGTTACCTTTGTAAAGCATGTCAGTTATTATGTTTAATGTCAATTATATTAATTTGTTGTTAATCTGATTAAATGAGTGATGAGAAGAAAGTGCGTACTAAAATTATTAAATATTTTCAACAAAACACAACTTGGTCCTACAAAAAATTTAGCCAAACAATGAAAGGCCTGCCGTCAAACTGATTCCAATGTTATTAAACAGTATCGGGAGAAGCTGTCGGATGACACAAAACCTGATTCAAGTAGAAGGAATGGTCCACATGATGTTTCTAAAGCCAATAAATCGAAATCATTTTCAAAAGAGCTCCCAACACATGGTTAGTTCGGTTAGCTCAGCACTCGGACTATTTGGTACGAATAGTTAAAGTCAAAGCAGGTTTAAAAACATACAAGGCTCAAAAAGTTCCTGACAGGAACGCTACTAAAAATTTAGAGGCCAAAGACAGAGCATGGAAATTAAAATCAAGTTTTATAAAAAAAATATTTCTGAAGCTTAATGACGAAACATATGTTCTGGCAGATTTTCGTAGCTTCCGTGCCAAAATTTTGATGTTGCTGATGCTCGAGGGAATGTTAAAGAAAAGTTTAGGACCCAAAAGCAGACAAACTTTCCCAAAAAGTTCTTGGTATGGCGAGCAATATGCAGTTGCGGCAAAAGAAGCCAAACATTTGTTACAACGGGCTCTATAAATACCGAAATTTACATCAAGGAATGTTTACAAAAAAGGATGCTTCCATTCATAAGATTTCTTAGTGTGTCCACTTATTTTTGGCCTGATTTGGCATCCTGTCACTATGGTAAGCAACGTCTTGAGTGGTAAAAGAACAATAATGTGGTTTTTGTGTCAAGAGAGGCAAATCCTTCAAACTGTATGGAGCTAAGACTTGTGGAGAGATATTGGGCTTTTGTTAAAAGAAAATTGAAGAGCACAAAAAAGGTGTCCAAAACAGTGTTGCCAAGGGTAGCTTGGAAAAAGTTACATCTTTTCTCATTAAAAGTTACATTTTTTCATAAAAAGTTACATTTACGAATTTTTCCCAAATAAATTTTATATATAATTATGTTTAATAACCGGTTACTATAATCAGAGTCCAAATTACCGCATTCGATATCTTATTCTTATATAATTTTCTTATTCGAGATAATGTCATTCGATATCCAGCAAGAAATATAGTAGATTTATATAATTTCGATATAGAAATCTATTTTCGATACGATATCTCATTCGATCACGAATGCGGTAATCAGCATGTTTTTTATAAGTTTTAGTTAACTAAATTTTCTCTACACAGCATTCTTTAGATTGTATATTTAATCCCGATATTCGTCAGCACTTAAATCAGGGACTCATGGTAGAGCAGTGAGTGCTCACATAATTTATGTAAATATTATTTAAATTAAGAAATTGATTTAAAAAAACACTAAGCTATTCTGATTGAGTTTTTTCTAAATTGAGATAAATCTGCTGGATACATTTTTACCAACGATAAAAAGTAATTTTGATTTGAAAATTTAATTTCAAAATTAGACGTTGTTTTTATATCATTAAATTCTAAATAGTTGCTAGCGATTGTTGTTATAAATTTTTTAACTCTGGTTGCGAAGTAAGTAGCTGCTGGTGTTTGGTTAAAATCTTTTAAAAGTTTTAGAGATATGAAAGGAACTCCAAATATATTTATACCCTACACCACACACATAGCACCCACCTTAAAGTATACCGATCGACTCAGAATCACTTTCTGAGTCGATTAAACGATGTCCGTCAGTCCGTCTGGCTGGCTGGTTGTTCATGTAAACCTTGTGCGCAGAGTACAGGTCGCAATTTTGAAGATGTTTCGATAAAATTTGGTACATATAATTTGTTCGGCCAAAGGACCAAGCCTATTGAAACTGACTGAAATCGGTCCATTATTTCACCTAGCCCCCATACAAATGTCCTCCCGAAAGTGGACTTTATCGGTCACAAATGTTTAATTTATATAGGTATCTACACAAGTTTTTCTCCAAATAAGTTTTATATATACGAAATTCATGTCGCCAAAATTTATTATGATCGGTTCATAATTAGTCATAGGTCCCATATAAGGCCTGCTTCCGATAATCACTTTAACGAGCATAAATCTCTTAAAAATGTTGGTATACACATAAAATGCAACATAAACAACTTTCATATTGACATTAATCACACCATTTTATTTCATGGTGATCGGTCCATAATTGGTCATAGCTCCCATATAAAGCCCGCTTCCGATAATCACTTTAACGAGCATAAATATCTTAAAAATGTTGGTATACACACAAAATGCAACATAAATAACTTTCATGCAGACATTAATCACACTACTTAATTTCATGGTGATCGGTCCATAATTGGTCATAGCTCCCATATAAGGCCCACTTCCGAAAATCGTTCACGAATATAAATTATTGAAATTTTGAAAGAAAAATGTTTTTGCTCATTTACTTAGTGTAGGGTATTATATGGTCGGGCTTGACCGACCATACTTTCTTACTTGTTTTGTTATGCCGATGATTAAATAATTCTCCGGGACATTGGTAAGGGTTTCAAAATTTCTAAATGAAAATATTCCTTAATATACATCACTTGATTTAAATGAAAACTTGTTACTGCTTGACTTAAAATTTAATAGTTGTCTAATTAAAAGAAATGTTGGCATTTTGTAATTTATATAACCTTTCGGAGTTTCAACAAAAATATACCGCGTATTTCTCATCGTGTCCTCAATTGAATTTTTCTTACTTCTAGCATGATTTTAATACACCTAGTATTAAATAAAAGCTACATTAACTACATACGATATTTTCCAGACTTCTTTAACTGTCTAAAAACAGAGTTATGTGATCCAACCATAAGATTCGGTGTATCTGACGAAATCTTGGATATTAGCCAGCTCAAGAGTACATTACTAAGATCATTCGTATTTTCAGAGTCTGTCTCAAAATGATATAGACCTAGACGGTAATAAATTACAAATAAGTCACACTATTGTTTAATAGAAACATCCGTGGCATGAATTAATTTAAAGTACTAAAAATATTTACTACTTTTTCATATTGTAATTTATTTAGATGCAGTGCAAAAAAGTTACGAAAATAAGGTCCAAAACAAGAAAATTATACATGTTACGTAGAGGATTGAAAAGTTACGAAAAATGTAACAAATGTAACCAAACGGCATCACTGGTCCAAAAGTGTGGTAGATTTTAAGCGGAGACCGTTTGCTTACCAGAGACACCGTTTGCTTATCGAAGCTTATGGTGACTGTGTTCCATCGCTTTCAACGTGCGAAAGATGGTGTGTGATGATTTTGACACGGAAGATCGCCCAGGCCAGCCAAAAAAGTTTGAAGAACAAGAATTGGAGGCATTACTCTATGAAAATTGTTGTAAAACTCAACAAGAGCTTGCAAAATCATCGGAAGCTACTCAAGCAGCAATTTCAAAACAGGATTCATCCAATATCAGAGAAATTGGGTACCACACGAATTGAAGCCGAGAGACCTTGAAAGACGATTTTGCATGTCCGAAATGCTGCTTGAACGCTATAAAAGAAAACCGTTACTTGCGATTAAAAATGAATCCGATACGATAACCCGAGCGTAAGTGATCGTATGTGAAGCCCGAACAACCAGCCGAATCGACACCAAAACCAATTATCCGTGGCGCTAAGATAATTATCTGTATTTGGTAGGACCAAAAGGGTCCTATCTGACCAGACTATCACAGGGATCCTGTACCGAATGCAACTGATTCGTTTGAAGCAATCAAATTGGCCGAAAAACGCCCAGAATATGCGGCCAGACATGAAACCGGAATATTCCATCATGACAACGTTCGGCCACATGTTGCAATACCTGTTAAAATGTATTTAGAAATAAGTGGTTGGAAAGTTTTGCCTCACACACCTTATAGTCCAGACCTAGCCCCGTCCGACTACTATTTGATTCGATCGATGCAAGACACTCTCTCCTGGATACTCTTCATTTCAGAACAGAGTATCCGGAATTGGCTTGATTCGTTCTTGGCCTCAAAAGATGAGCAGTTTTTTTTGGCTCAGAATCCATATGTTGTAAGAAGGATGGGAAACAATAAATTTATATTGTACAAATGTTTCAAAATATAAGCTAACAATTTGAAAAAATCCCGCATTTTTAAGTCATACAACCAATATAATTTGCATTTTCTGAAATACAACTGGAAAATTCTAAAACACAATTGGAAATGGTGTAGAGGTTGCACAGTTTTAAAACCATAAGGATGATATCACTATTAGAATATTTGATTGCAACCCTACAGTATTTAATTTAACTTTCTTCCACTTCATAACATGATCTAGCCATCTCCTAGTTTACCAGCTATCGCGATTCAAATCGGCAATCCTAGAATCACTAATAGTACAACAGATGTCGTTACCCTCAATTAAAAGTGACACCACTTCGACTAGGAATTGCTCATAATGGTAATTTGATTTATTTAAACTTTGTTTTTAACATTTTCAAATATTTAACTTTAGTTTATTAAGTCTGCCTTGCCTCATCACAGTTTATCTCACTTATAATCTAAAATTTTCACATAAAAATTCTTGCTCGTACGAAAGTAATTCTGGGGTAAGTTTCCATATTGTGGATTTCAAAACGATGTGTAATACAAATTATATTTATTCTCTGACTTTTTAAGCCCCGACACATTTGCAAGTTAATTTAAGTGTTATTTTTTAGTATTGAATTTTAATGGTTCATAAAAAGTGGAGGCGTTTTATAATTTTTTTGTTCTTTAATTTTAAACAGACTTTGTAGCAACAAACATTTATTTACGTTTGTTGTCGTCATGCAAAAAAGTTCATAAAAATCAAGTTAAAAGATTTTGGAATAAACAAAAAACAAAATAAAAATACTCCTATAAACTACATAAATTATAGAATTAGAAACTACAAATTAGAAAAAAAAAACATTTAAAATGTCCAATAAAATAACAGTCTCAATCAATTGTAGCGATCATTGTGATCGTTTGATTGATGATTGTATGGAAAAAAACTCGTTTTTTTGTATAGAAATTATTATTGTTGTTGTGATTATTATTATTTATTTATTTAACACCTTATTTTGATTTTAGTTTTCAACAAATAATTGTTATTTTTTTCAAAAACCTTTTAATACACAAGTGGTTCTATTTTCCATTGTCCATTTATTTGATTTACTTCCATTTTCTATTGAATTTAGCACTGAGTATTACGCGAATAATGACAACAATAATAATAATTATAGCGAAAAAAAAATGTGTTAATTATTTGTATTAAATTTGTAAAATCAGACAAAGTAATCAAAACAAAAATAATCACAATCAATTTTAAAAATAAATGTTGATTTCTATCAAAAATTTAACAGCTCCACTGTAAGTAGATCATACTAAAAAAGTAATCAAATTTAAACCTTATTTCAAAGAGATTACTAGCATGTTTGCAGGGAAACATTATCTTTTTATACTTAATTATTATTTAAAGATTTCCATTATAAAAAATCGTTTTAAATCGTCTTTGTAGCCCATCTTTATATGTTTTGCAACAATTATTATCATTCTTACCATAATTCGCATTTTGAATAGACCAGTTTATTAAGTGCATCATCAGCTTGGGTGTTAATTTGTAAAAACACACAAATAAATTCATGTCTATATCAAGTGTTTCCATATTCATCCAAACAAATAAATAAATGAAATATTCCACTTCTGTGGTCATAATATTTATTTTTATCATTTTCTCTTCTTTGTCTCGATTACTGTCGTCATCAATCGTTTAAGAGCATCAACTCAATACATTCAAAACAATAACAAGTATTTTGTTCCACTCAGTCTGGCCAAATCAAACGGCAAATAGATGCGCTCATCTATTGTTTATAAAAAAAATATACAATTTTAGGCTGCCGTTTATGGTGTTAGGAGTAAAGTACAATATTAAGTGAAGAAGTTCTTTGTCTTTTTGTTTATCTACTGACTTCCGATTCCGCAAACCCCATTGTGAGACCATTTTTGGTCAAAAGCAATTTATATTAAATAATTTACAAGTGGCGTTAGATGAAGTGATTGATTGAGTACTAAATATGATTAATAAAAATTGCAGTAAAATAAATTAAACAAAAAGTTTAAACAATATCGAAACTCTTCTATATAGAAGACTTTAATATCGAAACTCTTCTTTATAGAAGACTATAATATCGAAAGTGTTCTATATAGAAGACTTTAATATCGAAACTCTTCTTTATAGAAGACTTTAATATCGAAACTCTTCTATAAACAAGACTTTAATATCGAAACTCTTCTTTATAGAAGACTTTAATATCGAAACTCTTCTATAAACAAGACTTTAATATCGAAACTCTTCTTTATACAAGACTTTAATATCGAAACTCTTCTATAAACAAGACTTTAATATCGAAACTCTTCTGTATGGAAGACCTTAATAACGAAACTCTTCTTTATACAAGACTTTAATATCGATACTCTTCTATATAGAAAACTTTAATATCCAAACTTTTCTATATGGCAGACCTTAATGTCGAAACTCTTCTATATAGAAGATTTTAATAACGAAACTCTTCTATATAAAAAACTTTAATATCGAAACTCTTATATATAGATGACTTTAATATCGAAACTCTTCAACATAGAAGACTTTAATATCAAAGCTCTTCTACATAGAAGACCTTAATGTCGAAACTCTTCAATATAGAAGACTTTAATATCGAAACTATTCTATATAGAAGACCTTAATGTCGAAACTCTTCTATACAGAAGACTTAAATATCGAAACTCTTCTATATAGAAGACTTTAATATCGAAACTCTTCTATATAGAAGTCTTTAATATCAAAACCCTGCAATATAGATGACTTTAATATTGAAACTGTTCTATATGGAACACCTTAATGTCGAAACTCTTCTATATAGAAGACTTTAATACCGAAACTCTTCTATATGGAAGACCTTAATGTCGAAACTCTTCTATATAGAAGACTTTAATAACGAAACTCTCTTTATAAAAGACGTTAATATCGAAACTCTTCTAGATAGAAGCCTTTAACATCGAAACTCTGCTATATAGAAGACTTTAATATTGAATCTGTTCTATATGGAAGACTTTAATGTCGAAACTCTTCTATATAGAAGACTTTAATATCGAAACTCTTCTACATGGATGTCTTTCATATCGAAACTCTTCTATATAGAAGACTTTAATATCGAAACTCTTCTATATAGAAGACTTTAATATCGAAACTCTTCTATATACAAGACTTTAATATCGAAATTCTTCTATATGGAAGACTTTAATATCGCAGCTCTTCTTTATAGAAGACGTTAATATCGAAACTCTTCTATATACAAGACTTTAATATCGAAACTATTCTATATAGAAGACCTTAATGTCGAAACTCTTCTATATAGAAGACTTTAATATCGAAACTGTTCTTTATAGAAGACGTTAATATCGAAGCTCTTCTATATCAGTAGAAGACTTTAATATCGAAACTCTTCTATATAGAAGACTTCAATATCAAAACTCTTCTATATAAAAGACTTTAATATAGAAACTCTACTATATGGAAGACATTAATGTCGAAACTCTTCTATATAGAAGACTTTAATATCGAAACTCTTCTATATAGAAGAGTTCAATATCGAAACGCTTTTTCATAGAAGAGTTTGATACCGAAACTCTTCTATATAGGAGACTTTAACATCGAAATTCTTCTATATAGAAGACATATCGAAACTCTTCTATATAGAAGACTTTAATATCGAAACTTTAATATCGAAACTCTTCTATATAGAATACTTTAATAACGAAACTCTTCTACATAGAAGAGTTTAATGTCGAAACTCTTCTATATAGGAGACTTTAATGTCGAAACTCTTCCATATGGAAGACTTTAATGTCGAAACTCTTCTATATAGAAGACTTTAATATCGAAACTCTTCCACATACAAGAGTTTAATACCGAAACTCTTCTATATAGAAGACTTTAACATCGAAAATCTTCTATATAGAAGACTTTAATATTAATATTAAATATATAATTAATCTATATAGAAAAGATTATTATCAAAACTTTTCTATGAAGACAACATTATTATCGAATCATGTCTTTATTGTAAACTTTGTTATCGTTTTCTATAATGAAAATTTAAACTTTCTGTACTTTTTACCGAGACTTTTCTGTTAAGAATACTCTCTTATCGAATGTTTTGATCTGAGTGTTATAATTTTTTTTTAATTTTTTTGCATGGACCAGCACTCAGTATATGACCGCTACTCAAGCAATGTATTGTGCTGGAACTAGGAAAATAGGTTATGGCAGGGAGGATAGAAGGAGTAGTGTTTGTGGACATTTGACTAGAATTTTCCTATATTGAAAGTGACAGGAAAGGCTTCAGCAATATGCTTTTTCCACATACGAACATTACGACTAAAGAACGAATTTTCCCTATAATGTGTTGTGCGATCCACAGTCCAGTCGACGACGAATTGATGAGCTCTTGCCGTGTTAATCGCTGCGGTAGTATCGGTAGAACAGTGAAACACAACACACAATGTGTCAATGTTCCAATAAAGCTGAATATTCTACTGTAACCAATAAGCAGTCGAGTTACGGCAAAATAGACTTCGAAGCACCGGCCCACACTTGAGAGTTGTATTCCATTTTGAGTCGGACATAAGTGGTGTTAATAGTAAGGAGATCAGATGAAGTGAAGTATTTCCTACAACCATGGCACTTAAATGCTTCTTTCGACGCTTGAAAAATGTTTTTTGTCCAGCGGACATGACACTGAATACTTACGCCTAGAATATCAAGAGCTTCTGATTCCTTAGTAATTACACCACCCATAAAAACCAATGGAGCAACCTAATCTGTCGTGTGTTTTTATGTCTTGCGTGCTTTAAAATCGATTCTATTCGCACAACCCCATTCAGAGATTGTCACAAGATCTTGGTTAAGCGTAACATTCATGTTTTGCTTCATTGCCCCATTCTCCGACAGTATTGGACTATAATTGAATGAATATGAATGGCAAATGTTGCTGTCAACTGCAAAAGTGTAGATAGGGTTGGAAGTTTGACGAATAAAGTCTTTTAGAAAGATGGAGTAGGAGAAAGGACGGAGCCTTGCGGTACCCCTGAATTGATCTTGAACTCGTTTAATGAGATTCCATTTATAATAACTCGTATAGTGCGATCTTTGAGAAAGCTCGATATAAATCGAGAGAAGTTATTACCGACATCAAAAGGAATAAGTCATACCCTATCGAACGCCTTACAAATATCTAGAGCCACCACTTTACTTTCTTACTTTGGAGCGACACAATTTTTTCAATAGGAAGACTATCAAATCTTCCGTAGAGCCTCTTCTATCAAAGTCATACTGCCGATCGCTTAGTAAATTGTTGGACTATAAATATTTAACAAGATGATAATCAACCATACTCTTCAATATCTTTGGAACGAGCAGAACAAATTGCTATTGGGCGATAATTTTCAGGGTTGCTAGACTCTCCCTTTTAAGGAATCGTCGTAACATTAGCTACCTTCCAACATACAGGACATTAGCAGGCACGGTATAAAGTAAG
Source organism: Calliphora vomitoria (assembly GCA_942486065.2). Classification (NCBI taxonomy): domain Eukaryota; kingdom Metazoa; phylum Arthropoda; class Insecta; order Diptera; family Calliphoridae; genus Calliphora; species Calliphora vomitoria. Next base: position 66,600,512 of record OW818031.2, read on the forward strand.
AACACTGCTTCAAGACCAGTGCTGGTTTACCATCAGGCCCAGGAGACTTGTTTATGTTGAGATCCGCTAAAACCTTTTCAACTGCGAGAGCACGAAAGAATATATGAAAGTAGGAATTGATAAACTAACATTATCATTTTTTATTTTAAAGAATGACCGAAAGCTTTTACTGCTCCGGAGAACAGAAAGAACTTTGGCTTGGAGTCGCTGCTCGTGTAGAGATTTATCACAACTGAGCACTTTGATACAAGTCCTATTTCAAATGGAATAAGGTAGATATACTATCCCTTTCAAAATATAAGAGCTTTATAAGTTCCATAAGAAACTTTTTTTCTAGGAAACAAAGAGTAATAGCGGCCAAAAAAATTCAACATTTTTCAAATTCAAAATCGATTTTTTTTGGACTAGTAAAAGCTATTGCTTTGAAACTTTCTTCATATGACTTTCTTATTTATTGTTAATGAAATCGGCCATAGATTGTGCCCGATATGGTGAAATTTTAAAATGCGTATAACTCAATAACTATAAGAGACAAATTGCACATGCTATTATCAAGACCTAATCAGGGGTCTTAAGAATATATCATTGTAATTTTTTATATTTTAGACAATCCACAAAAAATTCGCAAGCGTTTAAAAATTTTGCATGTCCGACGTGCTCTTCTTTAACCGCCGCTCCTGAGTGGTTTTCAGGGTCCTTTGTCAAAAACTAAACTTGAGTACTCTTCTGCTACGGCTATGTGAAATTGTATTCCAATCGGATCAGCCAGTTAGATTTGGCAGATTTATTTCCAAAATATTTTTATTAAATTATTTATATAACCATTTGTTCTTATTAAACTTAAAAACTTTCTAAATGTACTTCAAAATAATTTTTGGAAATTAATTAGTAAATACCATTTTAACAGTAAATACCATTTTTATTTAAATGCAGTGCTTTTATTATTATTAATTCTACTCTCTAATAGGCATAGTAAATATGTAAATATTTAAATAACAATAAACAAAGTACCAACTATTAAAAACAATAGGAAATTAGAACATTACTATATAATGTTAATTCGGTTATACGAATTTTGGGTGGATTTTGATTTTAATTTTCTTATAAGGTACAATAATATCAATATGAAATCAATATTCCATTGCGTTACACACAGAAAATCTAACACCATATACTCTCCTTTAATTCAACAGGTGAAACAGACACAAATAGTTATTAAAATTTACAATTCTAAATTAATTAGACATGTTTATTTACAAAAAATAACATTTCCGTTGAAATTATCGCAATGCCTTAAGGTATGCTTTAGAAAACATCAATAATTTTAACATAAAACTATCAATTGATGTTTTCAAATTGTTAACATAACTTCACAAGAACACAGCGCTGTTAATCATGCTGTCTGTACAACAGGCAATTGTAGTGTTGTTTTAATTATAATGTAATGTAACATCAACAACAGCAACAACAAATTAAAATTGTTTATAATTAACGGAAGCGATTAAAATTATAATGTTAATGTTTTTTTTTTCTTTTTGCCATCTAATAACAGACGAAAAAACAGTAACATTAATTCATAAACATGTGTGTTCTAAATGACTAAACATACGAGTGCGATTGACATGAGTGAGTGAGTGTGTTTGTTGGTCTGTTGGGGTGTACCCACTGTGTTGAGGTGTTTAAAATATTCCAGTTGGTAGTTTGTAATGGTCCGCGATCTAATTTTTATTAAACTGATAAAATTCGAAAAATATTATTGTAATAATTGACTTTGTAATGCTCTACATAGGTTGGTTGGGGTATTTTATGTTAAAGATGATGTTTGTCAAATAAATAATAGCTACAATTCTAAAATGATTCCAAATATTATTCCATATTATCTACATCACCTCAGAAAGTTTTTCGAAGACTAATGTTATACTTAATAATGAATGTGGTACATTATTTCTGTTTTCGATTATACATATTCCCATCTATACAGAATAGTTTCTAAAATGACCAATTTATACAAAATATAGGTTAAAAATGCGGGATTTACAATAGATAACTTGAATGTTATTTTGAAGGGCACCATACGAATTGAAGAAGAGAGACCTTGAAAGACGGTTTTGTATGTCTGAACTGCTGCTTGAACGCTATAAAATAAATTAATTTTTTCACCGAATTATTACTTGCGATGAAAAATGGATACATTACGATAACCCGAAGCGTAAGAGATCGTATATGAAGCCCGGCCAACCAGTCGAATCGATACCCAAGCCAAATATCCATGGCGCTAAGGTAATGCTCTGTAATTGGTGAGAGAAATAGGGTCCTATCAATAATGAACTGTTGAAATCTGGCCAGACCATCACAGGGAACCTGTACTGAAGAATATGCGGCCAGACATGAAATCTTAATATTCCATCATGACAAGGCTAGGCCACATGTTGCAATATCTGTTAAAAAGTATTTAGTATGAAGTGGTTGGGAAGTTATGCCTCACCCGCCACTACTATTTGTTTCGATCAATGCAGAATGCTCTCTCCGGGATTCGCTTCACTTTGGAACATAGTATTCGATATTGGCTTTATTCGTTCTTGGTCTCAAAAGATGAGCAGTTCTTTACTTAAGGACTGAGATCGAAAACACCTAAACTCAAGTTTTTCATTAAAACATTTAACCCAAGTATTTTTTTCTTTGATCAAGTTACCTTTGAAAATCATGTCAGTTATTATGTTTAGTGTCAATTATGTTCATTTGTTGTTATTCTGATTAAAATTAGTGACCAGAAAGAAGTGCGTACTAAAATTATTAAATATTTTCAACAAAACCCAACTTGGTCCTACAAAAAGTTGGCCAAACAATCAAAGATCTGCCGTCAAACTGATTCCAATGTTATTAAACAGAATCGGAAGAACTTGTCCGTTGATAGAAAACCGGGTTCATGTAGAAGGAATGGTCCACATGATGTTTCTTAAGTTAATAAATAGAAAGCATTTTGAAAAGAGCTCACAACACAACCAGTAGGAAAGCAGTCCGGTTAGCTCAGTACTTGGACTATTTGGTATGAAAAGTTAAAGCCAATGCAGGTTTAAAAACATACAAGGCTCAAAAAGTTCCTGACAGGAACACTGCTAAAAATTTAGAGGCCCAAGATAGAGCACGGTCAAGTTTTATAAAAAATATTCTTGCTGCATAATAGATGATGAAACGTATGTTCTAGAAAATTTTTCGCAGCTTCCAGGTCAATAATTTTATGTTGGTGATGCTCGAGGGAATGTTGTAGAAAAATGTAGGTCTCAAAAGCAGAAAAGTTTCCCAAAAAGTTCTTGGCATGGCAAGCAATATGCAGTTGAGGCAAAAGAAGCTAAACATTTATTACAAAGGGATCTATAAATACCGAAATTTACATCAAGGAATGTTTACAAAAGAAGAGGTTTCCATTCATAAGACTTCTTAATGTGTCCACTTATTTTTTGACCTGATTTTGCATCCTATCACAATAATGTGGTATTTGTACCAAGAGAGGCAAATCCTCCAAACTGCCTGGGGCTAAGGCCAGTGGAGAGATAATGGGCTCTTGTTAAAAGAGAATTGAAGATCACAAAGAAGGTGTCCAAAAGGGTGGTAGATTTTAAACACAGATGGACTACGTGTTCGAACAAACACTTCCCTAAATGGAAGGGTTTCCGGAAAAGGTTCATAAATGCATCACTATTGATTAGAACTAACAGGTGGCGCAAAAGTAATCCTCCTATCAGTAAATGCTATAAATTTTGTCGATTATTGGTCAAATAAATAGTCAGCAATATTCCGCGTTCTGGAGCAGTGTAGCGTAACATTGTTTATTAACGTGTATTTCGCATGTGTTTACTACACACATGTCAAAACAAAACTGACATTAGAGGCCAATCGCAAAATTTATAGCATTTTCTGATAGGAGGATTACTTTTGCGCCACCTTGTATAAAAATAATATTTTTTGTTAATTGTAATAATAATTTCAATCAAATAAAAAAAAATCAAAACTGTTTAGTGGTTTCATTTTTAATTAACATATATTTATAGGATTTTCCAACAAGAGGATTTTGCACCGGATGTTTATTTCATAATAAAGAGGAAGATCTCCATGGCCAATTGTTATCACCTCTTCGAGAGATAACATGGTCCGGAAACTTTTCCCATAAAGGAAGAAGTCGCAAGGTATTAAATCACAAGATCACGGTGGCCAATTGTGATCACCTCTGCGAGAGATAACACGGTCCGGAAACTTTTCCCGTAAAAGAGCAATGGTTTCGTTGCTTGTGTGGTATGTAGCGCCGTCTTGTTAAAAGTAAACGTTGTCCAGATGAATATCATCCAACTCCGACCATAAGATACGGTGTAATGACGTTTGTGGAATGCCCAATTCCAAAGAACGACAATGAATGGACAAACCAGTGTTTTTTTTCAACACTTTGGGCTACAGCAGCAGTATTCTCAGTTGTACTTGAGCGACGTACACGGGTTTTATTCTTCACATCACTAACTTGTCCCAACAGCTCTAATATTTCTACCAATTTTAGTATAGCGGTCCGACAAGGTGCTTCACGACGACTCAAAAATGCTTTAGTTTTGCGAACTGTGACTGCAAGATTTTCACCATTTTTGTAGTGAATTTTAATAATCTCATTGCGTTGTTGAAGCGTGTATCGTTCCATTTTTAATAATGGCGTAGTCTCTACTTGTCAAATGTCATAGAAAAAAAGCTTCAAAAGTGACAGCTACCGAGTGATTCAAAATAACACCTCTTGTTGGAAAACCCTTTATGTTAAGATTTTTTCGATCTCAGTCCTTATGTTTCCAATAAGATGGGAAAAGATCTTAGCTAACAATGGCCATTACTTTGAATAAATTTATGTTGTACAAAAAAATCTCGCATTTTTAAGTCATACACCCAATATTTATGTAGAGAATATTTCGACTGCAAGCTTTCCTATATAAAGAAAAGCTTTCAGAACTAGTGTAGTGCCTCCACTAGCTAAACTTGACCGACTAACAATTACTACACGTGTTTTTAACACATTTATTATTTATATATATTTCTTTTTCTTCAAACAAAAATAACAATACTCAACAAAAACATTTTAATTGTATCATTGTCTGACTGACTGGCTACACGCAAGCTCAAAAATAAATACGATTCATAAACCAGATTTTTTAAATTTTTATTTTTAGAGATTGAATGAGTGTTTTTTTTTTATAAAAAAAAGAAAAAAATTATGTATATGTACTTTCATTAACATTATGAACATTTTTTTAATACATTATGTTCATATTTCTCTATGTAAAGTAGTACCTACATTCATTCATATTCGTTGGTGATCATACAGAGTGGGCGATCTGGTTTTTTTTTAGATTGAATTTGATTTGCTCTGCTGACACATAATATCGCCTGAAACCAACTATTACAGACAGCTTTAAAAGACCTAACAGAAAACTTAGAAATATGTACATGTGTATGTATGTAGCCGGATCAGTACATAATTAACCTAAATTGGGGAGGGGAACTAAAGTGGCAACAAATTAGAAAAACCAAAATATGTGTATAAAATAATTACTTTAAACCCACGCTCTTGAGTGTTTAAGACCAACCAAACACTTTTTTATATTTAAGCTGGAATTTTGTAGGTATGTACTTGGAAAGAGCCACAAAAAATGAGCTAGCTTAAGTTGATTTTAAAATACTTCATATAAGGAGTGAGATCGGAAAAGTCTTAACATACAGTTTTAATTTTCTTTTTTATTTGATTGAAATTATTATTAAAATTTACAAAGAAAAACAAAATATTTTTATAGTTCTAATCACTAGTAATGAAATTTTGAACCTTTTTCGGAAACCTTTCCATTAACGTTTTTATAGTGCTTTCTGTCACTTTGCTCCAACAGGTAGTCCATCTCCGTTTAAATCTACCACACTTTTGAACACCTTTTTTGTGCTCTTCAATTCTCATTTAACAAGAGCCCAATATCTCTCTCCACTGGCCTTAGCTCCAGGTAGTTTGGAGAATTAGCCTCTCTTGGTACAAATACCACATTATTGTTCTTCTACCACTCAAGGGCTTGTTTACCATAGTGACAGGATGCCAAGTCAGGCCAAAAATAAGTGGACACATTAAGAAGACTTATGAATGGAAGCATCCTCCTTTGTAAACATTCCTTGATGTAAATTTCGGTATTTATAGAACCAAATGCCGCAACTGCATATTGCTTGCCATACCAAGAACTTTTTGGGAAATTTTGTCTGCTTTTGGGTCCTAACCTTTTCTTCAACATTCCCTCGAGCATCAGCAAAATCTAAATTTTGACCTGGTAGTTGCGAAAAATCTGCCAGAACATACGTTTCGTCATCCATTATGCAGCAAGAATATTTTTTTTATAAAATTTTACTTCAATTTCCGTGCTCTGTTTTTGGCCTCTAAATTTTTAGCAGAGTTTCTGTCAGGAACTTTTTCAGCCTTGTATGTTTTTAAACCTGCATTAGCTTTAGCTTTTCGTACCAAATAGTCCGAGCACTGAGCTAACCTGGCTGCTTTCCTACCGGTTGTGTTGGGAGCTCTTTTCAAAATTCTTTCTATTTTTTTGGCTTTAGAAACATCATAAGGACCATTCATTCTACTTGAACCAGGTTTTCTATCAACGTACAAGTTCTCTCGATACTGTTGAATAACATAGGAAACAGTTTGATGGCAGACCTTTGATTGTTTGGCCAACTTTTTGTAGGACCATGTTGGGTTTCGTTGAAAATATTTAATAATTTTAGTAAGCACTTTTTTCTTGTCACTCAATTTAATCAGATTAACAACAAATGAATATAATTGACATTAAACATAATAACTGACATGCTTTACAAAGGTAACTTGATCAATGAAAAAAATCAAAGAATACTTGGGTTAAAAGTTTTAATGAAAAACGTGTGTTAAGAATTTTTCGATCTCAGTCCTTAAAGAAATTTACTCTATAAAACAAGTAAGAGTGTTACCATCATTATGTGGGTATCCATACATATTTTTCTGATATAGGGGTTATATGGGGGGTAGGGTCTATAATGGACCGATCCTCACAAGAGTTGGTAGAAAGATTTAGGTTCATATAAAACATGTGTTTGTATATTAATTATTATAAGACAATTATGAATGTTCTACTAGAGTAACAAATCCCAATATTTTGTAATCTCACAGTATTATACATTAAATTACTTTTCCGACGATACCAAACACAAGTATTTCCGGTCAATAACATGCCAACAGTTTATCCGCAAATATATGCATGCATTGCCTTGATTATACCCTTCACCATGAGTGGCAAGGGTATATATAAGTTTGTCATTCCATTTGTAATTTCTACATTTTTCATTTGCGAACCCACAAAGTATATATGTATATTATGGATCGTTATAGATAGCGAAGTTGATATAGCCATGTCCGTCTGTATGTTGAAATCAACTTTCCCTAGCCCCCAAATAACTTACAAACATAATTGATACATCAATATATCGGGAATTCTTCCGGCTCGGTCGCTATTTAAAATCGAGAAAATTGGCCCACAAATGGCTGGAAAAACCGGGACAACCTCGATTTTTGGCCCATTTTTGATCTATATTTGGATTACTAAGTCATTAATATAGACAATATGGATATCTAATGATAGATATTTCAAAGTCCATTGCAACGATGTATATAAGGCTATAGTAGTTTGGACCTACAATGGGTCAAAACCGAGAAAAATATTTTTTAACCCGAATTTTTTTCCCCAATTTTTATACTAATAAATTTAAAAAAATTGTTTAAAAAATTAAAAAAAATTTGGAATAAATTAAAAAAAAAAATTGGAAAAAAATTTTAAATTTTGAAAAACATTTTAAAAAAAAGAAATTTTTAATTTTGTTTACCTAAAAATATTTAAAATTTTTATTTTAAAGTATAATTTGGTGAAGGGTATATTTGATTCGGCACAGCCGAATATAGCTCTCATACTTGTTTTAAATGAATTTTAACATAATTGAAATTGGGTATTTAATAAAAGCATTTGAAAAAAATGTAATTTTAAAAGCTATCTATTATGAAGATTATACAAAAAAGCTTCTCCTGTAAAATTAGTTGTTATGCACTTAAGATATTTTCGCAGTTACGGCTAGATATGTTTGTACAATTATTTCCAGTGCACTGCTAAGAGTTTTTGAAAATTCTTGAAGACTAATCGTCAAGACATACAATTTAAAAGCATTATTCTTTATGCAAAGAAAAATAAACATTTTATTTATTGCTACATAATGTAGCTCAATTCTAAATACCAATTAAAAACTGACATTCTTTTCAACAAAAGAAATTAAAAAAAAAAATCAATTGAATTTTAGAATTTCGCGTTAATCTAAACAAAACAAACATCTAAATAAATAATACTCACAAGTTGTAAATAAATATTTAAATTTATGATAAACAGGTCATCGTCATCATTCTAATGACTTCTTTTCCATATTGTTTTCTAAATTCTAATGATTTGCTGTGAAAAAAATAAGAACCAAAATACAACGCACAAAACTTGACAACACCTATTTGTTGAGTTTAATTTTTTAACAAATTTATGCATGAATTAAGGTTTTTTTAAAATTTGAATTTATTTAAGCCACAAATTTGTATTGTTTAAGTTTAAATAAAATTGAGTGTTTGTAGCGTAAAAAAACAACATACATATTTATGATTATAGACATAAATAAATGTTTAATAATGAAGCGTGAAATTATTAATAAATTTTATGTATGAACATTAGACTTTATGAATAATAGATAATTCTTTTAGACCATCAATTAAAACACACATAATTGTTAGGTAAATGTCAACAAACTTGGTTAAATAAAATTTTGATTATTTTTTTTTAAAATCTGTATTTGAAACGCTTGAACGAATATAAGTTCATGTAAATAATACAACTGGGAGAATCCATCACAAAACGAGCAAAACATTTCATATAAAATTTCGATTTCAATGAATTATTGAAAATAATTAAGTATTTTAAAGTTTCTTTAAATTTTCAAGATGTTTTATTATTGGACAGCAAAGAGTTTGGCGTCAAAAAGTTTTGATTCGTCACATAAAACGACTTTCAATAGGGATTTCCGAACTTTGACAGTTGATAGCGGCCTTATTGTTGAAGCTATGTCTATCGAATTTGCTGTAATTTATTCAGTTTGTTTTGCCAAATCAACGTGGCCGGATATAGCATTCAAAAACATTTCTCTGCGTGTACGTGCCACACAGATCATGCCACTGCAGGAGCGATTTGGGGTCATTGTCATCTCAGGTGGAGTTGATGTGAACTGGCCACCGAGATCGTCCGATTAAACCCCTTTAGACTTTTTGTTGTGGGGTTTTCTTAAATCTCAGGTCTATGTAAGTAAGCCACAAACCACAGCGGTCTCCAAAGCCAACATAAACCATGCCAACTGTCATATTCAGCATGAGTGCAACAGCAAAGCCGTGCCAAAAATTTGCAAGAATTTTGCATGCGTAATGGCATCGATAGGCCTTTCAAACGAATCAAAAATTTCAATGATATCTCACACACACTTCGTTTTATTTAAATTTAAAGACCGGAATCGCTTAGTCTGCTTTTACACACAGCAAGTTTACTTGAAGCAAGTCTCTTCGATTCTCTTTTAAACTTGCTTGTCAATTTTGTATGTCAAAAGCTAATAGATGCCTTAGTGAAAATGAGAAAACAAAAGAGAATTGATGAGACTTGCCAGTACAAGCAACAGTGTACGCCTCTTCTTTCTTCTTGCCTCTCACTCTTATAAACTCACACTTGCGGCAAGAAAACTTGCCCTGTAGATTAATGTGTGTGCAAAGTGTTTATCAATCAAATAATTGGATTTGTGGGTAACTATTGGGGATTTACAATAGATGGCGTATCTCTTAAACGCGGTTTTTGTTTTCAATAACTTATATGTCATTTGGAAAGGTACATATCTCATATTCATATTCTCACTTAGTTATTAAACATTATAGAGTAAACAATAAAGTTTTTTTTGTTGCTTGGAAAATGTCGAGTTTTGTACCAACAAAGCGTCGTATGGGGGAAGTTTTGACTTTTTGTAATTTGAAATTAATCGAAGCTTATTATGAATGTGTTTCATCAGTTTCAACAGGCGAGAGATGGTTTGTGCGGTTCAGAAGTTTTGATTTTAACACGGAAGACAAAGATCGCTCTGGCCAGCCAAAAAAGTCTGAAGACAAAGAATTGTGTAACTCCATAAGAGCTTGCAAAATCATTGGGAGCTACCTAATCAATAATTTCAAAACGTTTGCAGGCAGCAGGATTCATCCAAAAGCAGGGAAATTAGGTACCATACGAATTGATGCCGAGAGACCTTGAAACACGGTAAAAAATGGATACATTATGATAACCCGAAGCGTAAGAGATCGTATGTGAAGAACGGCCAACCAGCCGAATCCACACCAAAGCCAAATATCCATGGCTCTAAGGTAATGCTCTGTATTTGGTGGGACCAAAAGGGTCCTATCTATTATGAGCTGCTAAAATCTGGCCAGACCATCACAGGGAACCTGTACCGAATGCAACTGATTCATTTGAAGCGAGCATTGGCCGAAAAACTCCCAGAATATGCGACCAGACATGAAACCTTAATATTCCATCATGACAACTTTTGGCCAATGTTGCAATACCTGTTAAAAACTATTTAGAATGAAGTGGTTGGGAAGTTTTGCCTCACCCTGTTCGACTACTGTTTGTTGCGATCGATGTAGAACGTTCTCTCTCTCTCTCACTCTCTCTGGGATACGCTTCACTTTAGAATAGAGTATCAGAACAGAGTATTGGCTTGACTCGTGCTTGACCTCAAAAGATGAGCAGTTCTTTTGGCTCGGAATCTAGAAAGTCTCGCATATGAACCTAAATCTTTCTACCAACTTTTGTGAGTTTCGGTCCATAATTGACCCTATCCCCCATATAACCCTTATAAGGATTGAGATCGAAAAATTCTTAACACACGTTTTTCATTAAAACTCTTAACCCAAGTATTATTTGATTTTTTTTTTTAACTGATTCCAATGTTATTAAACAGTATCGGGAGAACTTGTCCGATAAATATTTAGTGGCCAAAGACAGAGCACGGAAATTGAAGACAAATTTTATAAAAAAAAATATTCCTGCTGCATAATGAATGACGAAACGTATGTTCTGGCAGATTTTTCGCAGCTTCCGGGTCAAAATTTTGATGTTGCTGATACTCGAGGTAATGTTGAAGAAAAGTTTAGGACCCAAAAGCAGAAAATGTTCCCAAAAAGTTCTTGGCATGGCAAGCAATATTCAGTTGCGGCAAAAAAAGCCAAAATACCGAAATTTACATCAAGGAATGTTTACAAAAAAGGATGCTTCCATTCATAAGACTTCTTAGTGTTTCCACTTATTTTTGGCCTGATTTGGCACCCTATCACTATGGTAAGAAAGGTCTTGAGTGGTAAAAGAACAATAATGTGGTATTTATACCAAGAGAGGCAAATTCTTCAAACTGCCTGGAGCTAAGGCCAGTGGAGAGATATTGGGCTCTTGTTAAAAGAGAATTGAAGAGCACAAAAAAGGTGTCCAAAAGGGTGGTAGATTTTAAATGGAGATGGACAACCTGTTCGAACAAAGTGACAGAAATCACTATAAAAACCATAATGGAAGGGTTTCTGAAAAAGGTTCAAAATTTCATCACTAGTGATTAGAACTATAAAAACCTTTTTTTTTTTAAATTGTAATAATAATGATAATAACTGTGAGTTTAGTGGTTTCATTTTTATTAACATATATGTATGTTAAGAATTTTTCGATCTCAGTCCTTAAAAGAATATTTGATTGTCAATAAATTTGGACATATGTAAGTCATATAAAATTTTAAGAAATGAATAACTCTATCAAATTCTAAACAGTTCGGGCCATAACTGATTCAAGTCCCCATAGAAAGCCAAAACTACATATTAATGGTAGGTATACAAAATAAAACTTTTACTTATTCTACAAGATATTAACCTGTGAATAAAAAGTTAATGAAATAATTGTATAATTAACTGTACCTATTAGTATAATCATTAGTGTGCTTATTACGAGTATATATATACACAATGACCAATTATCTTCAAACAAATTATGTTTGTAGTTTAAATTGAACATTTCGAAAACACATTTCTACAAAATTGCGAAAATAAACTTCATAAATTTTGGCAAATTTAGCTGAAGGCTAAAATTTATGTCGACTGCTAGAAAACATGGTTCGCATTAAATTATGATTTTTGTTTCCAAAATAGAAATTGAGATGTTTATTTCTTTTTTTAAAACTTTTTTCCACACACTTTTTGGAACAACAAACAATATACATACATACAAATGTACATACATATGTTGAGGAAATAATTGTTTATACCTTAGTTTTTTGTTTTGTTTTCTTTTCTGTTTATTTTTTTATTTATTTATAACAAAAAAAAAAGAAACCACAAACGGATATAAATGAAATAAATTCGAATAGTATTTTTATTAGCATTTAATTTTGTATTTTTAAATACATATATTTCATTCTTCATAGAGTTAATTCTGTTTTATTGCGGTTCATTAACCTCCCCAAAAACAGCTTGACAATGAATTGAAAAGCGGCTGATATTTTTTTTTTTTTAACAAAAAGAGTAAAAGATAATTGAACATGGGATTTGTGATTAAAGATTTTGTTTCACAACAGCTGAAGGAATGAAATTATAATTGGAAGCAAATTGATTAAAAAAACTGGCCCAATCGTTTACAAAACTTGCACCGCTCTGTTAAAATTATTTTTCTTATTTTTTTTCTTTTAATTTCATGCAACACACCTTTTGTGAGAGCGATATCAGACTGTTAACAACTGTTATGAATGCCGTGAAAATTGAAATAAATTTAACAGTAACTTATTAAACACTCATACTTATTAGGAGGGTGTTAGAAGGGCACAAAAATACAAGTGATGTCAAATACTTATAAGTTAAAGGAAAACAGTTGAAAAACCTTTAACAAAATAAGTTTTAAAATAAAAATAAAAATTTTAACACTTACTTTACTAACTTTAAGCCATTGTGTACGACTTAATAATGCGGGATTGTTTCAAATTTTTAGCTATTAGTTTGAAACATTTGTACAATATACATTTATTCAAAGTATTGGCCATTGTTAGCTCCCTTCTTTCTGGCAACATATGTATTCCGAGCCAAAAGAACTGCTCATGTTTTGAGGCCAAGAACGAATCAAGCCAATTTCGGATGCTCTGTTCTGAAGGTAAGCGTATCTCAGAAAGAGCGTTCTGCATCGAACGAGACAAATAATAGTCGCACGGGGCACAGTCTGGACTATAAAGCGGGTTAGGCAAAACCTCCCAACCAATTCATTCTAAATAGTTTTTAACAGGTATTGCATAATGTGGCCAAGCATTGTCATGATGGAATATTACGGTTTAATGTCTGGCCTCGTATTCTGGATGTTTTTCGCTCCAAACGAATCAGTTGCGTTCGGTACAGGTTCCCTGTAATGGTCTGGCCGGATTTTAGCATCTCATAAGATATAGGACCCTTTTGCTCCCACCAAAGTACATAGCATTACTTTAGTGCCATGGATGTTTGGCTTTAGTGTCGATTCGGCTGGTTGGGCGGGCTTCACATACGATCTCTTACGCTTCGGTTTATCGTAATGGATCCAGGAAAGTAATGATTCGGTGCAAAAATTATTGTCTTTTATAGAATTTTAAATATTTTCAGGTATACAAAATAAAATTTTTTTTAAAAAATGTTTTTCCAAAATTTAAAAAAAAAAATGTTAAAAAATCTATCTATCATTAGATATCCATATTGTCTATACAGTGCACTCGCGGTAACTTGAACACCGTCTAACGTGAACACCGCCTAACGTGAACACCGCCTAACGTCAATAAGTTTTTGTTTACATTGACTGTTACGTGAACAAATTCATAAAGCTCTATAACGTGAACATTTTTTTCATTGTATTTGTTTTCTAAGCATGTACACAACACTGAAATACATACATTAAATTCGATTTTTAAAGTTTAAGGAATCCCCTTGTATTAAAAATGTGTTTGTATCCTCTAAATTAATATTTTTTGTATGGCAACGAATGAGTAATTTTATTTGCTATGTATGTAATTTTATTTCAAAGTATATTTTCTCGTGATCTCGTTTTGTTTTGTAATGCATTTTAATTAATAATTTTTGTTTTATATTTTAATAATGAAAATAATAAACGAAAATAAAATTATAAAATGTTATATTTTTTCCACGAAATTCGACTATCGCTAACGTGAACAATTTCACTAACATGAACTCCCTTGGTTTTAATTAGTTCACGTTACCGCGAGTGCACTGTATTAATGACTTAGTAATCCAGATATAGAAATAGGTCAAAAATCGTGGTTGTCCTGGTTTTTTCCTTATATCTCAGCCATCTCAACCACATTGATGAAACCTATTTTGACACTAAATTTCCATGTTTCATCTACACATTTATGAGATAACAGAGCAAGACATGACCATTGAATCAAGAGAGACTAGGAAAACAAAATATTTAAAACCCGCTTTTGGTTTCCAGAGATAAGATAATTTTGCCTCTATTACACATAAAATTGGGACTTATGAAGCAGTATGTAAAGGCATTAGATAAAACTGGTCCATGTTTTGTCTTTCTTTCAAGAAAGTTTCCAGGTTTGAGTACAGAAAAATTAAATGCTAGTATTTTTGATGGCTCACAATAAGATTCTAATGTCGATCAGGTGTGTTTCCCTAACTTTCAAAGTCAAACAATCAACAATGTTTAACGTTTTAGAAGGCTATTGAGGGACTTGACTTGCTTTACATTTTAAGTTTTATCTTATTATGATGTAAGGTGGTTGTCGTCAAAGACTGCGTTACAACTCTGAATAAACGTGCTGGGCCATGTTGGAATGAATGAGTAGCCGACCCGGCACCACTCTTTTAGCCGAAAATTTTCTTTGGCTTCCATCGGGGATACGATAGGGGAAGTATTCGTTCTTGTATTGAATCAGAATTCACCCGGCAATAGGGTAACTTATATAGCCCCAGGAAGGCCGAACGATTCATTACTCAGTACAGTGGATAATTCCAAAAGATGATATCGCTCGGAAAGAGAGATCTGATAATATTTAATTTGCAAAGAGCATATACGTTATAACTGTCCAATATTGGAGTCATATTGAAGCAAGTGGCTTGAAAGGACCTCTGAAAATATTTTGGACGGTTCATTCAATATGATTTGGCTTTAAGCTGGGTATGTTATAGTGAACAAATTCTAAGGCTCACAATGATATTAACCTAACTAATAATAATAATAATCCTCAGAAGCCTTAACTGCCCTGGGTAACTAAAATTCCTACTGCTTACCGCTCTTATCTTAGAACTTCAGCACACGAAAACTTCCCCTTTTTATACTTTTCACCATGAGTGGCAAGGGTATATATAAGTTTGTCATTCCGTTTGTAATTTCTACATTTTTCATTTGCGACCCCAAATGAATATATAGCGAAGACGATATAGCCATGCCCGTCTGTATGTTGAAATCAACTTTCCGTAGCCGGGAATTCTTCCGGCTCGGTCGCTATTTAAAATCAAGAAAATCGGCCCACAAATGGCTGAGATATAAGGAAAAAACCGGGACAACCTCAATAATTTGGTGAAGGGTATATAAAATTCGGCACAGCCGAATATAGATCTTTTACTTGTTACATAGCGAATTGCTCTCAGTTTCTACTATTACGATAGATTCAGAATGTTTTCTCTAAACCAAGATGATTGGGCGCTCAAACTGCTTCATACTTATATAGGTGTTAGCATTTATTGGACAAATTAAAGTTATAAATATTACTGTTGTAAATGCTATACTAAACTTGTTTAATCAGGGAGTTTTGCATAAACATCAAGTTCAAGGAATGATTCAAGTTTTACTGCGCATAAAACCACACGAGAACCCTAACAACATTATGGATATAAGTTAGGCACAATCTATGTAGGCTTTAACTCAGTCTCTCCATCCAGAAACTATGATTTTTTTAGCGATAGGTTCTTCTCTGTGTCATAGCGGTGAGCGACCTCCAATGCATCTTCAGTTTGCCGTCGATAGTCGTTTGTTTAATAGTTAGTCAAGATATTTAATTTCAAAATACATTTTGAATATATTATAATACTGCTAGAATGTTTGAATACATCTTCGTTTTAATAAATAAAATAACTTGAAATCTACATTAAATATGTAAATTTGTTTCATTGTTTCGTGCTTAAATAAACGCTATATTAGCAATACAGCTTAAAATATCTATGCTTGTGATGATAAGAAAGCCCATAGTACTAAAATGTCATTGAAGAAAATGACATCAAGGCGCCAGCATGGCATAACTGGAATATTACAATTGCTGTGACATTATTAAATAAAAACGCTCCATTAGCAACACAGCTTAACATTTATATGCTTGTGATGATAAGAAAGCCCAAATTACTAAAATGTCATTGAAGACAATGACATCAAGGCGCCAGCAAGGCATAACTGGAATATTACAATTGCTTTGCCATTATTAAAAAAAAAAAAACGCTCCATTAGCATTATTACTCCAAATATCTGTGCTTGTGTTTGATGTGGTCATTTGCCAATGACCAACCTTAAAAATGATTTTTATCTTCCACCAGACGTCAGTCAGTTTTGTTTGCAACAAACATGTAAACATACTATTACCCATGAACATTCCTTAAAATACACACACTCTCACACATTACAACTACCAACTTAAATAGTATGATTAAGGAATATCTATCTAACTACGAAGTATATGTATATTTATTTGTGTAACCCCATTAAAGGGCGAGTTATCACGTGAATATTTGTAATAAAGCGTTAAATGAAACACTTCCTAAATATTTATAGCACTTCCTTATTAGAAGCAACAACAATATTTTTTTTTAATATTTAAGGGTTTCTTTTTTTTGTTTGTTTGTTTTGTTTAATGAAATTACTCAACATTTTCTTAAGAATTTTATCGTAAGTGTGTTCATACTTATATAGTAAGCTTAAGTAGAATTTGTCCCTGAATATTGTGGCAAAAAAAAAATACAAAAAAATATAAAAATCATTAATGTTGATTTTTGGTATTTTTATTAATCACATTCATTGTGAGGGCATGCTAATAATGTTGATGTTTAAACTGCCTCTTATAAAATTTAGTTTAATTTCATATTAAAAAAAAAGTATTTCAAATAAAATAACAAGGCTTTATGATTAATTTTTTGCTTCTGAGTTGTAAATCAAAAATTATGCTTAAAATAGTATGAGTGTGTAGTTTGTTTGAGATTTAAAAATATTGTGTGGATTACAATGAAAACGACAGGCAGCATTAATGGGTTAAAATCAAGGTTAGCTACCGTTAACCCTAAAGTATGCTTCAAGCTCAACTACCGTTACCGCTAAGCTACCATTGTAATTACCGTTACCTTTATATACCGATATTTGAAAGGCTGTTTATTTTAGAGGCGGAGAACTTTAAATTGGCAGCACTGTTTTCTGTGACAGCTGATTTCACAGTTCTCGGTTGTTTTGAAGTTTGTTAGACTCAATCCAGAGCAACGATTGCAAATTGTTCAAATTTATTTTGAAAATCATGGTTCAATTCGACAAACTAATAGGGCGTTACGTAAATTTTATGGTGGTAATTAAGCGTCCCTCATAGCTATTAATGAAACTATGGATCGTTTTCGCAATACGTTTTACTCTTCCCAAAAATACGCATCACGGAGGACGACATACAGTGCACACAGAACGAGGTGTGCAGCGTTGTGTTGATGGTTATCCAAATGTGTAAATTCGTCATTGTGATGAACGTTAAGCAGTATAGAGACCAGAGATCAGCAATGAATCTCTTTTTTGCTATTCATACGCACTTACGAAATTATAAGTATAAGTGAGTAGTTATCATTGAAATTAAACTACTCTGACGTACTTATACTCACAATAACATTGATTTATAAGTATGCGTAGCATTAAATATGAATCCGACGTCGACATCATACTCATACGAACTGAAATCTGTTTGATTTATAAATAACATCAGCCTGTCTTATAATTTTAGGAAAATACTCATGACTATTGATTCAACTCATTCGACTCATGCATGTTTTTTTTTTTTTTTTTTTTTTTTGTGTAATTATACAGAATTCGGCAAAACTGAAACACACAACCTCATAATAAGCATTTTAGTGTTCGTATTCGAGTCATACTTATTTTGCATCGTATATACAAAGACCTAACTCAGTTGTCAAAAAACCTAAGTGCTGAGAATGTATTAGTAAAAAAAACTATGTGAAAACAAAAACAACACTCGTATGTGTTATTATTTTGAGTATATATTTAGTTGCAAGTGAACTGCCTCGAGTCGCTTAGGCATGAATCCACTAACTTGTTTGTGATATCTGATCCAATACTTTGCCATTCTACAACTATTACCTGCTTCAACTCGTTTTTTTTTTTTTGTTATATCACGCTTTATCACTCTCCTATCTAGCTCTTCCTACAGATGCTCTGTTGGGTTGAGATCGGGAGATTGTGGAGGTGGTGGGTAGGACATGCGAAACATTATATGAAAGCCACATACGTACAGTCATTGTCATGTTCAAAAGTAAAAAAAAATGCTAAATTTAACTTTTCTGAACTTTTTCTGAGGTGTATCCATATATCTCATTTTGTCCATTATTTCGTCAACCCCACACGATTACCCCTGTTTTGCTGTTGAAGCAATAATTTGTTTTTCAAGCTCTTTTCACCATACCATTTGACGGTCATCAGAGTGAAAAATATTAAATTTGCTTTCATCAGAGAATAGCACTTGGTGCCAAAAATCATGTGGCTTACGTAAATAGTCTTTGGCATATTGTAAATCCTTCTTTTGGTTCACAGGTGAAAAAAGTGGTTTACGTCTAGCAATACGACAACTATACTTTGCCTTCTGAAGCAGTCTTCTGACTGTTGCTGCGTGAACATCTTTCCCAAACTCTTCTTTATTTTTGGACATAACTTGAACTTTTTGATTATATGGCTCCATTCACGATTACTTATGGAAGTAGGACGACCTGTATATTTAGCACTTTCAAGTGTTTATGCTCCCATTAAAACGTTGCACAACACTCCGAATTGTAAAACGGCTCCTATCCATAATCTCTCCAATCTCAGCATATGATTTTCCTTGATTGTGCAAGTGATGGATGATTTTACGCTCAGATTCTGTTGTTTCCTTTTTTTTTTTTGTTACCCATTTGTTTGAAAATTTGTTACAAATTGACATTAACAGTTTTAGAAACGATTTGTTCTAAATTTTCGGTTTTAGGGGTTGGGGAATTCCTATTTCACACCCTCTGGTTCCGCGCCTGTCCTAAGCATAGGGTCAATTGGACCTACATAGATTACAAAGAGTCTGAAAGATGGACCAAAGTAGTCAATGTATGGGATTCACTTACCGGTTACATAGAGTAGTTGCCTTACTAGCTACCTATCAGGTTACTTAACTAGCTACTTATCTAGTCATTCTAACATTACCTCAGCGATAAATTCTTGATACAAAATAGTCGTTATAAAAGACATCTCTTAGAACTCAACCCAACCAGATATCAGCTACAAAGTGATAGTCTAATAGTCCGTTCTACAATAGGACCAATCTTCTGTATACCAACCACAATAGGTCCATCAAAAAACCGGTACGAAATAGGAAACATTTTTTTTATTCTAAGCAGAAAAATTGTATTAATTTGAATGTCGAACCAAATATTTTATGAAAATAAGTGTTAAACAGAATACAATTCAAAATACATTGGGAGGGTAAAATAACTACTTTCTAAAGTTCAGTACAAAACAAGTATAAAATGTTTACACTCTAGATAAGAGGCACTAAAGTGACAATTGACTTCTCATTAGATTACCTGGGATGTATTAAGTAACCAATTGATTTAACTTTGCATAACAAAGAGCACATACGTGTCAAATTACCCAAAAATATATATATAAATTGGAGTCAGCCAAGTGATTAGACATTAGTGAAAATTACTGTCTTAAAAGGAAACATTTGAAGTACTTGTAAAACTGCTAGGAATTTATAGAATAATGGTAATGGAATTTTCAATTATTTCGGTATTTGCTGTTATTTCAAAAGTAACAGCAGCAAAGCTAAACGGTTATTATGGGGCAATGGTAGCTTACCGGTACCCCACCTTTTCTTCCATAAATGCCACTACATTGTAATCCCACATTGTAAATAAATTCATTATTTATTTGTTCATCTCTATATTTATACCCATTTTTGCCATCATGATTGCAGTTATATTTTGTGGTTTTGTTTCGTTTTTTTTTTAAACACAAAGTGTTAAAAAAGGCTCATGATACAAACAAAAAACATTAAATTGTTTGACACTTTTGCACCACAACAACAAAAATGTTGCGCTTAAATACTACAAATATTAAACGTTTATGAAAAATATTTAAAAAATGTGGTAGAAATAAAACAAAATAAATAAATTTCAAACACTTGTGCTTTTGAAATTCGATATGATAGAGACAGACAAATTAGTTTTCATTGAAGTGCTTGCCAAAGTAATTTCTGAAAAGAGCTTTAAAATTCAGCATTGGCATTTCAAATGTGGTTTTTGGATTAGACTTACAATGTGTGCCATGAAGTCTAGTGTTTAACTTCAAATGTAGACAATGCGACCAAAATTCTAATTTGATTTGTAGTAAACCTTTACTCACTTAACATTTTCCATGACTCTGGCGCATAAATTAGGCTGAATTTGACCGATTTGAATTTGGCTTTAATAGCCGCTGTTGTTTGTGGTTTATTCGCATAGACCTGCATCTTAGGAAAATCCCACAAGAAAGTCTGTCGGGGTATCGGTGACCAGTACACATCACCTCCACGTGATATGATCTTGCCCTCAAATCGCTCTTGCAGAAACACTGAGTTTTTCAACTACCAGGTTTTTCAAACATGATACAATTGTCCTTTTTTTGGTACATTTTAGACTACGTTGGTACCGTAGTGGGATCCTCTTAATTATTATTTCATATTAAATGATTTTGAGGCTGAATCCAAAAACGAAGGGTTAAATATTTCCATCAGGATTTCATAGACCACTTTTCTAAATAATCAAGTAAATATGGAAATGGCATCGGAGAATGCACGGATACATACATAAGGAGTGAGATCGAAAAAACCTTAACACACGTTTTTCCTTAAATCGTTTAACCCAAGTATTATTATGATTTTTTTGTTGATCAAGTTACCTTTGAAAAGCATGTCAGTTATTATGATTAATGTCAATTATATTCATTTGTTATTAATCTGATTAAAATGAGTGACGAGAAAAAAGTGCGTACTAAAATTATTAAATATTTTCAACAAAACCCAACTTGGTCCTACAAAAAGTGGGCCAAACAAGCAAAGGTCTGCCGTTAAACTAATTCCAATGTTATTAAACAGTATCAGGAGAACTTGTCCTTTGATAGAAAACCTGGTTCAGATAGAAGGAATGGTTCACATGATGTTTCTAAAGCCAATAAATAGAAAGAATTTTCAAAAGTGCTCCCAACACCTCCGGTGGGAAAGCAGTTCGGTTAGCTCAGTACTTGGACTATTTGGTACGAAAAGTTAAAGCCAATGCAGGTTTAAAAACATACAAGGCTCAAGAAGTTCCTGACAGGAACTCTGCTAAAAATTTAGAGGCCAAAAACAGAGCACGGAAATTGAAGTCAAATTTTGTTTACAAAAAATACACCTGCTGCATAATGGATGACGAAACGTACGTATGGAAAATTGTTCACAGCTTCCGGGTCAATATTTTTATGTTGCTGATGCTCGAGGGAATGTTGAAGAAAAGATTAGGACCCAAAAGCAGAAAATGTTCCCAAAAAGTTCTTGGCATGGCAAGCAATATGCAGTTGCGGCAAAAGAAGCCAAACATTTGTTACAAAGGGCTCTATAAATGCTGAAATTTACATCAAGGAATGTTTACAAAAGAGGATGCTTCCATTCATAAGACTTCTTAATGTGTCCACTTATTTTTGGCCTGATTTGGCATCCTGTCACTATGGTAAGCAAGGTCTTGAGTGGTACAAGAACAATAATGTGGTATTTGTACCAAGAGAGGCAAAACCCTCAAACTGCCTGGAGCTAAGACCAGTGGAGAGATATTAGGCTCTTGTTGAAAGAGAATTGAAGAGCACAAAAAAGGGGTCCAAAAGTGTGGTAGCTATTAAACGGAGATCGACTACCTGTTCGAACAAAGTGAAGGATTTCCTGAAGAGGTTCATAAATTCATCACTATTGAATAGAACTATAAAAATAATATTTTTGTAAGTTGTAATAATAATTTCAATCATATAAAAGAAATCAAAACTGTATATTCATTGGTTTCTTTTTTATTAACATTTATGTATGTTAAGATTTTTTCGATCTCACTCCTTAACTTGTACAAAGGTTACATTCTTTTTATTTCGGCAAATAGCCCGATTCTTCATAAATAAAATGTACTAGATAAATACACATAGATTGGAAACTCTCCCGTCAAAGGCCTAACTCAGTTTTCAAAAACCTATGTCAAAACAAAAACAACACTCGTATGTGAGAATGTGTGTGAAGATAAATTTAAATTTATTTAGCACAGACACAAACCACATTTTTTAGCTCAGCCTATTTTACAGTTAACAGAGCTCTGTTAATCACTTAACAGTCATAATACTTGAAATATAATAAACAAATTTATATCTACAATATCTGAAATAATTTCAGAATAAGAAAAAAAAAATTAAAAATTTAAAAAAAACTATCCATTTAAAATAATAGATACATATTTGAACCCATCTTAATATCAGGATTCCAACAAATTTGAGTTTTTTGAAAAAATAAATCTGGAGAGGATTTTTGGCCATTATGGAAATTAGGAAAAGGGCTCGGATATGACACTATATAGAAATGGTAGTCCTAGGGCCACTTAATGGAACTGTGGTAGTGGGATATCTGAAATAATTTTGGGATTCCAATAAATTTGAGTTTTTTGAAAAATAAATCTGGAGAGGATTTTTGGCCATTATGGAAATTAGGAAAAGGGCTCGGATATGACACTATATAGAAATGGTAGTCCTAGGGCCACTTAATGGAACTGTGGTAGTGGGATATCTGAAATAATTTTGGGATTCCAATAAATTTGAGTTTTTTGAAAAATAAATCTGGAGAGGATTTTTGGCCATTATGGAAATTAGGAAAAGGGCTCGGATATGACACTATATAGAAATGGTAGTCCTAGGGTCACTAAATGGAACTGTGGTAGTGGGATATCTGAAATAATTTTGGGATTCCAATAAATTTGTGTTTTTTGAAAAAATAAATCTGGAGAGGATTTTGTGGCCATTTTGGAAATTAGGAAAAGGGCTCGGATATGACACTATATAGAAATGGTAGTCCTAGGGTCACTTAATGGAACTGTGGTAGTGGGATATCTGAAATAATTTTGGGATTCCAATAAATTTGAGTTTTTTGAAAAAATAAATCTGGAGAGGATTTTTGGCCATTTTGGAAATTAGGAAAAGGGCTCGGATATGACACTATATAGAAATGGTAGTCCTAGGGTCACTTAATGGAACTGTGGTAGTGGGATATCTGAAATAATTTTGGGATTCCAATAAATTTGAGTTTTTTGAAAAAATAAATCTGGAGAGGATTTTTGGCCATTATGGAAATTAGGAAAAGGGCTCGGATATGACACTATATAGAAATGGTAGTCCTAGGGTCACTTAATGGAACTGTGGTAGTGGGATATCTGAAATAATTTTGGGATTCCAATAAATTTGAGTTTTTTGAAAAAATAAATCTGGAGAGGATTTTTGGCCATTATGGAAATTAGGAAAAGGGCTCGGATATGACACTATATAGAAATGGTAGTCCTAAGGTCACTTAATGGAACTGTGGTAGTAAGATATCTGAAATAATTTTGGGATTCCAATAAATTTGAGTTTTTTGAAAAAATAAATCTGGAGAGGATTTTTGGCCATTTTGGAAATTAGGAAAAGGGCTCGGATATGACACTATATAGAAATGGTAGTCCTAGGGTCACTTAATGGAACTGTGGCAGTGGGATATCTGAAATAATTTTGGGATTCCAATAAATTTGAGTTTTTTAAAAAAATAAATCTGGAGAGGATTTTTGGCCATTTTGGAAATTAGGAAAAGGGCTCGGATATGACACTATATAGAAATGGTAGCCCTAGGGTCACTTAATGGAACTGTGGTAGTGGGATATCTGAAATAATTTTGGGATTCCAATAAATTTGAGTTTTTTGAAAAAATAAATCTGGAGAGGATTTTTGGCCATTATGGAAATTAGGAAAAGGGCTCGGATATGACACTATATAGAAATGGTAGTCCTAGGGTCACTTAATGGAACTATGGTAGTGGGATATCTGAAATAATTTTGGGATTCCAATAAATTTGAGTTTTTTGAAAAAATAAATCTGGAGAGGATTTTTGGCCATTTTGGAAATTAGGAAAAGGGCTCGGATATGACACTATATAGAAATGGTAGCCCTAGGGTCACTTAATGGAACTGTGGTAGTGGGATATCTGAAATAATTTTGGGATTCCAATAAATTTGAGTTTTTTGAAAAATAAATCTGGAGAGGATTTTTGGCCATTATGGAAATTAGGAAAAGGGCTCGGATATGACACTATATAGAAATGGTAGTCCTAGGGCCACTTAATGGAACTGTGGTAGTGGGATATCTGAAATAATTTTGGGATTCCAATAAATTTGAGTTTTTTGAAAAAATAAATCTGGAGAGGATTTTTGGCCATTATGGAAATTAGGAAAAGGGCTCGGATATGACACTATATAGAAATGGTAGTCCTAGGGTCACTTAATGGAACTGTGGTAGTGGGATATCTGAAATAATTTTGGGATTCCAATAAATTTGAGTTTTTTGAAAAAATAAATCTGGAGAGGATTTTTGGCCATTATGGAAATTAGGAAAAGGGCTCGGATATGACACTATATAGAAATGGTAGTCCTAAGGTCACTTAATGGAACTGTGGTAGTAAGATATCTGAAATAATTTTGGGATTCCAATAAATTTGAGTTTTTTGAAAAAATAAATCTGGAGAGGATTTTTGGCCATTTTGGAAATTAGGAAAAGGGCTCGGATATGACACTATATAGAAATGGTAGTCCTAGGGTCACTTAATGGAACTGTGGCAGTGGGATATCTGAAATAATTTTGGGATTCCAATAAATTTGAGTTTTTTGAAAAAATAAATCTGGAGAGGATTTTTGGCCATTATGGAAATTAGGAAAAGGGCTCGGATATGACACTATATAGAAATGGTAGTCCTAAGGTCACTTAATGGAACTGCGGTAGTGGATTATCTGAAATAATTTTGGGATTCCAATAAATTTGAGTTTTTTGAAAAAATAAATCTGGAGAGGATTTTTGGCCATTATGGAAATTAGGAAAAGGGCTCGGATATGACACTATATAGAAATGGTGGTCCTAGGGTCACTTAATGGAACTGTGGTAGTGGATTATCTGAAATAATTTTGGGATTCCAATAAATTTGAGTTTTTTGAAAAAATAAATCTGGAGAGGATTTTTGGCCATTTTGGAAATTAGGAAAAGGGCTCGGATATGGCACTATATAGAAATGGTAGTCCTAGGGTCACTTAATGGAACTGTGGTAGTGGGATATCTGAAATAATTTTGGGATTCCAATAAATTTGAGTTTTTTGAAAAAATAAATCTGGAGAGGATTTTTGGCCATTTTGGAAATTAGGAAAAGGGCTCGGATATGACACTATATAGAAATGGTAGCCCTAGGGTCACTTAATGGAACTGTGGTAGTGGGATATCTGAAATAATTTTGGGATTCCAATAAATTTGAGTTTTTTGAAAAAATAAATCTGGAGAGGATTCTTGGCCATTTTGGAAATTAGGAAAAGGGCTCGGATATGACACTATATAGAAATGGTAGTCCTAAGGTCACTTAATGGAACTGTGGTAGTAAGATATCTGAAATAATTTTGGGATTCCAATAAATTTGAGTTTTTCGAAAAAATAAATCTGGAGAGGATTTTTGGCCATTTTGGAAATTAGGAAAAGGGCTCGGATATGACACTATATAGAAATGGTAGTCCTAGGGTCACTTAATGGAACTGTGGCAGTGGGATATCTGAAATAATTTTGGGATTCCAATAAATTTGAGTTTTTTGAAAAAATAAATCTGGAGAGGATTTTTGGCCATTATGGAAATTAGGAAAAGGGCTCGGATATGACACTATATAGAAATGGTAGTCCTAAGGTCACTTAATAAAACTGTGGTAGTGGGATATCTGAAATAATTTTGGGATTCCAATAAATTTGAGTTTTTTGAAAAAATAAATCTGGAGAGGATTTTTGGCCATTATGGAAATTAGGAAAAGTGCTCGGATATGACACTATATAGAAATGGTAGTCCTAAGGTCACTTAATGGAACTGCGGTAGTGGGATATCTGAAATAATTTTGGGATTCCAATAAATTTGAGTTTTTTGAAAAAATAAATCTGGAGAGGATTTTTGGCCATTTTGGAAATTAGGAAAAGGGCTCGGATATGACACTATATAGAAATGGTAGTCCTAGGGTCACTTAATGGAACTGTGGCAGTGGGATATCTGAAATAATTTTGGGATTCCAATAAATTTGAGTTTTTTGAAAAAATAAATCTGGAGAGGATTTTTGGCCATTTTGGAAATTAGGAAAAGGGCTCGGATATGACACTATATAGAAATGGTAGCCCTAGGGTCACTTAATGGAACTGTGGTAGTGGGATATCTGAAATAATTTTGGGATTCCAATAAATTTGAGTTTTTTGAAAAAATAAATCTGGAGAGGATTTTTGGCCATTATGGAAATTAGGAAAAGGGCTCGGATATGACACTATATAGAAATGGTAGTCCTAGGGTCACTTAATGGAACTGTGGTAGTGGGATATCTGAAATAATTTTGGGATTCCAATAAATTTGAGTTTTTTGAAAAAATAAATCTGGAGAGGATTCTTGGCCATTTTGGAAATTAGGAAAAGGGCTCGGATATGACACTATATAGAAATGGTAGTCCTAGGGTCACTTAATGGAACTGTGGTAGTGGGATATCTGAAATAATTTTGGGATTCCAATAAATTTGAGTTTTTCGAAAAAATAAATCTGGAGAGGATTTTTGGCCATTATGGAAATTAGGAAAAGGGCTCGGATATGACACTATATAGAAATGGTAGTCCTAGGGTCACTTAATGGAACTGTGGTAGTGGGATATCTGAAATAATTTTGGGATTCCAATAAATTTGAGTTTTTTGAAAAAATAAATCTGGAGAGGATTTTTGGCCATTATGGAAATTAGGAAAAGGGCTCGGATATGACACTATATAGAAATGGTAGTCCTAGGGTCACTTAATGGAACTGTGGCAGTGGGATATCTGAAATAATTTTGGGATTCCAATAAATTTGAGTTTTTTGAAAAAATAAATCTGGAGAGGATTTTTGGCCATTTTGGAAATTAGGAAAAGGGCTCGGATATGACACTATATAGAAATGGTAGCCCTAGGGTCACTTAATGGAACTGTGGTAGTGGGATATCTGAAATAATTTTGGGATTCCAATAAATTTGAGTTTTTTGAAAAAATAAATCTGGAGAGGATTTTTGGCCATTATGGAAATTAGGAAAAGGGCTCGGATATGACACTATATAGAAATGGTAGTCCTAGGGTCACTTAATGGAACTGTGGTAGTGGGATATCTGAAATAATATTGGGATTCCAATAAATTTGAGTTTTTTGAAAAAATAAATCTGGAGAGGATTCTTGGCCATTTTGGAAATTAGGAAAAGGGCTCGGATATGACACTATATAGAAATGGTAGTCCTAGGGTCACTTAATGGAACTGTGGTAGTGGGATATCTGAAATAATTTTGGGATTCCAATAAATTTGAGTTTTTTGAAAAAATAAATCTGGAGAGGATTTTTGGCCATTTTGGAAATTAGGAAAAGGGCTCGGATATGACACTATATAGAAATGGTAGCCCTAGGGTCACTTAATGGAACTGTGGTAGTGGGATATCTGAAATAATTTTGGGATTCCAATAAATTTGAGTTTTTTGAAAAAATAAATCTGGAGAGGATTTTTGGCCATTTTGGAAATTAGGAAAAGGGCTCGGATATGACACTATATAGAAATGGTGGTCCTAGGGTCACTTAATGGAACTGTGGTAGTGGGATATCTGAAATAATTTTGGGATTCCAATAAATTTGAGTTTTTTGAAAAAATAAATCTGGAGAGGATTTTTGGCCATTTTGGAAATTAGGAAAAGGGCTCGGATATGACACTATATAGAAATGGTAGTCCTAGGGTCACTTAATGGAACTGTGGTAGTGGGATATCTGAAATAATTTTGGGATTCCAATAAATTTGAGTTTTTTGAAAAAATAAATCTGGAGAGGATTTTTGGCCATTTTGGAAATTAGGAAAAGGGCTCGGATATGACACTATATAGAAATGGTAGCCCTAGGGTCACTTAATGGAACTGTGGTAGTGGGATATCTGAAATAATTTTGGGATTCCAATAAATTTGAGTTTTTTGAAAAAATAAATCTGGAGAGGATTCTTGGCCATTTTGGAAATTAGGAAAAGGGCTCGGATATGACACTATATAGAAATGGTAGTCCTAGGGTCACTTAATGGAACTGTGGTAGTGGGATATCTGAAATAATTTTGGGATTCCAATAAATTCGAGTTTTTCGAAAAAATAAATCTGGAGAGGATTTTTGGCCATTATGGAAATTAGGAAAAGGGCTCGGATATGACACTATATAGAAATGGTAGTCCTAGAGTCACTTAATGGAACTGTGGTAGTGGGATATCTGAAATAATTTTGGGATTCCAATAAATTAGAGTTTTTTTGAAAAAATAAATCTGGAGAGGATTTTTGGCCATTATGGAAATTAGGAAAAGGGCTCGGATATGACACTATATAGAAATGGTGGTCCTAGGGTCACTTAATGGAACTGTGGTAGTGGGATATCTGAAATAATTTTGGGATTCCAATAAATTTGAGTTTTTTGAAAAAATACATCTGGACAGGATTTTCATATCAGAAAGTCGAGGTAATAATAAATTTCAAAAATTTAAAACTTTATGATTTACAATTTTTGGTTGAAAATTAATGAATAAACCAACAATTAAAAGTTGCAATATATTTTAACATAAATAGTTATACTCAATTCCATATTACTGAAATAACAATTTTGAAATTTTTACAAACTAAAATGGACTTAGCACTGTTGCATATTTATAGATATTAAATACTAACCATTACTGACTACTAAAAATAAAAACGTTAAAGCTATGTATATTTATTTATTGGATATTTTATGTTTTCTACATATAAAAAGTATTGTTTAAAATTTTAAAATAATTCCTTTCAATCTCGCTAAACCGGTTAAACAGGTTTTTTCGAGGTCGGTTAACCGAAAAACTGGTTTTCTGAAAAAGACAAATTTTCGGTTTAACCACAAATCTGTTTTTTAAAAAGTAGGTTTTTTATAAACACTATAAATTTTATTAAAAATCACAAATTATTCCTAAAATAAGCACATTTAGAAAAAAAATTTAAATTTTTCGAAAATTGTAAAAAAAAATTAATTCGTTCAAATTTATTGGAATCCCAAAATTATTTCAGATATCCCACTACCACAGTTCCATTAAGTGACCCTAGGACTACCATTTCTATATAGTGTCATATCCGAGCCCTTTTCCTAATTTCCAAAATGGCCAAAAATCCTCTCCAGATTTATTTTTTCAAAAAACTCAAATTTATTGGAATCCTGATATTAAGATGGGTTCAAATATGTTTCTATTATTTAAAATGGATAGTTTTTTTTTAAATTTTAAATTTTTTTTTCTTATTCTGAAATTATTTCAGATATTGTAGATATAAATTTGTTTATTATATTTCAAGTATTATGACTGTTAAGTGATTAACAGAGCTCTGTTAACTGTAAAATTGGCTGAGCTAAAAAATGTGGTATATGTCTGTGCTAAATAAATTTAAATTTATCTTCACACACATTATGTGAGATTATTTTAAGTAATTTTTTTGTTTGAGTTTTTCTCCAGTTTTCACTCTATGTGTATTTCTCTATGGCTGCAATCTCTTGTCTTTTGTTTATGTAAAAACAAAAACCTGTATCTCAAAAGATACTCATATTTTTTGTATGGCCAGCTAAAACCCAGTGTGCTTCGCTACCCGTATTTTTTAAAGTTAAACAAATTTATGTAAAATAAGAGAACTATTCGGACAAAGTATGAATTATCTCGTAATTATAGTTCTTAAGATACAGATTTAATAATAACTGTTTATTTTGTATGGGAAGTGACTCACCTCCCTGTACCGATCCCTCCCATTTTCTTGTTAAACTTCATGTAGTGTTACGAAATTTATTCATTCAAAGTTTGAAGACTTTCACAATTGTAATTCCTGAGATATTGGAAAATAACTATTTACAATTTATGTAACAGGTGCCACGCCCAATAATGCAATCCCGCCCATATTAAGACAAACTCCGTATATTGATAACAAATTAATTTGTAGCAAGTATAAATTCTTTTACGATTATAGTTTTTCAGATATTCGAAGAACAGGATTTACATTGTATGGTAGGTGCCACGCCCACTAATACAATGCTGCCCATTTCAGGCAAAATTTTAAGACTTCCACAACAATAAAAGTATCCTATTGTTCGTTCCATATATAAAGGAACATACAGTAAACATTTCAAGAGGATCGGCCGGCTCCTATAAGTCACAGATAAACATATAAATAAACAAACGACTAAATAAACAGACATACATTTATTCATTTTTATATAAAGGGTTTTTCAACAAGAACTTTGTTTTCTAAAACAAAATAAAACAAAAAATTTAGATGAAGATGATTAAAATGTGTATTGTATTACGAAGAGAAAAGTTCTGCAATTATGACAGAAGCCCAAATACGACAATTTTGATTGTTGACATACCTTGACAAGTTTTTCAGGAAAACCAGCGGGGTCTTCCTGAATGAATTGAGCGAATCTATGGCGATGTGAATGGTCGGTCGGCTTCAATTCCTGCACCAGTTGAGCCTTGTAAGGCTTCAAAGCCAAATCCTTACGCAAAATTCGCCATGTGGCAATTTTCGAGCGAAATTGAATTCATTGTAACAATTGTCAATGCATCTAATACGAATACATCAAAAAACTAAATGTCAAAACTTAAGGTGGACCTTATATTTTTATTTTCGATTTTTGTGTGAGATTAGGATAAAAAAATTTACAAAATTTTGAGCTCGATCGGTTAAAAAATGGCGTGCCGCACGACGGTTGAAGTTCATGAGAACATTACAATAACAGTGCAAAAATGGAAATTAACCCTTAAGCACTAGGGGTCAAATTACCTGTTTGACTGTGTTTTTCGTGATTATAAAAGTTGAGGGTCATTTGGACTCAAATTGCTCTTAAGGGTTAAATTCCATTTTTGCATATATAATATTTCGCTATCACTCAATTAGAAACTCCAAATATTGCAAAATTTTACCTTTGACCTTCATGATTTAAGGGTTTCCAATTTTAGTAAAACTTTCAGAGTACATTTAGAATTATCTGGCCTATAATATTCTATATAGGTTTTACTTAAAATTCATAACAGTAAGGAAATTGGTATCATTCGCCAAAATATGGCCAACAAATAAGTTTTTCCCGAAAATCGCAAAATTCAAATCGCAGCTACGGAAAATCTGTAGGAGGTATTGAGATCTTTTTTTCATATTTTTATTCCCTATTATGTTGTCAATAAATCCCTATGTGATGATCAATTTGTTGTTACTTTAGAATTAAATAAAGATATGAAGCAAGTTTTAAAATATTTCTTTGATATCGTTGATAAGTTGTTATAACATTTATAATTTAGTTCAGTAACATTTCAAAATCTCTGTGTAGGGTACAATTAAATCTAAATCTTGACCCAACCATTTCCTAAACTAAAACACAAACAGTGTTACATTTAAGTGTTCAAAAGGGTAACAAATATTGTAGAAAACAATATAATTTTCATTATTTTAACATTTGCACTCTAATGGCAATAAGTAAGTACATACTTTATAACAAAATAAAGAAAAAAAATAAGGAAAAAATTAAAATGTTAATGTTTGTCTATAAAAGTGCTCGTTTTTCCATCTTTATTTTTTTTTTTTTTTTTGTTCATTACACACATTTTACACATTTCAATTCATTCCATTACACAATTTTGTTTACATTTTTGTGCCATCTTTTTCAGTTTTATTTTGTTTTCTTTTTTAATATTAATAATTTTTTTCTTGCTGTATTTTTAAACTGCAATTATAAACACATAATCCATATAAATTTATTTCCATGTCTTGCAAATAAAAAAAGTTACTGTAGTAATTTGACTTACATACAGACATTTATATATTTGTTCGTACATTTGTACATACATTGGTTTATTTGTTGTGTTTTTTTTATTTTTTATTAATTCTTTTTGCATTTATTGTTTTGTGCTCATTCTTTCTTGGGGTTTTCATTATTTTTTTATTTTTTTCTGAAAAGTATTAATTTTTTTCCTTTATAATTTATATATTTTTGATATCAGTTTATGATGTTGATGGCGCTGATGATCTCATCAGCCGGCGATTGCATCATGAAATTTGACACACAAAAAAAATGGTTAAAGTAGCTTAAAATTCTTAGTATTTTAATGCCTTTTTCATATCTAAATGTCCACTAATCTTATAATTCCTTAATATGGGACCATCCCAAAAATGAATGAATAGTGTTTGAGTTTTATGTTGAAAAGGAAGTGGCAAAAAGTGTATGAGATTTCAACGAATTTCATAAACACTAATGATATGAATTTATAAAAGCCTAGCACTTCACCTTGTTTCTTTGTAAAACTACCATTGTGTAACATGAATTTGTCACGTATACACCACTCTTGGCGATGTTATGTTCTTGTTCGAATAAAGTTATTGCCATCACATGTCATGTTCAAAGAAAATTATTAACATAAACATCGACACGCTTTTCCCACACAGATCAAGATGAACAACGCACAGTGGGGCAGAATCGATATATATTGTAAATGAATCTTCCATTTCTAATTGGCTTATCCGATTTACATTAAATTTTACATAGAAGTAGCAGAGGAGCATTCGAGTTTAAGTTTTGACGACGAACCCCACAACTTACTCTGCAGCAACTCTGTAGGGTCTCAAAGTAGGACACCTCATATACAAATTTTAAACGGTTGTGAAAATTGTATGGTTTCTTCAATCTTATTGCAGTTATTTAATATCTCGCAAATAAATTTTCTACGTAGGAAAAAATTCGTAGAAAAAAATTCTACAATACCCCAAAAAATATTTAAAAAAATCCCAAAAATTTTAATTTTAGGATTTTTTTCCTAGATAGGGTGAAATTATCTCTATAGTGAAGGATCCCCATTAAAAATAAGGTAAAATTATCTTCAAGAAAAAAATAAAAATATTGTACTAAGGTTTGACTAAAAATCAATCAAATTTAAAATGTAAAGGTGGAAACAAAATTATGATTTAAAAGCTAATCCCGCAATTCCCAAAAAAATAAATAAAAAATCCCATTTTGGGAATTTGTTCTAGTTCTGCTTTAGTTCTGTTCTAGTTCTGTTCTAGTTCTGTTCTAGTTCTGTTCTAGTTCTGTTCTAGTTCTGTTCTAGTTCTGTTCTAGTTCTGTTCTAGTTCTATTCTAGTTCTGTTCTAGTTCTGTTCTAGTTCTGTTCTAGTTCTGTTCTAGTTCTGTTCTAGTTCCGTTCTAGTTCTGTTCTAGTTCTGTTCTAGTTCTGTTCTAGTTCTGTTCTAGTTCTGTTCTAGTTCTGTTCTAGTTCTGTTCTAGTTCTGTTCTAGTTCTGTTCTAGTTCTGTTCTAGTTCTGTTCTAGTTCTGTTCTAGTTCTGTTCTAGTTCTGTTCTAGTTCTGTTCTAGTTCTGTTCTAGTTCTGTTCTAGTTCTGTTCTAGTTCTGTTCTAGTTCTGTTCTAGTTCTGTTCTAGTTCTGTTCTAGTTCTGTTCTAGTTCTGTTCTAGTTCTGTTCTAGTTCTGTTCTAGTTCTGTTCTAGTTCTGTTCTAGTTCTGTTCTAGTTCTGTTCTAGTTCTGTTCTAGTTCTGTTCTAGTTCTGTTCTAGTTCTGTTCTAGTTCTGTTCTAGTTCTGTTCTAGTTCTGTTCTAGTTCTGTTCTAGTTCTGTTCTAGTTCTGTTCTAGTTCTGTTCTAGTTCTGTTCTAGTTCTGTTCTAGTTCTGTTCTAGTTCTGTTCTAGTTCTGTTCTAGTTCTGTTCTAGTTCTGTTCTAGTTCTGTTCTAGTTCTGTTCTAGTTCTGTTCTAGTTCTGTTCTAGTTCTGTTCTAGTTCTGTTCTAGTTCTGTTCTAGTTCTGTTCTAGTTCTAGTTCTGTTCTAGTTCTGTTCTAGTTCTGTTCTAGTTCTGTTCTAGTTCTGTTCTAGTTCTGTTCTAGTTCTGTTCTAGTTCTGTTCTAGTTCTGTTCTAGTTCTGTTCTAGTTCTGTTCTAGTTCTGTTCTAGTTCTGTTCTAGTTCTGTTCTAGTTCTGTTCTAGTTCTGTTCTAGTTCTGTTCTAGTTTTGTTCTATTCTAGTTCTGTTCTAGTTCTGTTCCAATTATGCTCTAGTTTTGTTCTATTCTAGTTCTATTTTAGTTCTGTTCTACATAGTTCTGTTAGGTTTTTAGAACACTTAGTTTGAATTTAAAATTTCGATAAAAAAAAACAATTTAAATTTCATTAAACACTTCCTATATTTAAATTTAAATAAAACAAAGTAGAAACTATAACCATTCACACGATCACATAGGTCATCATTGCTATGCCCGTCCTTATTATGCTGCAGTCGTGCGCATATGATATTCGAAACATTGTACAAATCGACTCTGTAATATTCCTACTGCTATTTATTGTAGGGTATTTCATTAGTCTACATTACAGTATTTAATTTATCTTTTCTTTTTTTTGTTCCTTATTGCTTCTTGACTTTATTTTAATGATTTTAATTTTGTTTTCGTTTCATTTGCAACCTTTTAATAAAATTAAATATGTATTTGCAAACGTCATGCTTTTTATATGTCATTTAATTTGTTGATTATAAACATTATTTTTCTTCTTTTTTGGTTTTAAGGTTTACTTCTTTTTTATTAATTTTTTTCTTTTTTTTGGTCTTCTGGTCTT
This sequence comes from Calliphora vomitoria, assembly GCA_942486065.2. Taxonomy (NCBI): domain Eukaryota; kingdom Metazoa; phylum Arthropoda; class Insecta; order Diptera; family Calliphoridae; genus Calliphora; species Calliphora vomitoria. Next base: position 66,635,930 of record OW818031.2, read on the forward strand.
TCTAAAACAGTATTTCTTTATATGATATTGGGTGTATGTGGGGATTATTAAAGTTATTTATTTATAACATTACAAAAATATAGTTTTTTTGCTGATATTGTGGTCGTTGTGCAGCATTATAAAATAAACAATGACGCGTGTGGCAAATTGATTGATAAATGATCAAACAATATTTTGTTTTGTTATTTTAATTCACTTTTTAATGTGAATTTGTGTTGTGTTGTTTTGTATTTCGTTTTCATTTGCGGTGGAGCATTTTGTTTAAGAGTGGCGTTTAACCTTCCCATTGAGCTGCACAAAATAAAGTTTAAAAACTATTAAATGCCTTATATGTGAGTCGTACAAGGGGGTATTTTAAATTGGGTCAGGGTAGTTGTCGGTTAATCTTTTGTCATGTTTTATGGGTGGCTTATAAGTTGTGTACATAATACAGGATGTATTTAGGGGAATTGCTCTATATTTATGAACTAATTTATTTGTTTAATGGAATACACTGGAATTTAATCATAAAAGTATGATTTCTTCAATTGGGTACCATATGAATTGAAGCTGAGAGACCTTGAACGGTATAAAAGAAAATCATTTTCATGATCCATGAAAAATGGATCCATTACGATAACCCGAAGCGACACCAAAGCCAAATATCCATGGTGCTAAGATAATGATCTGTATTTGGTGGGAGCAAAAGGGTCCTATCTGTTATGAGCTGCTGAAATCTGGCCACATCATCACAGCTGAATGCAACTGATTCGTTTGAAGCGAGCATATGCCGAAAAAACTGCCAGAATATGCGGCCAAACATGAAACCGTAACTCTGGGCCACATTATTCAATACCTCTTAAAAGCTATTTAGAATGAAGTGGTTGGGAAGTTTTGCTTTCGATCGATGCAGAACGCTCTCTCTGTGATACGCTTCACTTTGGAACAGAAAATCCGATATTGATTCATTCTTGGTCTCAAAAAATGAGCAGTTATATTGGCTAGGAATCCATATGTTGCCAGAAAGATGGGAAAAGCTCATAGCTAGTAATGGCCCATACTTTGAATAAATTTATGTTGTACAAATGTTTCAAAATAAAAGCTAAACATTTTCAAAAATCCCTCATTTTTAAGTCCGATAGAAATCAAATCAAAATTTGTTTATGAAAATTTTTATTTTCAGTCACGGTGGTGGGCCTTTCTGTGGAAATGCCCATATTTAAAATTTCACCGCTTCCCTGGTGTCTATGGTGTCCGTCGTCAAAACTTAAGCCCGAATACTCCTCTGCAACTTTTATTTATTGCAAACATATTTTGATTCTGTCCCACTGTAAAAAAAAAATTTTCCTTCACATTTTTTCAAAAAAAATGCACGAAAAAGATATTTTTTTGGAAAAAATGTTAACAAAATTTGTTTGGTGGATCATTAGCTATATTATTGCTATATAGATTTAAGCGGTATCACCAAGTCTGAATTAGCTGTTGGCCAAAAACTGATGATACCATTTTTTGAGACTAATTTTTAGAATCTTTGGGGGCCCATAAAAAAAAATGGTTACCAAAATGGACAAACTGAGTATAGGGTTTTACTACCCTTTGGTAGTAGAGTCGAACGTATACTGTCATGATCGTGTGTTTCAGACTGTCTTCAGACTGTTTTTATACATCAAGACAAAGGGGCAGTCACAAAGTAGGTCTGGATTGATGAACAATTTTTTTTTTTTTTTTGCCTTCGACAATTTTGCGTATCGTTCTGGCGCGTGGGACGTAAGGCATCGCATAACGGTTCCTGTTCTGCATCGTTTACACAACTTCTAACTCAAATGATAGAGTACCATTTAGAACTCGACGTACGAACGGGTGGAGTACCATTATCACTCTTGATTTTAATAACAAGGTTTAAGCGTTCCAGCTTCCTTTACGGAGATATAAGTAGGTCGACTAGGGACTTATTTGAATAGACTTGGGATAACCTGGCAATTTGTGTTATATTTAACCAATGTAAACAAACATTTGCAGATAGAATTCCGAAAACATTTCGGACAAAAAAAATCAGCTGGCTTTTTAACGTCACCTGTTATACAGTATCCAGAAACACTTCTTAATAGACATTTAGGAATATGTTCATATTCCAATATCATATTGTTACGAATGTGCAACAGTGATTTGAATTTAACGGTCTGTAACGACTGACTGCAGCATGTTTATAAAAATGTCCATCAGTAGAAGCTTCTATTTATCAACAATGTTGATTGCTTGCGGTTATTAGCATTGTTCATAAGTATGGCAACACTAAATGTTTAAGCAGCTAACGTTGACATGCAAGGCGAATTCATATATGAATTCGCCTTGTTGAAATCGAAAGCTCTAGAAATCGAACATACTAGGTCCGTTAAGAGCAGTGTAGAAGATTCACGATAGATGGCGTGTGTATAAATAGTGGCAGAGGTTGCAGTCGGGAGTTGAGTTGATCATTGGCGCTGTTAGAGTTGACATTGACTGTCGTGTACAAGTGTGTGTACATTTCTGCGCATTGATAAACATGTATAAAGACACTGAGTGACTATTTAGACAGACAGTTTATGTTGTACATTTTAAATAAATAAAGAGTTGTTACAATCTTAATCTACTAAAACTGATTTTATTTGCAAACCCCGTTTTTAATTAAAAGATAAAAACGTAACAATATGTATTAGAATATATTGAACGTGATTCGCAAAATTTAGAAGCTCAGTTTAATTAAACATTAAAAGAAGTTCAAAATCCATACAAAATAACTAATATTGCAACAACTAGCGAAACCGGATTTTGATTATCCGTTTATTCGTACCGGTTTTCAATAAAAAAAAACCGAAAACCTGTTTTTAAACATTACACTTTTTCAAATTATTCGAAAACCAGTTTTTTATATATGTCGAATATTTGATAACTCTATTGAGACACTTTTTATAACTCAAGAGTTTTCCAATCGCTTTTATAATTGTATATCTTTTTAGATAGATATATAAGACTAGGGGATACCCGACGTGTGCTACTACGCTAATAATTCTTTATTAATTCAATTTAAATTTAATTTCTGGAATATGAGATACAAAAAAGTACTAAAACTCAGGTTTCACCCATTTTTTCCCCTTAAAAAGTACAAAACGTACCACACACCTGCCCACATATTTCTTGCATAAATTTAGATTTTTAGTTCGATATTTGGAGCTAGCTTTATAAGTTCCGGAGATATAGTGATACCGATTTAACCCCATTAGTGGATCTACATACCGGGAGATGTGCTTACATACAAAATTTCAAGATAAACTAATTTTAAAATTAGGAAAATTCGAAAATCGGCTTTACGAATGGACCGCATGTACCTAATGTAGTATTTTAGGTGTCTGAAACCATCTTCTCCTTTCCAATGAAACCAGTTTAGAGCTAATCGGTTGGATAGTTTCAGAGTCTATAACGGACATAGGTAGAAACATAGATTACGATTCCTTTATAACTTAACCCCATTTAAACCTAAAGTTAAACTGTCAGTATAACTTTAGGTTTAAAAACAACTAGACATTGTGGAAATGAAGACTAATATTTGAACGCATTTAAACATTTAAAAAATTCAATGTTTCCCCTTGGAATCGAATTTCAAAACTTTAGAGCCGACTAGACCTGACTGTATTTCTGATTTTTATAATCCCTTCAGAAATACCTTAAAAAAACTATAAAATGTATTATTACTACTCGAACTTTAAACATTTAATTTAAAAAAAAAAGTTTTATTATCTCATTATTGAATAAACAACAAATAACTTTCGTTTGCAAATGAAACGTAAAATGTTCTTTTTCTTTATCTTTCATAAATTGAATTAGTTCACCTTTTATAAATATAAACAAAAATGTTGTGCAAATTTTTTTTTTTTATTTTTCAACAAATTATTTTTATCAATAATTTTATTAATAAATACCCCTTTCTTATCATTGCAGTTTCACAGTAAATACTTATGTGATATTTGTAGCGCGTTCTAACAATTAATACCAAATTGGGTATATTGTTGTTGTATTGAATGTTCTCTATTTACAGTGAAAGAAAACTATTGTGAAATGTCAGCAAATGTTCGATAATCAGGAAACAAACATATATATCCCATATAATTAAATTATTCGAACTAAAACTGTTGTTTTTTTTTAACCAAAATCCATGATAACCTTTCTTAGCTACCTGACCTTCTGATACCGCCTTCTTTTCTCTAAGTGTTTAAAAGATTACTTCGTTTGTATTTCCAGCTCATAATACTTTATGCACATGTTCACAAAAGAACACCCAAAAATGTCTACTATAATTTCAGTAAATACTTAATAAAAAACGAAAACATTTTTAAATAATGTTCATACTTATTTGTCGTCGTACTTATTGTTCATAAATTGCCAAAGGTACTTACTTTGCTGTTTGCTGTTTCAGAGCCATCTGAATTACGTCATGTTAATGGTGAAAAAATAAAACGAAAATAATAAAGTCAACGTCGAATGAACGAACAATTGACATTGCAAAAATCAAACAAAAAAAACAACGTTTGTTTTTATTATTTCAACGCATTTGTAACTTTAAATAAATAAATTTATGTTAAAGTTGTTGCTGGTGACTGATATTATAACATGATCGCTAAGGGTGATCAACTGAGGGAGTCGGTAGATTGGTAACGAATTTTGAATTAAAAGGCGAATGGGTTTTGTATATTTAAGCCAAATAGAACAATGTTAACCCAAGAGGCATTATTGGGTGTATGACTTAAAATTTACAATAGATGGTGCACCTTAAGCTACGTACACACGGCTGTCAGATCTGGCAATGTGCTCGCAATGTACTGCCAATGAAATATTATTAGCAAAAAGTAAATTGTCAGTTTAGACGATTGTAAGAAAACCTTACAATTAATTGTAAGACAATTGTCAAACAATAAATTTATCTTCCAACAAATATTGTCAGTTCACACGGTTGCTTTACGTTTGTTAATTTTAATAATTTATCTGACAATAGAAATATTTTATCTGACAATGATGCCATTGTCAGATGCATAAACTTCGCATATATGACAATAAAAAGTTTCTGACAATGATCTTACAATGATCTGGCAATGGCAACGTAAGGTGTTTACACGATTGTCAGATGTCTGACAATAGTATTGTCTTACAATGTACTAACAAATACTTTTTCTAACAACGTTGTAAGACAAAAAATGTGATTTGTTTTCCATCGACAATTTTGCGTCTCACGTGTGCCACGTGTGTGATATAAGGCTTCGTATAACGGTTCCTGTTCTACGACGTTTCCACCAACCTCGTGTCTTTTAATTTATGTAAACCCTGGTGGAGACCATTTAAAACTCAAATCATAAACTGATGGAGTACAATTGAAAACTCAACGTATCAACTGGTGGAGTACCATTAACACTCTTAACAACAAGGTTCAAACGTTCCAGCTTTCTATATGAAGATATAGGTCGACTAGGGACCAACATGAATCGACGTGGGATAACCTGGCAATTTTAGAGTCTAGTTACTCCGCCAACAAACCTTAAACTTCAAAAAAATAAAAAGTCGAATTTTGTACCAACGAATCGTCATATGAGGGAAGTTTTTCTTTACTTCTATAATTTCGAGAAAAGAGCAGCTGAAGCACTCCGATTGCTCACCAAAGCTTAAGGTTCCATCGGTTTCAATGTGCGAGAGATGGTTTGTGCGGTTCCGAAGTAGTGATTTTGACACGGAAGACAAAGATCGTCCAGGCCAGCCAAACAAGTTTTAAGACCAAGAATTGAGGCATTTCTCCATGAAAATTGTTTTCGAACTCAACAAGAGCTTGCAAAATGATTAGGAGCTACTCAATCAGCAATTTCAAAACGTTTGCAAGCAGCAGGATTCATCGAAAAACATGAAAATTGGGTACCATAAGAATTTAAGCAGAGAGACCTTGAAAGACGATTTTGTATGGCTGCTTAAACGCGAAAATTATTTTTGCACCGAATCATTACTTGCGAAGAAAAATGGATCCATTACGATAACCCGAAGCGTAAGACATCGTACGTGAAGCTCGACAAATCAGCCGAATCGAAACCAAAGCCAAACATCCAATGGCACTAATGTAATGCTCTGTATTTTGGTGGAAGCAAAAGGGTCCTATCTCTTATGAGCTGCTGAAATCTGGCCAGATCATCACAAGGAACCTATATCGGACGCAACTGATTCATTTGAAGCGAGCAATGACCGAAAAAAGTCATTATATTATAGATTACTCAACCCATTATTTGGTAATGTAAGCTTTTGCTGAATACTTCTGCATCGGTTGTACTTTAATCCTCTATTTATCAAACTTCCTATTTATATATTTTACCTATAAGAAGCTTGACTTAAAACATCTGCCATTAAGTGTAGAGTATTTAAAAACTTAATAAGCTGAAATAAATATTTTAAAATAAATAAAAATAAATCGACCCACAAAACAGCAGCAGCAACAATAAAAAAAAAATAGAGACACTGTGACAACTTTATTATTAAATTGCTGTTGAAGCGACAAGTGATGAATATAAAATAAGAAAATCAAAATAAATTAAAATCTTTATACACAGACGAGACTATTAAAATGAAATCTGTCAGTAATTAACTATTTGCTTAATTGATAGATATGTTGTAGTTGATTAGTTAATGGCTGAATGAGAGAAAAAAATATCAAATGGAATTCAAATGTCCTACTAATAACAAAGGCTTCGCAAGACACACTTTTTAAAGCTTATACTTAGGCAAACAAGTCTAATCTATAGCCCCAGAAATAATTACATTTCATCCATATATTTATGTAATGTCATACTTTAAAATATTATAAAACAATTATTCAAACTTACCGTTTCCGAAAACTCATCACGTGAACGCCTCGAGAGTGTTGTATTATTATTAAGATGATTCATATTATCCTTGGTAGGTGACATGGTTATCATTAAACACACACAAATTTATCTAATTACTTTTTTAATGTTAAAACAAATAAAAGTTTTTGATTTTTTGGATTTTGTTTTTAGAATTCCCAAAAGTGTTGGCAGACTTTGTTCGCAGTTAGATTAAATTGAATTTTACACAAAAGACCTGCAAATAAAAAGAGTATAAGTTAAAATCATTTTATCAGCACTTGACATAATTTAAATTTTTTTTAAAAGCAAAGCATTCAGCATACATTACCATAATAAGTAATAATAATAATTAGCAACATATGCAAACGTTTATTTTATTGTCTTTAAAAAAAATTGTTTAACAATAATAAAACTGTCAGTTAAAATTTAAAATACACTCACAAAAATGTTGTTAAGGAATGTTATGGGTTAGAAAAAAGATTGTGAATTAAAGAATCTAACATAAAATACACTAACACTAAACATACAATATTCTTTACAGAGTTGATTCTCGATTATGAGAGATCTCTAATAGAAGGATCCCAATAGCTTCATTACTCAATCGTAACGTAATGTTTCATAGTTTTCAGTTGTGCAAACGTAATTGTACCTAAGGGTGATAACTCTACAACTGTATTTTTCTAACTAATCTGCCTTTCACCAATAGAATTCCACTATTTTGATTGTATTTTTTGGAATATAGTAGTTCATCTATTCCAAAATCAGTGCAGCATCAATAGATTATGAGTTAGGATTTCAAAATATTGTATACATATGAGTCATAACCTTTTTAAGCATTTTAAATATTGGGTTTACGACTTAAAAATGCAGGATTTTTTCAAATTTGTAGCTTTTATTTTGAAACTTTTGTTGAATATCAATTTATTCAAAGTATTGGCCATTGTTGACCTTTTCACATCCTTCTGGCAACATATGGATTTCGAGCCAAAAGAACTGCTCATCTTTTGAGGCCAAGAACGAATCAAGCCAATTGGATACTCTGTTTCAAAGTGAATTGTATTCCGTGCTGCATCGATCGAAACAAACGGGGCATGGTCTTGACTATAAAGCGGGTGAGGCAAAACTTCCTAACCACCTTATTCGAAATACTTTTGAACAGGTATTGCAACATGTGGCCAAGCGTTGTCATGATGGAATATTACGGTTTCATGTCTAGCCGCATATTCTGGGAGTTTTCCGGTCAATGCTCGTATCAAACGAATCAGTTGCGTTCGGTAGAGGTTCCCTGAGATCAGATTTCAGCAGCTCATAATAGATAGGACCTTTTGCTCCCGGAGATGTATATTTGGCTTTGGTGTGGATTTGGCTGGTTGGCCGGGCATCACATACGATATCTTACCCTTTGGATTATTGTAATGAATTCATTTTTCATCGAAAGTAGTGATTCGATGCAAACATGATTTTCTTTTATAGCGTTTAAACATCATTTCGGACATGCAAAATCGTCTTTCAAGGTCTCTCGGCTTCAATTCGTATGGTACCCGATGTCCCTGCTTTTGGATGAATCCTGCTGGTCGCAAACATTTTGAAATTGCTGCTTGAGTAGGTCCCAGTGATTTTGCAAGCTCTTGTTGAGATTGACAACAATCTTCATGGAGTAATGTCTCCAATTCTTGGTCGTCAAACTTTTTTAGCTGGCCTGGGCGATCTTTGTCTTCCGTGAGAAAATCACGACTTATGAACCGTACAAACCATCTCTCACACATTGAAACCGATGGAACACATACACCATAAACTTCAGTGAGCAATCGGTGTGTGCTTCAGTGGAACTTTTTTTTAATTAAAGAAGGCAAATCTTCTCGCTTTGTTGGTACAAAACTCGACATTTTCGAAGCAAAAAAAAAACTTTTTTGTTTACACTATAATGTTCAATAACTAAGTGAGAATAAATTACAGATATGTACCCTTCAAAATTACATATAAGTTATTAAAAACAAAAATCGTGTTCAAAAGATACGCCATCTATTGTAAATCCCTCATTTTTAAGGTCATACACCCAATACATTTTCTGGCACAACAATTGATTGATTCTAATTAAAGATCTCTCCATTGATTGATGCACCTTTAATACCCACTAAGCAATATAAGAATATGTCCGTTGTGGTTTTTCAAGTAATATCACTAATTTGTTCATAGATGGGAACTGCACTGGCAACTGGAACGCGATGGTAATTCAGACTGCCAAACTTAAAAGAACACAATACTTAAGTTTTCACTTCAATCTTGACTGTTCTATACATAATCGTAGCTCTTTCTATACTTCAATTTTCACTATAATTGTAGCTCTTTCTTTACTTAAAGTTTTGCTTTAATAGTGACTCTTTATACAACACAGCTATCGAGTTTATGAAACTTAAACCCTTTTAACAAATGTAAAACCAGTGTCGGTGATAATATTACTTCAGATCAGTTTAAAATTAATTTGTCACGGCCTTCAAATTTACTTGGACCTTTATTAATATAGTCATGGATTAGTCAATCAATTCCCAAGCTCTGGAATAAAGGTTTGGACATCACTGTTCTTATGAAAAGAAACAAATATGCGAAACTGTGGCATAACACACTAAAAAGCTTTTAAAATGTTTTAGAGCAGCGAAAGGCATTGAGCTCTCAAATGAGCTCTCTTGTTTTTGTTTTCACATGTACGCAAGCACACACATTGTATAAAAATAATCAAAACCAGTCAGTCTCGCATGAGCATTGATGGAAGCAGGTTGTGTTACGCTTTTCGCATTTTATGCTTGTTTATTTCAGTTATTGTTTTTGTTTTTTTCTCAACTTTTTACTCAACTCATACAACTACAATATCTAAAAACTGTAGTGGTGTGAGTCTGCCTTTCGCTGTTTTAGAGATAATACTATTGAAGAGACCATTGATATAAACAATAAGACAAGAGGAGGCTTTACCAACCTGGCGACCCAAGGATCATCTTGTTGAATCGCGATATCAGCAGGTTGGTAAATGAGAACAAGCTGATAAAGTGGTTAGCTCAGAATAGGACATCATTTGAAGAACTGTATCTTGAGTTCAGAAGTTGGCATGTTGTGCCGTACATTTGAGTCTCCCTCTAACCTGACGATGAAGGACGACAGGGTTGCGACAAAGTTTACGGATACCACCAGGTTTGGACAGTGCTCGAGTGTGTTATACCGGCTTTATATTAAGCACCCTGAGATTTCACAACCTTCCAGTTTCGGAAACACCACAGCCTTACACATCAACTGGCGATATACCTCTTGTCACCGGTCGCGAAGACTCTACCTGGATTTCCTGTAGTCTACAATGCGAGTTTTAGGTGTTATAACAACAATAGGAGGCAGATCATTTGTCATAATCGAACAGGCCAACCAATAAATTTGAGGTTAATGTACTATGAATGCACTTTTGATAGCTTAAAAAGACGGAATGTCGAGAACGTATAGAAGTCCAGTATTGGAGTTACGAAAATATATTTCAATTTAGAGAAAGAAGTGAAAGGATAAACTTTGTTTCTATTCCGAATCGATTCTGTTATGTTATTTGGGATTTATAACTTTACAAAATAGTGGGGCGGATGAGGATATTACTTTTCGGATTTATCAGGATTGTTAGGCTATGTATTTGTTAAGAAATAAAAGGATATCTAATGATTTGTCTGTTGAACTGAAATTTCCAAAACGTTAATTTCCAAAACGTATCTTATTTTGGATGATTCAAAACAAATATTTATTTTTATTTTATTTGATGCTATTTGATCTTACAAAACACTAGGAAGAGTAAACAACGTCAAACAAATTTGTGCTAAAAGAAGTGGTTACGCTTTTTTGAGTAAATATTTGTCATGTGTGACCCTACCTTAATACACTCTATGGATACAATTTAAATAGATTGAACACACACTAAGATCGGAAAAATCAATTAAAATACTTCTAAATGAAGTAGTTCAGATAGCTTACGACAGAATTAGATTTAAATCTCTAATTAAGGTTGTTTGTTCCCAAGCTGGAGAACAGCGGATCAACGTCAACATCAACCTGTTCCAGCTTTGGAATTATAATTAAAAATTGCAAACAAATTAAGAATAATTCCTTAACAGATATAAATCATTTAGAGCTGCACAATATTTATATCTAAATAACCTGGAGATTACAAGGATTCTATCCATGTCCAATTCCACTTGGAGGCTTATAGATTCATTGTGAATCCCTTTGACGGTGAAAATAAAATTCCTAGCGAATATGTGCCACCCATAAAGAATCGCTCCTTAGTTCTGTGGCAATACATCCCAGGGCAATGACAGACAATATGCTCTTCAGTCTCAAACTCTTCTTCGTTCCCGCATGTCCTACAATAGGGATGTTGTTTGTCGTAGCACTAACTGGACAGAATAATACCTATTGTAACCCAAATAGTATTTCTATCTAGGTCCAGTCAGTCTGGTACCTGACATAATCAGTCTAGGCTGGTCTACCCGAAATAGTATTGTCAATTCAATTCTCTCGATTTGCACATTGCTTTGATGAAATCAATGTATAACATTCATTGATTTCATGCTAACATTTTTATATTTGTCAGATTTCCAATTATTGAACACAAAGTTCTAAAGTACCACCCGTTACAAAATTCTTTAGGTTAAGGTCCCCGAAAAGAAATATTAATATATTTTCAATCTAATATTTTTCAAGTGTACGCACCAACATTTTATGAATGTTAATTAAAACGACACTGAAGTGTGGGTGGAGGTGGTAGCGGTGACAGTGGTGTTGAGAGTGACAGACACATTTGTGTTTTCTGTACACCAGTGCTGCCAGTTTATATTGTGTGTCATTTTGAATCGGATGTGTAGCCCATGTGTTATTCTTAAGAAATTTCAGATTCTTTTTTTTATTTAAACTGACATTTGAATTATAAATTAATAAAAATATAAACTGAAGTTTTCTTCTTTTTTTCAGATTTCAACTGTTGAGAAAAGATAAAGAATCTATCTGATAATTTGAGACTTAACTGCTTTATGTAAATTTATAGTAAATTGAACGATTAGTTTTTCTTCTGAGTTTGGGGCGGGCTTCTCCTACTTCTTCTCCATCATTAACTTTCGCAAGGAGCGTATTATAAAAAAATCATCGTAGTGGTTGTAGGGCAGATCTTTGCCTTAATAATAGTTCAATTTGGGTTTGACAATTTGAGTTTATTCTATAACACTTTCTGATAATCAGATACGCGGAAGAAGTGATAGATTGTTTAGTTTTTGATTTAATTGCTCATGAAGAATCGAATTTGATAAAAAAAAAAGACTCCATGATGTAAAAATAATTTACTCCATTTTGCAGGACATTTCTAAAATGAAAACATGTTTGGAATTGTACTTTTACAGAAATGTCTTCAATATCAAGAGTATTATGTTCACACAAAGCATCTACTGACGATGAATCCACTTGTGACTCTATATGATGCTGCTTGGACGAATCTACTTCTTGGATTCCGTCACGAACAGATAAGACTAATAGTTTCAACTATTACAGAATATTACATGATTGGAACACATGCGATTACAGCAGAAGCTTTCATAACGAGGAGGAGATTGTGTCTCAGTTATTACGACATTATCTGGCCTTGACCAACATGAGGGAGCGTATATTTGGAGTCCCTCCTCTAGTGCTTAGAAAAGCTGTTGAGGATGAATCTTAGATACATCCACAGAACAAGTGTCGATTGAGAGACCTACTGTTTATTTCTTGGGTATCACAATGTGATCAGTTTTTGGATGGATCCAAGTGAGTGGCATGAAGAGTGACTGTCCACGAAACCTTACCTATCTACTGACGATGTTTGACATTCTCGCATTTTGTAGATTTCAATGTGTATTATAAAAATCTGTAATGTTTAATTTAATGGATAATTAAGTCAGTAATGTGTAATTTACAATATTCTTGGTGGCAACACTAATGTACTCGTTTTTGGCTCCCTCATATGGGGATGTAAATATATACACATGTACATACATACGTATTTATGTATATTTGAGTAAGAGTAGAGTACAAGTATTTGATATCATTTTATTATCTATCAAATGTTTACAATTATTACGTACTCTGCGAAATATGTCACATTTTTCTCAATTCTTATTACTTAATATGTGTTGTTGTTGTTTTTATTTTTATTTTTTTTAGTTAGTGGTTTTGCTATTGTATAGTTTTTGTTTTGTTACAAATACTAAATGTCTACATGACATCCCTGCAGTTCATTGAACTAGTTCCGCTACGTCGAATTAGTTAGCCACTGAGAACTACCACTAGTGAATTTTCAACCCACTCGCAACGTTATTGACTGGTGAATTTAACACGGGGATGTCATTGCAGGTGGCCGATTGGCACACACTGCATAACACTTCACTATAAAATTCAATAGTACGAATACTCCAGCATTTGAGAAAAAAAATAAAAATAAATTTTTCAGAGAGCGGGGTTGAACACATAACCTCTGGTTTTGTAGTCAAATGCGCTAATCACTAAGCCACAGAGCTCTTATTTGTACTGCTCTCAATTTGTTATTAAGAATTACATGTAAGTCTACTCTCAATGTTTGCTTTTTTTCATCATCAGAGAGAACGAAAATACCAAACGGCCACATTCAGCATTACATGTGGCCATCAAAGTGGTATATTTTAGAAGACTTTACCAAGCGGCCACATTCAGCATTACATGTGGCCATCGAAGTGGTATATTTTAGAGGATTTTATTTTACTTGAATTTATTTTCAAAAACTTAAGGCGAATATCCGACTATTGTTTGTTACTGAATACGCTGGCGTAATGTAGTGCAAATGATAACCATTTAACTACCACTTTAGTAGCCACAGCGAACTAGTTTCTGGTGCAAGTAGTAATATAGCTAGTGTAAGGTTTCCAATTGGCACTTTTCAAACTGCTGGGATTAACGAGAGTGCGTGTGTGTGAGTGTAGGTATGGTCGTGAGTGATAACAACGGCAATAGCAACAAAAACAACAATGTAAATGAAAAACACAGTTAATCAAAATATCAACTGTTGTCTGTTGTTGTACTCTTACTATAACGAATATTACTTCTTATTGTTGTTGTTACTGTTGTTACTATTGCTGTTATAGTTATAGTTTTTGTTGCTGGTTAGAACCTTTGAAAACCACCTAAACAGAAAAGAGCAGAATGGAGTTAAAAAAAAAATACAAAAACAATAAAAATAAAACGAGTTAAGGCCGCGCGTTAAAAAAAACAGCAGAACAAAACGAGAAAACCTTTTGATTTTGTTTTATTATTTTTAGAAATTTAATCACCATTTGGCCCGAAGCATAGACAGACGCTATTTTAATCTCACACATTTATATACAATAGCAAAATATAAACACTAGCGCAGCGCGCTCACTCATTCAACAAAAAAAAAAAACCTATTCTTGCAGTATCAATAGCACCAGCATTTCTGAAATAAAACAATAATAACAATACCGGTAACATCTAGTGTTGCCATATAAATAGTTGTATTTATTTTGTGAACAAAATGTAGGGTGTTGTAATTCTTAGAATTGATTGATCAAAGCCAAAAAAAGATAATTTTTTGATGTTTTCGGGTTAATGTCATAATTGTTCCAAAGAAAGAATTTCGATCAAAATTTATTTATTGGGTGTATGAATTTAAAATTAGAGATTTACAATAGATGGCGTATCTTTTGAACGCGGTTTTTGTTTTGAATAACTTATGTCATTTTGAAGGGTACATATCTGTCATTTATTCTCACTTAGCTATTAAACTTTATAGTGTAAACATCAACGATTTTTTTTCACTTCAAAAATGTCGAATTTTGTGCCAACAATGAAAGCATCATATGCGGGAAGTTTTGCTTTACTTCTTTAATTTAAAAAAAGAGCCGCTGAAGCACACGATTGCTCACCAAAGCTTATGGTGAATGTGTTTTATCGGTTTCAACGAGCGAGAGATATTTTGTGAGGTTCAGACAGTGGTGACATTTACACGACATTTACACGAGACAAAGATCGTCCAGGCCAGCCAAAAATGTTTGAAGACCAAGAACTTGAGGTATTATTACATGAAGATTGTTGTAAAACTCAACAAGAGCTTGCAAAATCATTGGGAGCTACTCAAGCAGCAATTTCAAAACGTCTGCGAGACGCAATTTCAAAACGTTTCATCCAAAAGCAGGGAAATTGTACCATACAAATTGAAGCCGAAATACCTTGAAAGACAATTTTGCTTGTCCGAAATGGTGCTTGAACGCTATAAAAGAAAATCATTTTTGCACTGAATCATTACTTGCGATGAAAAATGGATTACGATAACCCGAAACGTAAGAGATCATATCGCTCATTTGCTGCAACAACGTCATAACTCAAAATCCGTGTTTTTTGAACTGAGTAATACAAAATATGCGCCATTCTATAGTCTTTCATATAGTTTTAGCAGTTTTCAAAAACGTCAAGTATTTTTTGCGTGAGATTGTTTTTTTGTTGTAAACATTAAAATAAAAATTCATGTTTTCTCGTATATTTGACAAGAAAAAATTTGGGTTAAATACAGATTAGAAGGCTATTAACATATACTATTTAAATCAGGTTTTATTTATGAAATCTCTTCATTTGTTGAACATTTATTTAAGAAATAGTAAAATGTCATAAAACATTCAAAGCCGTTTTTCTCGAAACTACTTTTTTTGAATTATGACGTTGTTGCAGCAAATGAGCGATATGTGAAACTCGACCAACCAGCCGAATCGACACCAAAGGCAAATATCCATGGCGCTAAGGTAATGCTCTGTATTTGGTGGTAGCAAATGGGTCCTATCTATTATGTATTGCTGAAATCTGAGACCAGTCCATCACAGGGAACCTGTACCGAACGCAACTGATTTGAATATGAGGCCAAACATGAAACCGTAATATTCCATCATGACAACGCAAGGCCACATGTGGCAATACATGTTAAAAAAAAAACAAATAGTAGTCAGACCTTGCCCCGTCCGACTACTAATTGTTTCGATCGATGCAGAACGCTCTCTCTGGGATACGCTTCACTTTGGAACAGAGTATCCAATATTGGTATGATTCGTTCTTGGCCACAAAAGATGAGCACTTCTTTTGGCTCGGAATCCATACGTCGCCAGAAAGATGGGAAAAGGTCATAGCTAACAATGGCCAATACTTTGAATAAATTTATATTGTACAAATATATCAAAATAAAAGCTAAAAATTTTAAAAACTCCTTAATTTTTATTCATACACCCAAAAGTAATTTTCTTACATAGTTCATTTTAATCTAGTGATCATTCCTTTGGAGGTTTTCAATATTGGAAATTTATTAATCATTCTGAATACGGCCGTTTTGCTTAAATAGGCTCACTTCTGAATCATACCTCAAAAATGTTACAAATACAAGTTGGCGATAGATAGTAGCTGGACCACATAAAAGCGACTAAGAATTAATCCATACAAAACAAAGAATTACCACAAAGACTTTGATTCCAAGCTTCAAATAACCGCGGTTATAGAACTGTGAATTTTACTGTCTGAAAAATAGGAAAACTCTTAACTTCTATGGAAAATAGTCATATAACCTAGACTTAAGAGAGTTTTGCGAGACTTTCGGTTCGAAAAAGGGGCTAATGGTAAAATGGACGTATTTCAATTAATATGGTGGAGGGCAACAAAAAAGGGAATATTTTAGGTTATGTTTTATAGATCAATATCAAATTGCAGTTAGACAAGGATGCGAGCTCTCGCCAATGCTTTTTAAAAATGTCCTTGACTGTGTACTGCAAAGAGCCCTATCCACAGCCAGAGGAATAACCTGGTTAGTGCCCAGGGGATACTGGGAACCTTGATTATGCCGATGACATTTGTCTCCTATCACACAGATTTGGTGATATAAATTAAACAAAGCATCCCAATCAAATCTCAAGATAAACATTGACAAAGATCAGGCGAATCAATACAACAACCACCACTTTAAGCGCCAATATCTGAAAAACGTGATTTCATTATGTTACTTAGAAAGTATTTTAACTTCATCCGGTGGTTCTAGTGCAGACTTACAAATTATAATAAATAATACACACATATATACTTATCCAAAATTTAAAATATGCAATTCATTTGTAAAATCTACACTTTCATACGAATGCGAACGCAGCAAGCTAATATATAATGCAGTTCGGGTATTAACCAACCGATGGTTAAGTAAAATCTTATGCATATTTTCACCAGCTAACACTTCTAACAACCGTCTTTGGTAAAAATACTCCAAAACCCAATCTATGTTGAGAATCGAAGAAAAATTGAGATGGATTGGCCACACGCTGATAAAACCAGATGTAAATATCACCAAAACAGCAATAGGATGAAAGAAGGCACACAATGCAACGGCAGATTGAGAAGGAAGCTGCAACATAAGTTAAGATAAATCTAATAGGAAATAATTTGTAATGGTTCTATTATCCTTATAGGATCTAAAAAAAATAATAATAACAAATGTTTACAAAAGGATCACTCAGTTAAGGACTCCTCAGCGATTGCTAAATTCCTTATCATCAAGGGCATACATAGGCGCAGCTTAGTAATCCCACGATTCTATAATTTTTGCTAGATTCGTGTTCAATGGGTATAATTCCCTTTAAGTCCTCTAGATACTAAAAGAAAAAAGAGCTAAAACATTTAAACCGATTGCATGATAGTTCAGGGCATTGGCAGAGAAAATGAAGAGTGCTCTACTCTACTAATCATCTGCAAATATCAGCCGCGCACTGTCGAATCTTCATAATTATACCCACATAAATACATACTAAATTAGAATGCCTAGTATTCTCCTTAATGTTTTGTTGGCCATGGATTTAGCATTCCTACATCTCGGAGAATTACTGCACAATGTGTCAGTATTAAGTCTGAATTCATCCTGTACCGTCTTGTACACAATGTCAACATGACTGTATCAAGATCCGACATGGTTCGTAAGTTTCATTACCTCCATTATTGTGATATGATACCCTGGACAGTTCTAATACCTGTTATTCTTTTATAACTTAAAGATATATATCACAACGGCTGTCTATTCTAGATCTAATATTTATATTACCAAGTGCATTTATGTCAGCCTGTCTAACTACAAACTTAATATATTGGCTTCATAGATGACAGCATCGTCATCGTAAATATTTCAGCATTTGAAATGGATTGTACTTAAGTGTGTTGCCCATCGACTAGTAAAGAAATCTTCTAATATTAAGTTTAATGATTCAGTCTCCAACTGAATGGAGTCCGAAAAAAATATTTGATGTAGAGATGCAACGGATCGATCTCCAGTGTTGTACATATTGCCCGGCCGCTGTAGTACTTCTGCTTGACGGGCAGGCTGAAACACATTGCCGCATGAGGCTTCCTAACTCCTTCAAATTATTAGTCCATTTAAGTTTACAATCGCACCTAGAAACTTCGCTTCCTTTGACAGCATTACATATTTCTCCCTTAAGTGTAGGTATGGTAATACGCCCCATTATGGTGTACTTCTAGTCGTAATAGTGTCAATTACTGATCCACACATTATGTTGTAATATGAAATTCATAGATCAGCTTGCATTGGAATCAAGTTTTGTCAGCACCTTTGAAGTTGCTGGTTTCTATTTCAAATAAATTGCTTGGAATTCAAGAAAATTTTTAACTAATGGGTCGATTATTGATAGCAACCAAACATCAGTTGCATTGCCATAGGGCAACTATAAATTTCTGGTTGCCAATTTGGTAACAGAAATGATAGCTGCCAGTTGCCATCTGTAATACCATTTAGACAACTGTAAACGCAACTGATGTTCGGTTGCCATCCATATTAACTATATTATTAGCTTGTCCAAGCCAGGCAGACTCTCCGCTCCTTCAACATTAGGATTAGGATTTGAACCCCGATTAGTATTATAAATAACTTTGTAAGTCTTCGCAGAGATTCCTTTAGTGGCTATAGTGTTGTATTTAATGGATATATCTACTAGTAATGTGATGAGACTATCTGCGTATGTATGCTGAGGATCTCCAGCATAGTTAGACGAGGTTCTTGTAAGGAAGAATGAAAAGACGGTAACTCGATAAATGAATAATCAGTTGGGTATTTACTGAAGATAAACAGTGGTATTGGCTCTTATAGGAAATCGAGATATAGAACTTATTTAGAATGTATGTTTCAGGCTGAGATATTGG
The DNA here is from genome assembly GCA_942486065.2 of Calliphora vomitoria. NCBI lineage: Eukaryota > Metazoa > Arthropoda > Insecta > Diptera > Calliphoridae > Calliphora > Calliphora vomitoria. Next base: position 66,655,063 of record OW818031.2, read on the forward strand.
CGATCGGAGAGGATCTATATGGCAGTAATTTTTGTGGAAACATTGGTGTATTTAGAAACAGATCAGGCGGAACTTCTGTTATTTAAATCTTACACAACTTTTTAAATTCTAGTCACAAAGAGTAAAAAATATCAGTCAGATTAGGCCATCTATCTGACATTTTTCCAGTTTGGAATCCTACGCTATTATAAACAAGGCAGAATAGGATCTATTTCCAGAAGACTGATAATAAATGGTGTAAAATCGAATGTCATGACCGCATAGAGAACCAAAAGGAGGAAACAATTCTTCATCTTATCTGTGACAATTTCTCTAAGACAATGATTTTTGAATGCACTAAAGAGTCTAGTCTAAGACAGGGTGACAATGCAACAGTTTGGATCTTTTACTTCATTTCATTTGTATCCGGTCTTGATCTAAAACCTTAATTTCATAGAACGTTTTATTAAAATACATTCATATCTGTTAAAAATTGATTATGTTTTTATATTTTGTATCTAAGCAGAGCTGCATTGTCATTCTAATCGTGTTTTTCAACGATGGTGCGGCATATGTAGAATATTCAATCAGATTTTTCTCCAGTTCACTCATACGATTATATAGAATATTGAGTCATAGCCAACAAATCAAGAAAATAAAGCAAAACCTTTAAGTATCCAAATTTAAGAGCAAGACAAACTAAAATAATCTGGCAAGCAAATACCAAAGAATTCAGAGCACATGAAATGTTATAATACTCGTATTACCAACATTCACTATCAGATACATTCGTTTAAACATACATACGGTCATGAATGTGTACTTTGGTAGCGTTAGCAGTAAATATTGCAAATACTTGTGGAGTCTATACAACATTATTGTTATTTTTATACATATATATATTTTTATCAGATAAGAATAATGCTTTAATGCTGAATGACTAATACATTTCAATGAAACTTGAAATATTTTTAACAAAATTATGTGAATATATGTACAAAATTTTACTAAAATCTTAAAAATTCCTATAAAAAAAATAATTCAATTATGACTACATTCAACTTGTAGATAAGTTTCACATTTTCAAACAAAAAAAATCTTTTTTAAATTTCCCCTTTTAAATTTACTTGCTCAAGTCTTTGAAGTAAACTCCTTGCAGTTATAATTTTAAGTTGTGGAAATTGTTGATTTAAACTTTCCATAGAAAGCAGTTACTTGACCCGAAGTAACAGTTAAAATTCAAATTCATACGATACGTTACATTCATAGTTGGATACTTCGATGGAGGATTGGATTTGTAAAGCGTTTTATTGCCACGTACCACTGCAACTCACAACTCGTACTTAAGATCGGCCAAAAAAAAACAAAAAGAAAAATGTAAATTAATTACAGGTGAACCTGCTTAAAAGTGACAAGTGAAAGGATTGTATTAAATCTTAGCAGTAATTGTTATATGAGTGTAGGTTCTTTGGTAACTTCTGAAGAACTCAGTGTGAGGTCCTTATACCCTTTTTCAGATGAGGAGTGCGTGTTTTTAAGACTGATACATTAGCAATCATAGAGGCATTTAAAACATTATATGGCTGACATATTTTTGAAAATATTTGTATATTTATCAGCAGTCAGGACGCACTCATATCACTCAAATCTTACATTCCTTTTGCTATCTTATATTTAGACAGCGTAAAGAAGAGTTGTCCAGGTTGGGCTATCTAGACAGCTATAGTAATAAGCGGTAAATGACCTAGACAAAGCAAGATTCGTTTTAAATATTCTAAATGTGGTATTTATCTCAATACCGCAAATCCATTAAAAGTGGAATCTTCAAAGGGATGAAATATATGATCAATTCACAAGGTCTCTTATCATGTCATATTGTCGTAATGTCCTAATATTTCACGACTCGCCGACTCGGCTTAACTGACTCTTAGGCGTTAAGTCTCTGCTGGTTGGTTACGTTAACTCAATAAACATAGCATACAGAGCAGTATTATTTTAGGACATTTTTTGCTTGAAAGGCAATAACAACATTTTCAAACCATTGTGAAATATTACGACATTATGCCAATATGACATGATAAGAGACATTGTGAATTGACCAATAGTGTCACGTTAAGAACTGTGGAGCAGACAAACCAGTTATTCATATTCTCCCAGACACAGCTTCTACGACGTTTATACATATATGGTCAATTCACAAGGTCTCTTATCAGTCATATTGTCATAATGTCCAAATATATCACGACTCGGTGGCTTGGCTTAACCGACTCTTAGGCATTCGGCACAGGTCTCTGCTGGTTGGTTACGATAAAACAATAAACATAGCATAGAAAGTAGTATTATTTTAGGACATTTTTTGCTTGAAAAGCAATAAAAACCGTTGTGAAATATTTGGACAATATGACATGATAAGACACCTTGTGAATTGACTAATATTGTTGGGAACTAGACAGGGCAACATATTGAATCTGGATACCATGAATAAATACCAATCGTGATCATAATAGAGGCGACAATACTTCTCTACGACCATAATAGGTTATCGAAACAATCCCTTATAAGTTTTGACTTGTTCAAGATATTCTTTGCTCCAGAAATCTACTTTCATTAAATAATCCAAATATCTTTTACAACAACAAGGTTCTGAGTTCTGCCCGGACATAAGAGCAGCAGAGGAGATGTTGGTCAGTCACCTGATCGTTGAAAGAAACATTGAGTTTTCTAATTATTGGCTAATCACAATCTATCGAATGTGTAGTCCATTGTCTCTTGCTCTGGTACATGTAAACTTTCAAGCCATTTAGCCTGTGATAACCTACAAAAGTCTTACTGAATCTGCAATTTACAGGAATTGAGCTGTATACTAGTTAGACTGTGAATTACTTAAGCAAAAATAGTGACCCGAAGATCAAAGGAGTAATTTTATTAAAATATGCTCTTTATTAGAAAATAATTTAAAAACGTCCAAAACTGCCCATCTAAAATCTCTGTGATGAATCTACAGTCTTCAGAGATCAACTACATCCAAAAATACTACTTGTACCGTATGTTTGCAAAGTTCAGAAAGTAGCACTTCTACGTAAAGGATCCTCTTTGAATAAATGATCTTCTATTCGAGGTACACTGTAGAGCTGTAGAGTTGTTTTCGACTTTTTAATGAAGAGATATATTCTTATGCTCAAATGATTTAGCTTATTTTTCTTTCAGAATCTAGCGGAATTGAGGGATATGAACCCATTGGTGGTAGTAAATACATGAAACTATAAATGTGGTATGAAGTTATGGCAACTCTTTCCAATTCTCCTACATTATAATTTTTTGATCCAGAGAAGCAAATCGTAATCAGTTCTGATGCATCAAGCTACGGACTAGGAGCATGTCTTATGCAAATAGATGGAATTACTAACAAGAGACAACTCGTGGCATATACATGAAGAAGTATGACGGATACTGAAAGGAAGTACTTCCAGATTGAACTTAAAGCTTTAGCTTTGGTGTGGGCAGCGGATAAATTTTCAAAATACATTAATGGTGTAAATGTTATATTTGAGAAAGACCACCGTTAGTTCAGTTTTTTCAGACGAAACCAATTGACTAAGGATACAAAGATTTAGAATGCGTCTTATTCGATATACGTAGGAAATTGTGTATATTCCAGGAAAGCAGCCCTTGGAAAATTTAAGGAAAATCACAGGAACTGGAAGTTGAAATTTAAATATATGTTAATTTTATTTCTGGGTGTTTTCCAGTAAAGGATCACTACTTAGAGAAAATAAGAACTGCTCCAAGTAATGATACGATTCTACAAAAGTTACGCATTTTTCGCTACAGTGGAAGGCCATCGAAAAATCAAATACCAGAGATTATAGTTCCGTATTACCAATATAGAAATGATATATTTGTTGTGGAAGATCTGGTATTGCATGGTAGTAGGATAATAATACCTATTGAGTTACAACAGTAAGTTTTGAAATTTATTTACATGGGACATCAGGATCTGACTAAATGTTATTTTAAAATTGTAACCCTGAGTTCTGTAGCCACTCTCAACTGAGAAACTTTAACCAATAAGAAGTCTTTAGATAAATATGTATATTGAAGTTTAAATAAATCTATATAAATATATAAATGTCTTTGTAAGTTTGTTTGTTTATTTGTTTGTTTGTTTGTTTGAGCATCACGCCTAAACGGCTGAACCGATTTTATTGAAATTTGGAACGTAGATAGATCCTTACTTGGAAGCGTCAATAGGCTATAAATTTTTTCAATACTTGGACCAGAAAGGGATAAAAAGGGGGAAAAACGGGTAAAATTGGCACCTTTAGTTTTTAAACAATAATTACTAAACGGCTGAACCGATTTTTACATCGACAGGGGTAGCGAAGCGCACCGGGTCAAGCTAGTAATCTATAAACTTTCAAAGCCAATACTTCTAGCAGATTCCGAAGATTCGAGTAGATATTTCAATACAGAAATCTACGAGTCATTGATTGCATTTGGCTCTTTGCAAAAAGTCTTGCAAGCGAGTTTGGGTGCATTCAAGAAGTCTTGCCACTTTGATCGGATTCCATATGCCCAAATCGGTTTCAAAACAAATTTATACAGAATGACTTTATAGCATTGGTCCTGGATGAATGCGTGAAGGCTACAAGCTTTAGCTTCATGTACAGTTAAATGGGATATTTTCTCTGAAGAAGGAACATGTTTCAAAAATTTCAATCAACTAATACTAGAAAAAGTTGCAAAGTACAGTTCTAAAGTGGAGCTTCAAGACGTGAAAATCTGCTAGAACAAAATAATAACTTTTACAAATATAATCGCTTTAAACGCTCTCCAACAGTAGAAAGTCCTTACAATTATACTTATATAAGCCATGATTTTAACTACAACTTCCAAATTGTGCCGGTTTATTATGTAGATTATTTAACATTATTTAACTTGCTAGTAGTTCTAATTTCCATCCGGGGTAAGGTTAGTCCATCCAGATTCTTCAAAGGTTTGTCAACTTTGAAATCTACTTTCCCACAGAGCTGCCTTATGCCTTTGGGATATAATTGGACTTTTTGGAGATGTTATGTAGCTTTTATTCTGTAACTATTAAAGACTAGAAACAATCCGACAACATGAATTCTTCAGCCCCCAGTCGGCAAACTACGGTTATTTGGATAAGAGTAGATAATAAATACAATTCGACTAGTGACTTAGTGGATGTAATCCAATGAGATCAATTCTTCGGCTTCTCAATTGGGTAACTATGGTTTATTGACTAGGAATAACTAATGAATACAATTCGACGAGATAAATGCTTCTGCTCTTGGATAAATGCTTCGGCTCTCCTATCGTCTACTTATTGGGGAGAAGTTATTTTTTAACCCTTTGACGGACACCAAAATTTTAGGAGGTCTTCCCGTGGGACACTTGCTGTATCTCCGTTATTTGGAAGGTAACAATTTATGACGTGTATACACCAGAAACCCTTGTTATGACGTCTATAGACGTCAGTGTCCGTCAAAGGGTTAAAGACTCTTCGGCTCTTAATCGGCTAAGTACAATATAAATACTGTGATGACCGTGAATTATCCGACTCTCCACTACTAGTTTTGGCTACGTCATTGATAGGAACTAAGCATTTTGGACACGTCTGTTTATACTTTATTAACAACGAGCACAGTATTACTTATATTCTACACTTTTTAAAGGGTTTTTCACGTGGGGCGGATCGATATTGGCACTATCTATGTATCTACAAATCTTCTTCTACATTTCCTAATTCAATAAACATTTATTAACTGAAATGGTCTTCTTTAATTCGCCCAAGCCACAACAATCAATTAAATCGAGTATTACCTGTAACAACTATTCCATGAACACAAAAAAAAAAATACATAACCAGAAGAAAAAAAATACCCAGTGTTTGTGATAGAAACCACAAACATTTGAAGAGATGACAAAGCAAGTTGCATGCTGTGTTGCATGCCTGCTTTCTACACATGATAAGGCCGAAAACAAACACAACAACTAAAAAATAAAACATACAACTTAAACAGGAATGCCGGCCGGTTTTTGTTGGCGTTGGTCAGTATACATCCAGAGATACAAACTCACACATGTTCAACAATACACACAATATGTGAATTGTACAACAAAAAGCGTAAAAGTTAAAATCCAAATAATCAACCGCATTCATAGTGAAGACGAAAAAAAAAAATACAAAACTAAAACTTGACCAACAAGGGCCGGGATATGAAGAGGAAAAGGAAAAAATTTTGAAATGTGTCATAGAATGTTGCACGAGTACTCACTCGTATGAGTGGAAACTACATACAACAATGCCAAGAAAAAAAATTTAACACAATGGGAACTACGGTGATGTTGAGGCAATTGAATATGCTGCATGTGTTTCTCCTGCTTGCAGTGGAACGAGTTCTATTGTTTATTTCTAATAGTCAAGCAAATATTTGTTTTAGGAGAAATCCAGTTTATAAGATAATATAAGACTGTTTAAAAGAAAATTTAGGAAATTTAATCTTATTGAATTCAATTTCAAGTATAGACATGTTTAACAGGAAATTTCTTTCAATCTTTCCAATGTTTCAAAAGACATTTGCGACTGGCATTCTGTAACTTTTTTGATTAATCTTCAAACTTGAAAATTCCTCTACATCCAAAGGTACTGCATGTAGCGAAAAGTGATAAGTTCAGAATGTCATTTCAGTGTAGCTCTTTAACAAAAGATACTGTCTTTGGGTTCAAAAAATTCAATCATGAGATACACTACAAATCCAGATCGATTTCGCATGGACCTTTGTCTTCCGCTGCTGTCTTAGATGTGATGTGTACGGAATCCAAAAACTGTTGATACTCATCTACCACAGCTTGGTATTTCACGAGATCTTCCTCATCACGCTCATGGGGGGGAGAATTATTGGCAATCCTGTCGAGAATGAACAACGCTTTGGTGTGTCTCAATCTGAGGATGTCTTTCTGACTCTCCCTCCTTCTTTTTTCTTCAATTGATCGCTAAACTTGTCATCCGACTGAAGAGATTTTTTGTCATCGACCAACGTCTCTTGATTGAAGGCTTGAAATCGTCTTCAGATGAGGATCCGATTTCATGTTTAGTTTTGTTTTTGTTGTTGTTCAATTTGTTATCCATATTTTGGTTCCACGAATAGTCACGTTAGGGGATGGACCATCTGCAGTGACGCCGTAAATGAACTAGACAAAAACAATTACAACCGGATCATGTCTTAGCACCAGAGGAGATCTGTTATCAACTAAACTTCTTTTACCATTAATGAGCCATTCAAGTTTTCAGCACTGCTATCAACCACGTTAACCTCACAAGTGGGCAAAGGTATAGAAGGGTAAATATAAGGGATTAAAAAGGGAATACGAATGGGAGAGTCTGAGGATAACCTTTCGCCGTGATGGCTTTCGAGTTCATTATCTCAAAAGTTCATCCTAGATCTACAGAATCCACCACCAATATAGCCAAACATATTTAAAATTGAAATCAAAAGAAATTAATCCAAAATCATTAACAAAAGCTTTTTAATATCATGACCATAAGATATCTCCTACTTATCCAATCTTCAGTTCTGTAGCCAATTCGAAAACTTTAACCAATTAAATTCATTCCACGTAAGATGACTTTAGTGAAATAGAGTTCAAAGATACTCTCCAAAATTAAGAGTGTTATGAAAGTAACAGCTCTAGAAGATTCTGTTTGCAAAGACTTTAAAAGCAATTTTAAGAAATATGAAGATGATACGGCCGGCATTTTTCCAATACCTTGATGACCGGGTTGGTGTCCCTATATTTTGAATGACTTGGAAGATATTCCAAGACGCATGTTAACGCATGTAAGCGTGTGTCAACCAGCTAAAGTCGGTAATCATGTATCTATAGAACTCGGCGATGACCAATTGGTCATTGGTTAACACTATTTCGACCATTTTTAAATTAAATTTCAAGTATGCAACAACATGTTTTGTTTTAATTAATCCATTTCTTTTGACATTATGGAACACTATCTTATGGATGTTTTTGTTTAGCAGTAGGCAATATCATTTCCAAAGAGCTTGTTTCAAATTGTTGTCTCTTTATTAAATGACTTGGACAATATTCTCCTTAAGCATCTGGAATTTTAAATCGCCAAGTCGAAAGTTTGATGCCCCATCTTGAAGAAACCAAAGATCGTCTTAGTATAGCAACCCATTGATCAAAATCATTTGTCAATATTCCTGGATTGCCAGTCGTACTCTTTCGACCATCGCTACGCTTCGTTAGTTCTTATTTCCAATAAACATCTCAAACTTCGTAAATAAGTTTACAATATTTCCCAACTTTGTTAAAATGTTAAGCGAAACATTTCTTTCCCCCGAGGTATAAACAGACAGTCCCGATTTCGAGCTGTAATTGGATGTCAAATAAACATAAATTTTCGAAATAAATTCAGTTGTTCCCAGATATGTCCCCAGACATAGAAAACTAGAAGTAAAATATTAGATTAATGGTCCTACAAATCATTGACACCAATGTACTTACATATTGATACTTATCTCAGATTCTGTTCTAAGTGGGGAGAGAAACCCCAGTACAAAAACGATAAAGAGCTGGTTCTTTTATAGAATTGATTAACAATAACTCTGCAATAAAGCTGTTGTTTTATTTTTGTTTTATCCTTATCCACTCATTTAAAGGAAATAAACCACTGCTTTAAAAAGGTAAAAACGTACCAATAGTCTTATCCTATAATGAAGAGAGTCCTAAAGAAGAAGTCTTAAACAATTTGGAGTTCAAGAATCACTACGGTATCACAATGGCAACTAGTTATAGACCCAGCACTGTCTTATTTAATTCTTAAGTAGTGCAATATGGAGCACCAAACAAGTACGCAAGTGTAACAATGGTATGCAGCCACTAAAAAATAAACACGTTCTCCACGTTGAAGGTAACTTAAATGAAATTCTGGGCTTTTGTTATTTAAACGTGTATCAAAGAACAGAAAAACAATACAATATATAAAACAAGTTTCTTCTTCATTTTTAAACGAATACAAAACAATAAATAACATGAAATAAATATCCAAAAAAAAAACACACATACACACAATTGCGTATCACTCTACTTCAATATCTAAACACAGGGAAATGAGGCAGAAACCCAGGGAAACAATACAAATGATAATGAGTAACTATGGCTGTTCTCTCTTTTCATTTGTATATGTGATTGAATAAAATTGGATCATGATCTGAGATGAACTTTATATTAGAAGACTTTTGCGGTACATTCATTTCATAGAGACAAGCTCTCATAACAACGATTTATGATCTTTATATAAATAAATATTTGAATATTTAAAATACAAGTTGGAAAAGGGATCCTGTATCAAGAACTAAAATGATTTTCTTTGCTTCTTTAAAAAATTATTCCCTTGTTTAATGATGTATATTGAAAATTACAGTGGTGGCCATGAGGTTAGCACACTAGCTACTTGCTATTTTTAAACGCAAATATTTCCTATATTTCTTAATTTTTTTATGATATCTTTTGCATGTGTGTTACTTGTCCTTCTAAGATCACGTCCCATCATGTCCAGCATTATTCCTTTATATATATTTTGCGTTTTTCTATCCAGAATAGAATAACCTCAAAAAAACACTGGACAGTATTTTAGCACAAAATAAAAAAGTTTATTCATATTAAAAAAGTAACAAAACAAAAAAAAACTTATTTCACTAAAAACTTAGTACTTAGTTGGATACCCTTTATTTTTGATCACAGCTGCTAGTCTCCTTGGCATACTTTCTACAAGGGCCATACAGCGATCCACTGAAATATCATTCCAAGCTTTTTCTACTTCTTTCCATAAATCGGCCAAATTTTTAGGCTTTTCTCTTATTACATGCTGCTCCACATCATTCCAAAGGTTCTCAATAGGATTGAGATCCGGAGATTGGGCTGGCCATTTTAACACGTCGATATTGTTCGATTCCAAGCAACACCTCACTAAGCGTGAGGTGTGTTTTGGATCATTATCTTGCATAAATCGCCAACTAAGTGGCATGTTGTCCTCTGCATAAGGTATAATTGTATTTAGGACCAACACCATGCCCAGAAAATGCTGCCCACACCATCACATTACCCCCACCGTGTTTTATTGTTTTACTGGTGTACTTTGGATTATGTTGCATGTTCGGAGGACGCCATACATACCTCTTACCATCGGATCCGAGTCTACAAAATTTAGATTCATCACTCCATAGGACATTTTTCCAAAAAATTAACGGCTTTTCCAAATGCTCACGAGCAAATCACAACCGAGCTTGTATGTTCTTTTTTGAAACATGTGGCTTATGCTGAGAAATGCATCCACGTAAATTTTTTTCATTAAGTCTTCTTCTTATCGTTCTGCTGGACACGTTGATACTATATTCCCTGAAATTTCTCTCTGGATTACGGTGGAGCTCTTAAAAGGATCTTCGACAGAGGCTCTGTATATTAAAGAGTCCTCTTTACGTGAAGTTTTTCTGGGCCGAGGAGCCTGTGTAACATTTTAAGATGTTTTATACTTCTGAATATGTCTTAGAGCATTATAAACCATCTTCCTAGAGCATTCCAAAGTATTAGCAATCTCACTTATACTTGTTCCTCTCGAGTTCATTTGTTGAATAATCTTTCGTTGTTCCTCTGTACACCACTTTTTTTTAGCCAAATCTAAATAATGTTTATTAATTCAATTTGTCTTCCTCATTAATTAAATAATACCTAAACTTACCAATTAATATTTATACCCACAAAAAACTTTAAAAAAATTTAATTGTACTTATATGTGCTAAAATTGTGTCCAGCTTATTTTACATATTACTGCACTAATATGCAAATTTGAAAGAGAATAGCGATAGAATACAAAAAAAAAGTAACGGGACTTATTGATCACACCATAAACAACACTAATTACCAAAAATTTTTGTTTATAATTGCAATGAAATTAAATAATTTGCTTTAGAAAACAGCAAGTATGATGTGTGCTAACCTCATGGCCACCACTGTATGTTATAAATAAGGTGCTAAAAGTCACCATAATTCACATGTCCGCTACTTGCGGAAAGTCAGTGTAGAATGTTTGGGGATCCCGGTACCTGCATATACGAATTTCGTGGCTGTAATTTATGTCTATAGAAAGTCCTATAACATTAAATGAACTTTAATCATTTCACCTAAATTAACCTTGATATCATGTTTCACTGGATGCCTGGAGTATCTCTGTGGAAAAACTTTAATTTTAAGAAACTTAATAACATGGGTTGTTGAGAACATGGGAACTCGGAGGAAACATTTGTAATATATTTCAAGGGTCTATTCGGGAAAGGGAAGAAAAAGTTTGAATTATAATGTCCGACAAATTTCGTGAGAGTATGAAGTGTTAAAAATAAAAAGTCTATCATAACTAATATGGCTGATATAACAAGATAAATTAATAAAGATGTATGTATTTTGTTTTATGTTTAAACATTTATGATCAACGGAGAATATTTAGGTAAAATTTCATTCCCTTTAGTTACAATTCTATCGTGCAATCAACAGAGGAACATATTTAGATTGTCTTGGAATTTTATAATAACCTATAACACAAAGCAATGAGCACGGATTTTGCTTATAGCGGTAGCCGATTCTCCACATATGTCTTAAGCTACGTATACACGTTTGTCAGATCTTACAATGTTGTAAGAAAAATGTTCAGTAAATGGTTCAGCATATGTTTTCAACCTAAGTTCACATGGGTTTCTGAACATTTTTCTGACAACATTGTAAAATCTGACAACCGTGTATACGTAGTTTTAAGCTATGTATACAAAGTTGTCAGAAAATGTTCAATAAATGGTTAACAACCATATGTTTCAACATAAGTTCCCATGGCTATATTAACCATTTTCTGAACATGTTTCTGACAATCTGACAACCGTGTGTACGTAGCTTTAGTCAACTATTGTATGATATTTCCCAGCGGTAAAAATGGCTATGGATTCAGTTTGTAGGCCTTCTAAAAGTCCTGTTTGCACATTCTATAAGATCCTATACTCATTCCACTCTGCCTTTTCTCAGATGATGTTCTAGCAGGGATTTTTCTTCTCCTTTAAGAAACTTTCATACACATTCAAAATTGCATTGCAAAATCCAGTCTGCTTTTACACAGGGCAAGTTTTCTTGCCGCAAGTCTGAGTTTATAGGAGAGAGAGAGGCTAGAAGAAAGAAGAGGGGTACACACAAAGTAAATTAATAAAGTAGCGACAGTACTACAACAAATACAACATTTACAAAAACCACAAGCGATTTTGTTTTTGGTTTAAGGTTTGTGCTGTCAAAATCGTATGATTTTTGTTTTTGTTAAAAGTTAAGTGAACTGTCGCCTGTTGTTGTTTTTGCTTTTGGGTTTGTTGCATTTTTCGCCACAACAAACACACGTGAATTGACAGTTCACTGGGATCACCTTCTATAAATTCGCCTTGGTTTAAGTCAAAGTATATTAATTTATAAGGTAGTGTCATCGGCGAATTCAGAATATCGAGCGAATTGGTTATATTTTTTTTTATATGTAGTTTGACATTGTGCCAGCACTTGAAGGCAAATTGGCTGTTAGGGAAAAATGTCAAAAACAGCTGACAAATAAATCAAAGCGAATTTTTGTTAAACAAAAAATTTTTATAAATTTGAATCTGTTTGTAATTTAATTTATATTTTTAAAAATAAAACTAATTTCGTGTAGTATTATTATTGGTTTTAAAACATAAACGAATTTAACAGCAAAACAAAGTTTGACATTTACAAAATGTAAAGAAAGTTTGACATTTATCCTGCACCACGACGAAAAATGAACATAGTAGCAAAAAACGATCAGCTGTTCTGATAACACTACCTTATAATTAATATACCTTGGTTTAAGTTGTCAAAAATTGCAACGTAAACAATTTTGACAGATCGAACCACAAAGTGAGTTTAAAAAAAAAATAGTCAGCTGTTCTAATTAGTCTACTTTATTAATTGCTTGTACCGGCAAGTCTCTTCAATTCTCTTTTGTTTTCTCATTTTCACTATGGCGTCTATTAGATTTTTGACATACAAAATTGAACACAGACTTGCTGTGTGTAAACAGACACGAGCAAGTTTAAAAGAGAATCGAAGAGACTTGATTCAAGTAAACTTGCTGTGTGTAAAAGCATTATGAACCGTTACATAAAACCAGAAGAAGGTACAAAATATTTTAAAAAATTTAGTCTTTTATAAAATTTAATGTTGTGAAGTAATTTTTAAATATAAAACTACACACGTGAAACTTTAAAGCCCATTCTTCTGGTTTTATATTTAATTCATTAGGGACCATTATTACAACTTGCCTTTAGGTTCCCAATAGTAAAAGTTAACTTTATAGCAACCTTTTTCTATTACTTAAAGTTATCTTTTACTATGTAATAATGACCCTAAGAATATTTTCCCTAATAACCCTATTTAAAGCATTGATTCAGCAGACCTTCAATTAGGCTTTCATTTTCTTGTTTTTTAATATACATTCTATGAGGCGTTATGTGACAGGTCTCCTTACAGATCTTCAACGCAAGACCTTCTAATATGCCTTCTAAAAGAAGCGAGTATGCAAGGCCTTGGCTCTCAATAACACGCTTGAAACGATTTTGCAATACCTGCAAAATAAGACCTTAAGGGAGGCCTCTTTACTACAAATTTTTCCCGCTGGATTTCTACACATAATTCTATTAAGTGGAAATATATGTATCTTGTACTCCTTTCCTTGCAGTCATTACATAAGTAGGTATTTGGAAAAAGCTCACACAAACATATTCTTAAACATAAAATATACCACGATCGTAAAGTGTAGCACTGGTACAACCGAAACTAACCGAGGACACCATAGACGACGGACGATTGATCTTATACAGTTTAAATTGGTACACATGCATCCACAACTTTTATTTCATTTACACACATACACCACACACACTTGCATAAATTTATCCCAAAACCATGATGACGACGAAGATGAAGATGCTTTTGTTGTCAAACGACATTGCGGTATGTGTGTGTTTTTGTAGAAATGATTTAAGAGGGATACAAATTCCCATAAATCTTAAGGCCATTTTGGAACAAAATTTATTAAATAAAATTAAGACACAAAATAAATATAAAAAAAACACTTACACTTTAAAAGAAAATAACTGGGCTTGTTATTATAATGCTGCTGATTCTTTTTTGTTGTTTTATTTTGTTTTTGGTTTTTTTTTTTTTTTTGTTGTCGTCGCTTTGAAAAAACCTTTCAAATGATATAGAATTGCAAAATGAAATTAAAACTTTTTGGGTTTTTATTATATTTTTTTTGTTTTGTTTAAAAAAAAAAACGTTAATAGGCACTAAAAACAGGTTATTTGATTTTGCTGCTGTTGTTGCTGTAATAATTTTTATTTTTTTTTATCTTGTTTTCCTAGATTTTTTTCTGTTTTAACTTGTATTCCTTTTTTCCTCTTCTTCTTCTTCTTTTAATGGTAACACTTTCAATTATCACTCTAGAAAACAACAATTAAAGCTTTCTTTATAATTTGTATGATTATTTATTTTCACTAAACAATTAAACACAAATAAAAAACAACACAACCAAAGAAAGAACAAACACGCAAAAAACAAAAGAAAACAAAAAATCACTTTCGTATGCACTTCAAAGCAAAAACAAAATATGTAAGAATAAATTGTTATAATTCTTAACAAACAAACAAAAATAAACACACTCACGCCTGAAAATCAATTGTACAAAAAGGAAAACATAAATATCCAAAAGAATCGCGCTTTTATTTTGTATTTTATGCGTATTTTTTTAATTATTTCTTTTAATAAATACAATGTGGTTTTAACTAAAAAAAAAATATAGAAGAGCACTAGTTAAGCGTTAGTTTACCGGTCGGTCGTATTGCTTCCGTATGACTGAAGTCGACTTTGCAATGAAAGAAACACAGAGTCGTAAAATCAAACGCAAACACACATTTAAACGAACTTAAAAAACAAAAACAAAACATCGTAATCGTCATCATCATCATAACAACAACAAAATGTACTCACTCGTTCATACAAATACCAAACTCTTCGTTATTGTTGTTATTGTCGTCGTCGTCAGTGTCGGCAACAGCAACATCAGCAGCAGAACCACCATCAACAAACTTTTAAGGCCTTCATGTTGTTGGCCATATATTCAATAGTTATTCATTCGTATTGTTGTTACTGTTGTTGTTCTTATTTTGTTGTATTCGTCGTCATTTACACTCCCTATATAGAAACCGGTGTTTTTTGTTTGTTTGTTTTTGTTGTTCCTTTTCAATTATGCTTTGAGCAGAACCCATTTTAAACTTAATAATGATCAATGTGTAAACACAATGTTTGTTTTAGCCATATTAGTAAGAGACTACAATTCGTATAAAGAGTTTTTTAAGGTTTAATTATGGTGAAGTCGTTTAGTTTGATGCGCTACGATATTTGTTAAGATAACTAAAGCTCAGTGAATTTTTTGCATACTATATTTTTTTTTTTATAAAGACAAAGTTTTAAATTTATTTTATGTATTATTTTCAATTGTTAATATATTTACTATTGATAAACAAATGCTTTTAAAGTTAATCTTTCTATAAGAGGTAACTTTAAATCAAAAAGGATTTAAAGCTAGAAAATAAAACGGACAAAACTAAAGCACCCCTTCAGGAATATAATATTAAAAATGTTTTACAAGTAAGAAAGTATGGTCGGTCAAGCCCGACTTAAAATTTTTTTGTTTTTTCTTTTAAAATTTCAATAATTTATATTCGTGAGTGATTTTCGAAAGATGGCCTTATATGGGAGCTATGACCAATTATGGACCGATCACCATGAAATTAGGTCATGTGATTTATGTATATTTTGGGAGATTTATACACGTTAAAGCGATTTTCGGAAGCGGGTTTATATGGGAGCTATGACTAATTATGGACCGATCATAATAAAATTTAGTGACATGAATTCCGTATATAAAATTTGGACCGAAATTTGTGTAGATGCCTATATAAATTAAACATATATGAACGATAAAGTCCAATTTCGGGAGGATATTTGTATGGGAGGTAGGTAAAATAATGAACCGATTACAGCCACTTTCAATAGGCTTGCGACCTTTACTTTGCGCACAAGGTTTACATGGTCAGCCAGCCAGCCAGGACGGACATTGTTTAATCGACTCAGATAGTGATTCTGAGTCGATCGCTATACTTTAAGGTGGGTGTTAGACTAATATTTTTGGGCATTACAAACATCTGCACAAATCCAATATACCCTCCCCACTATGGTGGTGTAGTGTATATTGACACAAGCACATCTCTTACCCTAGGTCTCCACGTAGCATTTTTTATTGCTAAGCATAAGCAAAAACGTCGGTGGAGAAAACGTTCGTCACAAATACAAAATTTTCAATGCGAGAAGTGATGGGTATTGTGCTTAAATTTAGTGTTGAAGGATTTTTTCCACTAATTTCATTGGTTTTTTACTTTTGTTACTTAAATAAATTAAATGTCCATGCATTAATCACAATGAATCATAGAAAGAAGAAATTTTACATTAGTGATAACTGAACTGACAGCTTATTGCTTAGCAATAATTGCTCAAGCAATCAGTATAGCAATCATTGCGCAATGGATTGCTACATATGACAATTTGCGGTCTACACTCGCAAATTGTATTGACACAATCAAATTTGACAATTGCAGCAATAAATATTGCTACGTGGAGACCTAGGTTAGGCATAGAATATATTAAGTTTTTTATGGTGTCTTGCGATATTCCTTTCCAGGCTATAATAACGGCTTAAAATAAATAATGAAAAAGGCGAATCCCATTTATTTTCATATTAACACTCTCCCACAAGTTCCCAATAGAATTGAGATCGGGAGATTTAGCAGGCCAATGAAGAACTTCAATCTCATTGCTCTGTATCGTAAAGATTGGAGCTCAATTTGACTTACAAACGACAAGGTGGCGTAATATCAGAAACTTGTGGATTTTGGTATTAAATTAAATCCTGTTGGATCTCAATTAGAGTTGGGCATAATCGTTCATTGTGCTGGATGGTAATTTTTGTTCACAACATATAAATGAACAATTGATCTGTGAATGTTTTTGCAGACAGTGGACAAAATGAACAGGTGACTATTGCTTTTGGAAACTTATTTGGGCTATTATTAGCATGATTTTTAATAATTATGAAAATTAAAACTGAATAAATTTCAAAGAACTAAATGTCATTTAAGAGCGTTTAAAAAAAAAAAAGTTACAAACATCTAATCTAATTGTAATGGCAAACGAACAAACAGAAGAAAATAAATAAAAAGACCAAGAAAACTGAACATCTTCACACTGTTCATATGACTGAATAGTTCAATTTAACTTGTTTTTTCATGAACGACCCAACTACATATAATCTCAATACACTTGGAGTTGGTATCAATTACAGATCCGTCTTTTTAAACTTTTTGCGATAGTAACATTATAAAGCAACAATGTAAATGTAACGTTAAATATGAATTATTGTTAATGACTATAAATTGTCTGTAGGGTATTTGAAAGTATTACTCACACATACAAAAACTCTCTTAAAACGTATAAATGCACATTTTCTTTGGCATCTCTAAACAAACACAATTTTTTTTTTAGAGAGCAAACACAAAAAAGCCGGTAATAAAGAAAATTCCATGTTATTCAATTACAATTTCATACATTTATATCAGGGATGGCAATTGACATTTTAATATTGTACCAATCAGCCTTTATAATTGTTTTTTTTTTCCCCTTAATTGTATCAAAACACATTTTTTATTGTTAATATATTTTTGATAGGAAAAGATTATTTCCATATTTCATCTTCTAATTTTTCAAAATTCTATACAAAATGTAACTTTTAAAATCTTTGTGCCAAAAATTTACTTACACTTTAATTTTATAGTAATTACCATATATGTATGTACAGCTGCGGTCAAAATAATAGCACCACGACATTCATATTTATATATAATAATATAACGTTAAAACTGTTAAATTGATTTTTGTTGTTTTTGTATCAATTTGTACTTAATTCAATAAACTTTCAAACATTAAAAATAATTTTAAATATTAGATGCAAATTTTAAAGAAAAATCATTCCTAAGGTCATAATTTCTATGATTTATGTCTGAGTATGATTTTATCAAGCATTTGATCATATAATATTGAATTATTTATTCCACATAATCAATATATTTTTCGAATGTTATAGTAGGAAAACCACGATCAAACTATAATTTTAAAATCTGTGGCCCGTTTTCTCAATGAATCGACAAACTGCCTGTTACTAAATGTCGACATAAATTTATTAGGTCGATAAACTGTCCGTTAACAATTTTGGTTTTCTCAATGTACCGATAAAAAGCATTATTTTCTGTTGGCAATACCTCTCAAAATAGATGTGAAAGGTGGGAACCCTGCCTTCAAGTGACAACATGTTTGCATAAATCAGCTGTTAAATGTGGCCATCGACTGCCGGAATCTTTTGAAAATGCATTATCCTCCATGTCTGCCAGGTAGTTAGGCCTGGCATGATAAACTCTTTCAGCATTCACTTCGAACTCATGTTCTTTGAGTTCATACTCCATTAAATTAATGTTATTAAACGTTTTTTATAAAATCTATTTAATTTCGTTTACAAAAACACAAACACATAAAAACTATGAACAGCAGTCAGCTGTTATTTATTTATCTGTACGATAAATAAATAATTGGCAGATGAGGTCGGGTTAGCTTTGCGATAGAATAGAAGCAAATGAAACATTGAGAAAACCAAATTTCTTTAATCTGCAGTTTTTCGTTGGGAAAAAAGATAATCACCTAATGAGAAAACGGCCCTGTGTCTTTTATTCATCTTATCTTACATTTTGGTAGTAATTGGAAATCAGAGGACATTATATAGAAGACGGATATCAAACAATATAATTTGTTTATTTAACCAAAAAGTATTTTAGTACTTGAATGTTGAAGAATGGTAATGCGACTTTTGAAATTTTACCTTTAATAGAGGATGTTATATTGTTATTGGTGAAACTTTTCTAGGATTTAAATAATTTAAATTTTGTCAATCGTCACTTTTGTCCACCGTAGGGCAGACAAAGGCCTGATTTTCGAAACGGTGGGCCAAGAGTGTTATGATTAAAAAGTAATAAGCGGTTTTGAATTTTTATTTAAACGCAATGTCTTTTAATACCATTTCCAAATATCTATAAATATTTTTATTCTGAATTCAGCTAATTTCTATGTTCAGAAACCATAAATTTTTAAACTAGGGCTCACATGCACCACTTTTTTGTTACTAAAAAATTAGAAAATATTTTTTTTGTTAATTTTAGATTCAAATTATAATTTTATGACTCTATTTTTTAACACGAAATCATAAATATTCTATATTTTTTCGGTAATTTCTTACGATGGTGCTATTATTTTGACTACATAAAATCTAGGTATTTTTCAAAAGTAACATATAATTGATTGAAAGTTGAATATTTTTAAAAGAAAACTTTACTCATAGAATAAATAGAGATACATTAACGATTTTATATTATAACAGGTGGCGCAAAAGTAATCCTCCTATCAGAAAATGCTATAAATTTTGCGATTGGCCCCTAATGTCAGTTCTGTTTTGACACTTGTGTAGTAAACACATGCGAAATACACGTTAATAAACAATGTCACGCTACACTGCTTCAGAACGCGGAATATTAAAGAAGAATCAAAGTTTTTATTTTTTTTTTTTAATTATATCCAAAAAACATCGGAAGTTTACTTTTGCGCCACCTTCATTAAAATTACTATGGAAATACCTACAAATATTTCCCATGTTAATTGCTTTAAGGTTCTGTGGTGCTATTATTTTGACCGGCACTGTATATATAGTATATGGGCAATTCCACGAGAATGACTACCACGACTGAAAACCCAAAAACCCTTGAATCTTTTTTCATCCAATGATTGTATTTATTTAAATATGACGGATTGTAAAGAAAAAATATTTCGTTTAGTGTAAGAAATTAAAAGAAAACATAACGCTTCTCACGATTCGCAAATTTTCGCATATGTGAAGAAATATGCGAAAAAATTAAAAAAAAAAAAATTATCAAAATAAAATAAATATTGCTTTTTACTCTTTAATTTATTTTATAACATTTTTTTATTTCTCATTTATTTAGCTTTTAGCTTCCAAAGATCTGTAATTTATTTATTTCCTCTTCATTTCGTACAATAAACTTAAATGCTTATGTGACCTTTATTTACTTTGTATGAAGCTTTTTTACTTTACTCCAAACACACACACACACTCCACTAACGAACGGCCAAAGCAACACGCCGACCGGCACAAAATTGCATTCATACAATAATTTTTTTGCTTACAATTTTATAACACTTTTATCACAAATTTATTTGATATTACTTGACAATATTTTGACACACATTTATTAAGAAATATTTAAATTTTATATTTATATAAAAATATTTGCAATTTTTTAACTTTTAACACGATTTATTAATTAATTAATCGAGCTCTAATCACCGAACAACCGAACACTTGTTAAATTTCTAGAAAACTAAAAGAAGAATGCAAGTAATGCTACTGTTGTTGTTGTTTTCATTAGTGTGTAGTAAATTGTACGAATGCATATGAGAGTGTTTGTTGTTATTTATTGTAATGATGATTTGCGTGGGAAATATTGAAGTTAGTTAAGAGATTAAATGATAGATGTCAAGACAGATATGTCAGTGATGGTCAGTCAATGTTTTTGCAAATAACGTAACAGTAGGTACTTTTCTAAAAAAAAAAACTCAATTCACATTTTCGTAACAATATCTTCAATAGTTCCCGAGATACCGAATTATTTCCAAAAAAAAACATTTCTAGACCACTGTGCTGTGTTCGTTACTCTGTCAGCATCTTCTAATAAAAGATGATTTTCGATAAAATTTAAGTAAAAATAAGTTAAATTATATTTTTTAATGTACATTAGTGTTTTCAAAATTGTACCAAATTAGTTATTGGTGTACCATTGTACTTATCAAGTTCGAATTGTACCAAAAAAAAGTACAAATGTACCAACTTTGCCATCCCTGATTTATATGTATGAGTATGGCTCTGTAATAAATTTGTATCAGTGTTTTTCAGCATTTATTAAGAGCGCACTAATAAATGCTGGTATTAAAAAAATCCAAAACAAACAAACAAACGAAAATATACAATGTCACTATTTTTAATAGTACGTTGAAATTTAATGACAACAACAATAATTACAAAAGTGTTCGTAACAAAAACCCATAAGTATTACATATTTATCTTTAATAGTCCTGATGGCCGGCTTAAAAAGAAGAAACAATTCTAATAATATCTCAAAGAAACCAACAATTAAATTGCATTTGATTTCAACTCTTTTAGCTGCATCCATTCATGCGTATTCATTTCATGGTGTGCAGACTGAGTAGATTTTTGGAGAGGCTGGCTGACTGGCTAAATGGATGGTTGGATGGCTAACTTTGTTGTTATCTTGTTACAATGGTTGAGTTGACTGACTGACTGACTGGCTGGCTGGCTATGGCGTTTCTGTTAAGCAGGTAAGAATTTTTTGTGTTGCTACCATTAATACCAACCATGAAAGTATTTATTTATACTTGTTGGTTGATGTTGTGATGATCTCAATATTTATTGAATTCTATTCTTTTGTGTTTGATTTTGGAATTGTTTTGAAACGTTGTGTCACCAACGAATAAAGTTACCAAACATTAATGGATGCTTGATGGGCAAACAAAAGGTGCAACAACTACAGCAGCAGCGACAAGCAATCTTTTTCAAACTGTTATAAATGAATACATTAATAGCAAAACCGTTACAACTCAAAATTTTAAATTATTTTAACGTTTTTACATAATTTAATATTTTGCTAATACTCCTTTAGCGTTCGAAATTATTTGGTATTAATTATACCCTTCACCTTCGTGAGAAGGGTATATATAAATTTGTCATTCCGTTTGTAATTTCCACAATATAATTTTCCGACCCTATAAAGTATATATATTCTGGATCCTTATAGATAGCGGAGTCGATTTAGCCATGTCCGTCCGTCTGTCTGTCTGTCCGTCTGTCTGTCTGTCTGTCTGTCTGTCTGTCTGTCTGTCTGTCTGTCTGTCTGTCTGTCTGTCTGTCTGTCTGTCTGTCTGTCTGTCTGTCTGTCTGTCTGTCTGTCTGTCTGTCTGTCTGTCTGTCTGTCTGTCTGTCTGTCTGTCTGTCTGTCTGTCCGTCTGTCTGTCTGTTGAAATCAATTTTCTGAAGACCCCAGATATCTTCGGGATCCAAATCTTGAATAATTCTGTCAGACATGCTTTCGAGAAGTTTGCTATTTAAAATCAGCAAAATCGGTCCACAAATGGCTGAGATATAAGGAAAAAACCAGGACAACCTCGATTTTTTACCTATTTTTTTACCTATATCTGGATTACTAAGTCATTAATATAGACAATATGGATATTTGCAACGACGTATATAAGACCATAGTAAGTTGGACCTACAATGGGTCAAAATCGGGAAAAAATTTTGAACCCGAATTTTTTTTCACCAAACGTTTTTTTGGCTAAATATTAAAAAAAAAAAATTTAAAATTTAAAAAAAAAGTTTTTTAAATTTAAAAAAAATAAAAAAAATTAAAAAAAAAAAATCGAAAAAAAAATTTTTTTCAAAAAATTAAAAAAAAAACAACTGGAAAAAAAATAAATTTTGTTTACCTAAAAATATTTAAAATTTTTATTTTGAAGTATAGTTTGGTGAAGGGTATATAAGATTCGTCCCAGCCGAATATATCTCTCTTACTTGTTTTATTTTAAGAATATTAAAAAGACATTAAAAGTTATTTTACCAGCATTTGTAATTTTTGAGTTGTGACAGTCTTGTTTTACATGTGTGTTTGTTTGTTTGTTTGATAAAATATTATTGTTGTTGGCTGCAGACACGATTTGTGCCACAAGAACCGGTTCAAAAGAATTCCACTATAAACCAATTTATTAAAAACGAAAGAACTTCATATTGTATTGATGGGAGGCTCTGATCGACTTATTTACAGCCTATAATTCTAAGGTCTTTTATACAAATAAAACGATTAAAAGTAGCATTTATAAATTGCACCACAATGAGTAGGTATTTCATCGTATTCGGAACGAATAACTGTGTATCCGTCCCACCTGTGCAGAGAGTGCCAATCGTAAAAAAATGGTAATATACAACTTCAAAGTTACTCCTTTAAACTTAGATCAGCCATAGAATATGAGTTGAACATTCAGTTTGCAGTTAGGAGAAGTTTCTTAATTTTACTCATTACCATATTTCAAATAGTAGTTGAAACAAACAAAATAATTGTAATGATTTTTCCCATTAAGTGAATTGACAAGTTTACCAAATGTATCACAAATAAATCTCAAACCTAGACTCGTGCTGGCTATTCACTATGCTGTAGTGGATCGATGGTTCACCGTGTAGAAATTCCAAAGCTTCGTGGCTACAATTTGGGTGGGGAGATAGTGGTATACTAAAGAAGTAATAGAATAATGAAGTATTATTTAATGTAGCTACGATTTAAGAGATGATTCAGAACGTGGAAGAGGCCCTAGTAGCCCTCAGTTTCGAAACCAATCACTATTCTTAATGAAGATGTAATTCAGTCTTATGATCCACACAACAGAAATGTTGCTGAAAGATCGATGTCCCAAGAATCTGTACGCTAAATCAGTAAAAATCTATAGAGCAGAAAGGCTGCTGGTAGATCGATGTTATGCTGATCTTCGAGTGATGGTAATCATCCTTCGTACGAGAGTTGGTAAATTATCTTAATTCCCTGATCTTCAACAGTAATAGTTGAATGGTAATCCAAGTCCGCTAGTTTGAGTGACAGATTTACATAGCCTAGTGATATTATTAAATTATATGCATTGTAGCCATATGCAAGTTCGATGTAACCTACATCATATCATACTAGTAATTATACAAATAGCCTGCTTTGTTAATCTAACCTGAACAAGCACATAGAAAGCTGGAATTCCTTTCGCCCAGTATAACGATCTTCTTCGCCAATTCATCATAAAATGAACAAATCTATCATAGGATATAACTACATAGAGGCGCAACTGAGAGTAGAATTTATTAATATAAATATTTACTCTCACCCAAATTTTATGGCTGACACAACAACAAAATACATAGATTTACATGTATGTTGTGGTAGCAAGACTTAGGTTTTTGAAAACAGACTTAGGTTTTTTGTCTCTCAGTAACGCTTCTGTGTATATTTTATTCTACGGATCTTATTATAGATTGACAGTCAGTTAAATACGAATATCACTGAACATTGAGTGAAAACTAAGACCGTTCGTTGATCATCTAGTCCTTGTTAAAGACCTTGAAGAACATCATAATCTCTAATTCCTCTAGGTACCATCGAGAACGCTTCTTCACTTTAAGGAACAGCCCGTGTTGCGAAGGAGATACACAGGAAAGTTTCTTAATAAAACATAATCAGGATCAGCATTCTTCGATGTCGTTCCGGAGCGATGATCCAATTGTCGTGGGAACGAGTACAGTTTATAGTCCTTAAGAAAAAAAGAAACTCCATGTATCTCATCATTCGTGATCGAGAAGCTAAAGTTTTATGATCTCCATTCTTCGTAAATTCCTTTAAGGAGTGTGTAGTTTGCAGTTTATTTCACATTACAGAACGACGTAGAAAAATATCGGCCTCGTTTGACACTTCTGTTAATTCTTTCCAGTGTGATTGATTTAAAATATTTGGTTTTCACCTTATATTTGGGGACATTACACTTGATCAAGTCTGTATATAGGTGTCAAAACACTTTATGGTTCAGTATTCATTTAGCGATATGGAGAGAGATTTTTGATTGTATATTCGGCGTCTACTCATTGTTCCTTTAAATACAATATCCACTGGTACTCCACTCACCATTCGATTTATAGATTTATCCAGCAATTTGCGCAATTGTCTAATCTCCAATGAATTTCCGTACTGATCAAAGTGACACTCCCGGATTTGCGTTTTTTTACTTAATGATTATTTTTAAAAGAAATAGGATAAAGTAACAGGTATAAAATCATTGATACAGAAAGCTTTTATTTCTTTAGGGATAAATATAACCTTATATTTGGAGATAGGACCATAAGACTTTACCATGTATTTGTTATTTGGTTTCATTTAGAGATATTGAGACAGAATTTGATTATATATTCGCAACAATTGTACTTTTTTCGGTGCAATTAAAGTTTGAAAAGTACAATGCTTATTATTATGTATATTCCATGCTATCTCTCTGCTGACCACTGATTTAAAGTATTCTCTAGATCGTATTTCACAAATCATGAATCCTAATAAAACTTCTAAATGTTTGCACATACTATTTTACTAATTTAGTAAGTCCATTCACCATTTGAAACTTCAAAACAAACACAAAACTTGCATTTGGTACAATTTAACTGCACACGAATCTGTTCCACATGCGATAATGATTCTTTTGTATAGCAAACAGTTGGGTACGGACAATGGATGGCGAGTAATGCGAATGGCACGAATTTCCATGAGTAATAAACATGAGTGCAACAATGACAGTCAACAGGTTATCAAGAATGAACACTACAAGTGCATACTGACTGAGTACCAAAATATAAAAGTAAAGCAAATAGATGTATACGAAGTATATGTATGTTTGATTGTACTATGTACAATATCTGTCTGTCTGCATACCTTTGAAAGTGTAGATATACCGTAATTAAAGGTAAATAAAAAGAAGTCAGTCATAGTGACTGAATGAAATTAATATAGAAACGACTATAAATCACTCTATTCTCATAAGGTACATTTTTAAAGACGATGTTAAAAACTTCTTACAATTGCTGGAAGCTTAATTTATAGAAACAATTCTATGGACTTTTTTGGAGTTCTTTCACTGCGGGTCAATTGTGTCAATTGTTTGAAATGAACTAGTTCGATGACATGGGAAAAGAGGATATAGTTATCTTACAATTATGACAATAAGTTGACAATTTATCCATGAATTTTAAAGAAATCTGTTCAGTATTATTATATATATATCCAAAATAGAACAGATACTTTTGGGTTAGTTCCGTGACCCACATCGCCATGTTAAATTGAAAGGTTTTGTGTTAGTTTCCTTCCAATTAGGTTTAAGATAGAACTATTCAAAGAAGTGACAAAACCCCTAATATATCAGTTTTTTTGTTAAAGTGAGAATCAATCATTAAATTCTTTAAAAGGATTGTATTCATCATTGAAATCCTACAATTTCCTTATAATTTCGAAATAGCTTTTATCAGAACTGGCAATATACACACATCTCTGTTTTTCCATTTTTTTTTAAATCGGTTAAAGTCACGTGTTTAATTTGTTTCAAAACTAATTGAAAACTGAAAACAGATTCAACATTAATGTAGGGAAATTAAATCTGAATAAGCATATTGTAGGCATTTCAATACAAAAAGAACGGAACGGTTTAGTATTTAGACTTGACTTTTATTTTGTTAATCTGATTAAGATATAAATTTAAATTCTTAAAGCAGAGACGTGTAAAAGTACGGGGTGTTTTGTGAATACAAACGATTTATTAGTAACTAAATAAATTAAATGTAATAAAAAATATTAAAATGAATTTTAGCCTGAAGGACTTAGAATTTGAAACTCTTTAAAAAGATGAACTAACCTGATTTTAATAGTATGACCAAATGCAAAAATATAGAAGATTCTAACCCCTAAAACGTCTACCAGATAACAGTTTCCTATAATAAACAGTCGCTATTCTACTAGAATGTGTATATATGTACTAGCGAAAAGACTAACGAATGATGATACAGTAGGTGGCAATGACTTTCTAGGACTAGCATAGAGAAAACTAATTTTATTTTAACACGCTCCTGTTTAACAGAAACTAGCTCAAGAACATTTCTCCCAAAACAAACTAAATCAAACCATAGAATTGTTAAAAATAAATATGTAGCAAAAAATTTAAAATCAAAGTACAAGTACAAGTATTTTCGCTAATCCTCTGCACAGCACTATAGGAAATTGCACATATTTTTGTGGCCATAATTAATTACAGCCCAACTGCTGAACCGATTTAACACGGAATAAATTTGTATGCCTTTCACCATGAGTGGTCTACATTTTTCATTTGCGATACCATACATTATCTATATATTCTGGATCGTTCTGTATGTTGAAATAAACTTTCCGAAGCCCCCCAAATAACTTGCATACATGATTCATAGAACAATATGAATATTCGCTTAAGTACCGGTTCGGTTGTTATTTAAATTCAAATAGTTGACCGATTTTCCCGGCTCTACGAAGCCTTGATCGTGTTTGGCTCTATGCTAGAAGTCTTGCAAGTGGGTTTGGTTGGTTTTTATAATGTATTTGTCACGGACATTCTTGAACACGTTTTAGTCCCTATGGATGTTTTCATTTCTTATGTACCATGGTGCACCTGTCATGGTCCGAAGAATTTTCGTTTGGGCACTCTGTATAAGTTCAATACTTGAATTATTGGCCATTACCCACAATTGGATGGCATATTAGTTTTAAAACAATTTTATACACAATGACTTTGTAGGCAACGCTTAATTTTGATTGGTCATTAAATAACCAGTGAAGGCTCGTACTTTCATGTGAAGTCTCTTGGCTTCTATGTGACGACGCCAAGTATGTCGTCTATCCAAGGTATGTAACAATATCTGTCTGCCGAATGTTTATGTTATTTAGTGTGATAGGTGGACCCCTTCTCAGAGGTAATGCGATTTGTTTACTTTTGAGTACATCTACTTGTATTTTCCAGTTATTCAACCATTTCTCCACGAGACTGAGACAATTGGTCAATTCCGTAGAAGCTACACGGATCTGCTTCTGCAGTATTACCGTATCATCAGCGATTGTCGATATGATAAGTCTATCGCACACATGTAAATCCGAAGTATATATCAAATAAAGTGTTGATCCGAGAACACTTCCCTGTGGAACACCAGCTTTAATTTCATAATTTCCTTTTACATAATCGCAATATTTCACTCGAATTGGTGGCGAATTTGATAGCAGTAAACATTTTATTTAATGTATTAACCCCTTATGCCATACCTTACCAAAGGCCTGGCCGATGTCCAAGAAGATAACACAGCCGACAATCGACAAACTGGCTCAATGGTTCCATGTTGTTCACGAAAACCAAATTGATAAACTGGGATAACAGTTCGGTTATTAAAGTAAGTAAAATTATACCATTTTACATTGTATTATTTTCTCAAATAACTTTGATATGCAAGGCAGTAGACTTATAGTATTCGTCAAACTCTCAATGTATTTTCTATTTCTGCAATCCTCCTCTAAACAAATGGCTCTTTTCATTCCTCTTGTGGCGATGATCTACTTTGTTGTCACTCTCTCTAAGCATTTTCTTTTCGAGAAGTAATCGTTCAATATCTGAATTGGAAATAAGGATTTTTGGCTTTGTAGGGATTTCGATCTTTGAATGATCCTGAGCCGAAGTAATTAATGACGTGAAGTCATTGACGCATTCGTTTATCTCTCCCACATACTTAATATTTGGATTTGTGTGGAACTTCTTGTATTTAAGCCAGTTTGTTTTGTAAAATGGAAGATTTGCAGAAGATTTTGGTATTTTTTCCATAATTGGTAACTATTAAAGGTGAATGGTTGGAAGATAAATCAAAAGATATTTCCGTAGATATTGAATTTCGATCTACATTTCTTGATATGGTCATTTCTATAAGGCCAGCAATTTTCCTAGGATCAGCAGGCCAGTGACTGAGATATAAGTAAAAAACCACGACTTACTATATCATTAACCTACGACAATGGGTCAAAATCGGGAAAAAAAATTAAACCCCAGTTTCTTGTTCTGAAAAAAATGTTTCCTGAAAAACTGTGCCGTCCTGTTGAAACCACATGGTGTCTATATCATCCAACTCAGGACAAACGAAACGCTCGGTGTTGACGGTTATGGCCTGGTCAACGTTGTTCTCAATGAAATATGGACCGATGACAAAACAAATTGAATAAATGACAGCCAATTCTACAGATGTAGCTTCAACAATATAGCCGCTATCAGCTGTCAAAGTTCAGAAGTTCCTATTCGAACACCTTTTAGTAACTGTAAAGCAATGCTAACAGAGTTTTTAATTTGTTATGTTTTTGTTATATTAAAGCATGTCGCACTTTGAAAAATTTGAATTTTGGGCAAAAAAGGTTACCACCTTGTCCTATAGTGCACAGTAGTAAAATCCAATATTAAACATTTGGAATCGGTGGTTAATCTAATTCTTTGACTACTAAGTAAGTAATTTACCTACATATGTACATAGAAATACATCTGTTTGTATGTAACTACATATATATTAAACACGTTTTCATTAGAAATAATAAGAAATCTCATCACAAATTTCAAGTATAAAAACCTTTCACTTGTAAACACAGAAATTTGTCGCTAATGACCGGTATTAGAAAGTGGACACTTAAATAATTACGCCAAAAAAAAAAAAAATACGAAAATTAAACGGTAGTTCATGTTTATATTATGGCAAATTTAACATACAGTCCGGCAAATCCTTATCGAAATGTCACGACTGTATTACGACCAGAACCACGGTGAGTAAAAATCTTGTGAAACTGATGTAATAGTGTTGCACCGTGTGAATTGACGAAAAAACGAACTATTTAAAGTGAAATAATTGTTAAAACTATTGCCATGATCACCCAGCACTGTGGTTTCAATCCTGGAAAAAAAAAAATTATAAAAATTTGTGACTTCAGAATAAAGCAAAGCTCTAAATGAAGCAAAATATATTCAAAGCAGATAATATAGGTATTTTCAGGATCAATTACAGTATTTTCAGAAGAAAAATTGACAGACTAATTGGTCGAAAACACTTGCAACTAGCAAGAATATTAGATAGCATGAGTTAATCCTAAATAGTAAATGAGCTAAGAAATTTAATACCTTCAGATTCGCGGATTTTTTATTCATATTTGGGCTGTTAGTGAATTCAATGTCTTGTATTTTGGAGGAGTGCTCATGAATAACTCTCCAGTCACTTGTCCTCGCAAAAAACGTACTATCCAACTTATAACCTCGAAGGATACTGCCTAATTCGATTCGAATTACAATGTATTTAGCACACATTTTCGTTTTCTTACCAAAAAGAGATATATCAAGGTTGCTGCCAGTATTAACGGGGTACTAGGAGTCCCCATCAACGACCACTGTAGCAGGACAACTAGGTTAGGTAAGGTTCCATGGGCAGCTCACTTGGGTACATTCAAGGGGTAAACAGCTGGGTATTTATCATACGTCTATTGTTTTCAGGCTAAACAAACGAAATTCCCTGATGAAAGAGTAGATTCGTCTAAGACTCATCATTGATAACTCATCTAAGCATGATAAGAATGAAATTCCGAGAATGCGTTCCCTCAGGTTTATCAGAGCCTGGCATTGGCAGAATAGGTGGGACACCGTCTCCTCCTCTTCTTCATTGTGACAGCTCCTACTAGCATGTGTCCCAATTATAAAGTGTTCTGTAATGAAGGAAACAATTAGCCTTATTTGCTTTCGACGAAATTCCATAAGTAGGTTCGTCCTGCTGGCATCATATACGGGCCAAGTAGACCTCGATATAACACAGGAAGATTCGTTGGTCCACCTGTTTTGTGCAGACTGATATAGTATCTGCTGTACAGCCATCTTGCATTTAACAAGGGAAATACCAGAAAAGGGGTCGATCATCATCATTGCACCCCTTTTGGCCAGTTCATCTGATATACAATTACCCTGATTTCCATCGTGACCAGGGACCCATATAAGCGTTATCCTAGAATGTCTCGCAATCTCATTTAGGGATACCCGGCATTCCTCGGTTAATCTAGATGTCGTGAGGACACCCGCTATTCCGTTAACGGCAGCCTTGCTGTCAGTAAATATACATATATCACCAGATATTTGATAAAACCTCAGCCAGTTGGATGCGCGTTTAATGGCCGTAACTTTCGCCTGAAGAGCCGTACAAAAGTTAGGTAGCCTGAAGTAGGATTTGATCCCAAAGTTCCTCCACAGACCCTACTGCCCCTTTTCGAGCCATCAGTATATACCCTTATGACATCGTCAGGAAAGAAGAGTCCGCGCTGCCATAAATCCCTATTCGGGATTATACTTAGTATGGAAATGCCTATCGAAAAAAGTTTTGCGATGCAGTAGTCGACATTACTCTGTAGGTGTCCATAGTAGTTCAGTATCCTAGAGTGCCCATGGTCTATACCAGACCACGAACATCCAGCATTCAGTCTCACAGCAGAGTTGAGAGCCATTTGTATCACCATCAAATCAACTGGTAACCAGTTTAAAATAGTAAAAAGTGCCTTAGAGGGAGTAGACCTTATAGCTCCTGTAATAAGTATCGCGATAGTCCTGAGAACTCGTTCAACGGCCTTCCGGTGAGTAGCATTGTCCAAAGCGTGCCACCACACCAACACTCCATAGAACAAGATGGGTTTAACTACTGCTTTAAAGATCCAATTGATACCCTTCGGCATAATACCCCAGTTAGTACCAATTGCTCTTTTACAGGAATATATGGCAACATAAGCCTTATTAATCCTGTTTTGAATATTTATATTCCAGGATAATCTTTTATCCAGAATGATGCCCAGGTACTTTGCATTATCCCTGATCTCAAGACTGATTCCATTCAGTCTAGGTGGTCTAAAGTCATCGATCTTACACCAACTAGTGGAGAGAACTAATTCCGTTTTTTGTGGGTTCACACTAAGTCCACTCGAAATACACCACTCAGTCAGTGTACTTAATGCCGATTCCATACAACTAGATATTGTATCCAGAAATTTACCAGATATAAATACTGCAACATCGTCAGCATATGCGACTGTCTTGATCCTTCTGTTGTCCATTTTGACCAACAGGGTATTCATAGCCAAATTCTGCAGAAGTGGTGAAAGTACACCAATCTGCGGGGTTCCACAATTGGCCACTTTTGAAACACTTATGCCACCTAGAGTAGCACATTTGACTCTATAGCTGAGTAAATTTCCGACTAGCCGGCGAACACATATATCAATTTCAAGTTTATCCCTCGCAGTTAGGATCTCATCGGGCCTGCCATTGCCAAAGGCCCTTTCAAAATCGAGAAAGGCATCAAGTGAATACTGCTTATGTATTAGCGACTCTTCAATGAAGCCAACTAAAGAATGAAGAGCAGTTTCCACAGATCTACCCTTGGTTGGTGTAGGCATGTTGGTATTTAGAGATGAGTTCCATTGGAATGGTCATTCTCAGGTATACATCAATAAACCTTTCTAGGGTTTTAAGCAGAAAGGACGCTAATTGGTCTATAGTCCTTTTGTTTAGTTTGAGTCGCCTTGCCTCCTTGAGGAATAAATACACCATGTAGGAGTATAGGTCCACCTAATACACGCTGTGTATATGTTAATGAGCCATGGTATAAATATACCTTAATTCTTTTGAAGATCAGCAGGAATAATGCCTTCCGGCCCAGGGGATTTAAACGGGTCGAAGCTCTTGATTACCACACGGAGCAACAGAATCAGCAGCCTAGATACTAAGCAACCTTGGTGTGTTAACTGCGTCTAGATTTAATGACCTATTGAGATATGTCACAGCTACCGGCTGGCTATAATGTGGCAGGCATACATTACGATGTAAATGACCAACCAACCTAAGCACGCCTACTCCGAGTAATATATATAAATACATTTTTGTTTTAAATTTCAGACTTTCCGCCGAAGGACGATTATTGGGCTGGGATGTGCCACCAGATGAAATACGTCATATACCCGAACATTGGCTGCAATACCAAGAGCCTCCTGAGTCTATGCATTATCTTTTAGCCATGCTATACATATTCTTTACCATACTGTCATTAACTGGCAATGGTCTTGTCATATGGGTTTTTACAGCGTAAGTGATTTCAAAATTTACTTAATTTACACTTAACTAATTTTCTTGGGAATATTCCTTTAGAGCCAAATCATTGCGCACCCCCTCCAACATGTTGGTGGTAAATTTAGCTCTGTGCGATTTCTTTATGATGGCCAAAACTCCGATTTTCATTTATAACAGTTTTAAGCGTGGCTTTGCTCTTGGAAACGTGGGCTGTCAGATATTTGGCATTGTGGGCTCGTACACGGGCATAGGAGCTTCCACCACAAATGCTTTTATAGCCTATGATCGTTATAATGTTATAACACGCCCACTGGAGGGTAAAATGACACACGGCAAGGCGATTATAATGATACTTTTTATTTACATGTATGCCACACCGTTTGTTGTGGCGTGTGCCACCGAAAGTTGGGGTCGTTTTGTACCGGGTAAGTGAGTTAGTTTTTAGAATTACACTTAAAACTTAAAAGTTAAGATACAAACATTTAGCTCTTGTAAAAAAAATAAAACACAATTCTCTTGTAATTTTGTTTATTATTTATTTATTTATTTTAATTATCATGGTATTATTTAGAGATCAACTAACCTAGGTAAAATATATTTATGTAGATATACTATATATTTTGTGTGTATTCCATTTTTTTTTTAGCTTATACTGTATATACTAGATAAATTATAATTTATGTATTGTTTTAAATAATTTTTCACTTCTCTTTTAATGTTTTAAATTTTTTTTTTTTTTTGTAACTTAATCGCATCGTTGCAACAAATAGTTATTTATTGCAAACTCATTGTTTTCTTTTAATTAATATATAATTTTAAAATATGTTTTATAAACACAATTTTTGTTAAATTAGTTTTAAAAAAAAAAAAATATTTTAAATTAAACACATAAATTAAACCATTTCTTTAATGAATGAAACACAGTAGCTATTTTTGTTAATATTCGAGTATGTTTACACTAATAATTAAAAGTAATTAAACAAATAATAATTAATTTACTTTAAATTATTACTAATTTTATGAATAAATTAACATAAACTCAGAAACAACCAAAATGTTTAATAAAATATTGAGAAAATTTTAATCTAAATTTTAATTTAAATCTAAAAATTTGCTATGCTTAGATGAATTTACATAGGAAATGTATGTAAATATTTGACATATTAAACACAAAATCAATATTATATTTGTTTCATAACACCTTGTCTATACCCGATAAATTTTTGTCATGATAAACGTCAAAATTATCTGATATAGTCTGCATTTATTGTTAGTGCCACAGATTACACAGATATGAGTCAGCTAGTTCCAGTAATGTGGCAATAGAAAACACACAAAAGAAAATCTCAAAATGGTTGTGGTCGTTGACTATTGAAAATTTTATTTTTCCCTCTCGCTCTGCAAACCACAACCATTAAAAAGCGATTGTAGAACGTCAAAATAACCATACGGTTACTTTTTAGAGAACTGTCATTTGTTTCGTATCTGTATAATCTGTGGTTAGTGTTTTTGCTCAGACAACTTTGTCTTGACAACAAACGTCATTAGTTGTTATAAATATTTGTCAAGTATAGGCAGGGAGTAAAAATAATTTCAAGTATATATGTACCGAAGGTTCAAAAGAATTTATTATTAATTAAATTGTATCTCTTAATTATTCCATAGAAGAATTCATTAAGAATTAATTCATTAGTTTTAATCCTTAGTACTTCAAACGTATTTGAATTCATTCCTTTGGGAATTCACTATTTATAGAATCACTTTCTTTTTGAATCATTCAAGTTTTCTTTAATTCAAATCCATCACACAATCCAAACAATGAATGAATTTTTTTATGAATTAATTCCATTATGCATTAATTCAGCAATGAAAGAATTCTATTCAAATCAGAACTTCGAATTTATTAATACAATTTTAGCATAATTCACTAAAATCTTAATTTTGAATTAAAAATGTCTGCAAATTCATTCCATAAAACCTTTCCACACAAAGAAAATTTGGTGACAAATAGGTGAACAAATCGAGGTAGTTGGGGTTTTTTGCTTATATCTCCGACATTTGTAGGCCGTTTTCACGATTTTAAATAGAATCTAGCCAATATATTGATGTATCAATCATGTTAGTTATTTGGGGGCTTCAAAAAATTGATTTCAACAGACAGACGGACATGGCTATATCGACTGCGATATCTATAACGATCCAGAATATACTTTATGGGGTCGCAAATTGAAAAATTTTGAAATTACAAACGGAATGACAAAATTATATAAGAGTTTATATAATTTTCTCACTTATGGTAAAGAGTATTGTTTTTTTCACACGTTTATCACTCAGCCATTTATGGACTGATGTTAATCAGATATAGAGATTTAATAAATGGTTCCGTATAATATCTAAAGCGTCGGAAAGTTGATATATATGACACACCATATACATGCGATGGCTTAATATAGAAAGGTCGTATCTCGTTTTTTTTTTCAAAATCGGGTTTTTCACATATTCTGGTAGACAAAACTCAAATACACCTCTCCTAAAAAATTCAGTTTCCTATGTTGATGAATAACAGATTTACAGTAATTACAAAAAACCCTAACTCATTTCAATAATAGTTTGAAAGAAAAAGCGCTAAATCATTTACTGTGGAATGCATATTTATTGGTTTATATTAAAACAAACAACTTTTCTAAAAGTATATTTCGATATATTACAAATTTTTAGTTGTTTTCTTTTCACTTTCAGATTTTATTCAGTTTTTTCCTTCTCCTGTAAAGTAACTAAAAGTTGAGACATGACCTTTCTATATTAAGCCCAATAAGCATTTTTTTTACTGGAATTCAAGTTGAAAGCAAGTTGAAATTCAAGCCTTGATTTATAGTCATGCAATTGAATTATAGTTGTATTACACTTTATACCCTGCGGGAAATTTGTGACAATTATTTTAAACAAACTAGTCTCGTGATTAATAGGTGTCAATTTACCCCCGTCCTAGGACATCGCCATGTTTAAGTAGAAAGTCTCCTTCATATAAAGCGTTTGAACTAGAAATGGTCCCTACCGCTTTGGAACTAGTCACGTGAACAGTTTCTGTTCCTGTTCCCCTAGGATATCAATAGTATTCTCCAGTAAAGAGGAAACATAAATTTAAGCCATATGTTTTTTGTTTAAAAAGTATTTAATTTTTTCAAATATTTTTCAAGTTTAAAACATAATTATACATACAGATGTATTTGCATTCAAGCCAAATTTCAACAAAATGTTCAAGTCATAGAGAAATGCACATAGAGCCGAAACTACAAAAAAAAATACTAAATAATAATCACACATACGAGTGTTATTTTTGTTTTCTAATACATTTTCAACACTTAGGTTTCTGACAACCGAGTTAGGTCTATGACAGCATATAATATAAAATATAAAAAATAAAATTCCCCACCAACAATAAAAATATTAGAGTATCAAAAAGAAAATCAAAAAGACCCGCTAAAGATCAAAATACACTAGAAGTTTACTCTTATAAACGGGAATATTGTGCGAAAAAACTTCTAAGATCTAAAGGTAGACTAATCCAGACCAGCAACCCTGATCAAATACGAATAGTAGAAAATGTCTTTTACCCGGCCAGATGTTTTATACTATCAAAATATTCGCTGTATGACATTTTATGTTGGTAAGTATACAATTTAATTCCTCTGGCATAAGCACCTCAAAAAATGATCTGTTGGAAATTGTTGGATCCGTTAATTAAAGGCAATCGGATGTAATTTTCATAATATTAAATTATAAACAGACATTTTCTATTTACGATATATAGAGTAATTCCGCCTTTTGCATCATTAAGGGTTTAAACCATAGGGTAACATAGGGACGAGACGTAACTGTCACAAAGCTAATTCTGTTGTCAAAAACCTAACTCTAGCAACAACAAAATACATGTTAGTCAATGTATTTTGTTGTTGTATCAGACAGAACGAGGTGTCTCGACTCTATGTATAATTCTGTATGGTTTAAACCATAGAGAAAATATACATAGAGCGGAAACTAGAAAAAAACTCAAACAAAATAATTACTCAAAAATGTTACACATACGAGTGTTGTTTTTGTTTTCACATTGATTTTTTTACTAATACATTCTCACCACTTAGGTTTTTGACAACTGAGTTAGGTCTTTGACAGGAGAGTTTCCGATATATGTGTATTTGTCTATGGTTTAAACATTTATTTGAACAAATCAAACGAGTGTTTGAATTTTAATTAAAAGATAAATTTAAGTGTTAAAAATCACCCGAATCAAAAAATTACCCAAAATTAATTTTAAAAAATAGTCCACCATGAAAAGTGAACATTTCACCCAGCAATTTAAAGGAAAACAATTAAGAGTGCTATGCCGAATCTTATAAAGAAGTGGCCACTTAAAATCGGTACGCACTGTAGTAATCCTAACAACGCCCCCTGTTATCAAAATGGAAAAAGATTTACATATGTATTTAACAACAAATCTACCGTTATTCTACAATGAATTTCAAGTCATTAAGTGTAATTTTAAAAAGAGTAGAGACAATGGAAAATGAAGCTAGTGACAAAATTGTGCACAAATATCTAGAAAATCCGACTTTGTCGGGTTCAAAGATAGCCAAAATTTTAGGCAGATACCAGTACAAAATTTTACGTCTCGGCAGCTCAAGATTGTGTGGCCCCTAAATATAAAACTTTTAATTTGGCATGCAATCCGCAGCTGCGTTTTGAAGAGTCAAGCTTTTCTGACATGTTTAACAATTACATCAAAATTATATATAAAAAGAGAGTTTGGAAAAGCGATTTCTCTCATTTATAAGACATCACATATATGATACAAAGTTTTGGCCAAAACTTTACAAATATACTATTAATTTACAAACAAAAAAATAGGTTTTTAATTTTAGGATGCATGATGCAACACCCACTTTACATTGTGGACCTCATTTATCCTTGAACCGGAAAGTTGTTTCGAGGCTAGAGTTTTTTACAATTAAATATAAGTATTTGTTATATTCAAAACTCATATCTCCTTAAAAATTCCATAATCGAGTTTTTTCTTTTATAAAAGTTTCGGTTTCGATATTCAGGCAAATTTTGACCGAATACTGGTATAATATCGAGGGTTTGCTAATCATACGTATTTCTTAAAATGGCTTTTAAAAGCAAAAAAAAAAAATATATATATATATAATAGCCGACATATAGCATTATCCCTTTCTACGTAAGTGGTTCGAAGCCAGTATGCCTTTCTTGGAACAGTTTTTTAATGAATATTTTTTGTTTAAAACTAGTTCGAATTTATTCCATAGCAGTGTTAAGGGACAAACAACACATTTTAGAGAACCTCTAGAACAAGGGAGAAATTCTCGCAAAAAAATTCTTATAAGCGTTCGAATAAAAACTCGTTCGTTATGAGCTCAATCATTATATTTTCTATACATTTTATTCGATATCGAATAAAAGAATCCCAAAACTAAAAAATCTCGCACGTTCGAATAAGTATTCGATCGTGTTCGACTGAGGTAATTGGCCCCCAGTTCTTCTTATTATCAGTGTTCTTTTTCCAAAACTATCATGCTTGAAACAAGTTTTATGAGGAAACTTCCTTAAATTTGCAAAATAAATTAGAGAATTTTATACATAAAAGCAATTTGTAATTCTTAAAACGTGTTAGAACAAGAGGATTTTCTTTAAAGTGGAAAGCGAAACATGAAAATATTTTCATGACAGAATTCGTTAGATTTGAATACTAAATTGATTTTTCATATCGAAAAGAGTGTGATGAATTTTAAACTACAGAAAGTTTTATTTTTAAACAAATTCTTAATCATATTAGGTCTGTTCATTTACTTTCCCAGTAAATACTTGCAACGAGAGAATAAAATCAAAATATACAAAATTACTCTCTTAAATTCTCAAAAATAGTAAAAAGTAAATGAACGCTTTTCCAGTAACAAAAAATGTATACACACAATTTTCACATTTTTTCCTTTTAAAATGTATAAATATACACATTTTCTTCAATTTTATTTTTTTCACCACAAAAATAAGATTGTAAATAAAGAAACAATAACACAAAACATATGAAATATAAGCTGCTAACTATTACGAGTTCAAAATAGAACTTGTAATAGTTTGCAACGAGAGAACACTCTCTAAAATTTATACGCTCTTGATTTTTCTCTACTTGCTAGTTTTTTCAGTTAATGAACGCTTTTCAAGTAACAATTGTTACTAACTAGTAACAACTTTTAGTTATTGAACAGAGCTATTATTAAAAATTGTGTTTAAAAAAAGCAAACAAAAAAAAATAGGAAATTTACCATTTCACAACCGGTGTTGTATGGAAATTTCTTTTACACAACAAAAACAGGAAAAAAATGCCAGCTTTACAACGTACATGATTGTAAATTGAACAAATATGTTCAATAAATAAATAAATATGTTCTATAAATAAAAATATGTTCGTTTCTATTTAAAGATTTTTCGAATTAATTTTTTATTCGAACATATTTTGTGTGAAACTAGACACTAGAATACAGACAATTCAGATTATTCCAAAAAAAAATTATAAGCGGCAAATATTATTTTAGTAGTACATACATACATACTTAATTTATTGTAATTTATTATTAAATATTAAAATAAAAGAAATATTAAAATTAATGTCTGAAAGGAATAAAAAAAATCGTTATTAAACATTTTCCCATATATATTTCCAGAAACTGGCAGTATAATTTCGAAGCTATCAATTTTGAATTATGTTTCAAAAATTGTTCGAAAATAAAGTAAACTAAAGTATAGAATATGTTTCTTTATAACACATTCTTTCGTTTTTAAATTATGTATTGTATTACAAAATTTAAAATATTTCAATTTTAAAAGTTATGTTTTTTTTTTTTTCAACATTTTAATATTTTGTTTTCCCAAACAAATTTTATTACTAAAATGTTTATTTTTGTTTAAAAATACATAAAAAATATTAAAGAATACAGTCAAATTTACAATTTATTTAAATAAAAATCTATATTTTGACCAAAATTATTTTAAAGTTTTGAATTTAGGTTAAACTTTGAAATTTTATCACAAAAATATATAATATTGTTTTAAATTTATAAGAAATAAAGGAATTCAGTTAAATTTGCAACATATTTTGGAAAAAAAATTGTCTTAAATTTCAAATTATTTTTTTTTTTTTGTTCTTTTAGTTATGAAAAAAAAAAAAAAAATTCAGCAGAATAGTTTTTTCAAATAAAAACGTGAAAAATATAATAATCCAGTACAACCTATTTGTCCAATTCACAATCAGTGTCGTGGCGTTGTATGGTTGTATGACGTATTTTTGTGTATTAATGTTTACATTAACTTTACAACGCTACAACACCGATTGTGAATTGGATAATTATATAACAGAAAAAAATTTAATCTGCCCAAAAATTAAAAAAATTTTTAAGTTTAAATTTTTTTTTTTATTTCGAAATGTTTGTTGCTTTTAAGTAATTTTATCACTAAAATATATTTGTTTTCTTGTTTTATAAAGAAACTTTATTTAAAAAAAAAAAATTGAAGAAATTTAATTTTTTTATTTTGGTTAAAATACCCAAAAGTAATGAAAAGAAAAATTAAGTAAAACTTATAAATATTACAAAATTTAAATAGTTTTTAAACTAGTTCTCAAAAAATTTCGAAATTTTGGTGAAATATATTTTAGTCTTTGTACATAAATAGGAAAAAGAAAATTTCAAAAAATATATAAAAAGAATTTAGTAAAATTAAATAGCTAATAAAAAAAAGTTTTGTTTGAAATAACTTTCTAGTGAACTAAATCGCATAAGAATTCATTTACCCAAACAAGAAACTAATAAACACTAAAATATTTGCATTATTTTTAGTTAGAATTGAAGATGTAATTGATATTTGCTGTTTGTTGGTTTTTTTTAATAACTAAAATAAAAATATGTTTTAAAGTATATTAATTGTAAACACAAAATAGTACAAAAAAAAAATAAATGAATATAATAAAAAATAAAAAAAGTTTTTAAAACTTTTTCTCATTTATACATGAAATTATCATTTTAATTGAATATATTATAATTTAAGTTTTTAGCAAATATGTAAACTGATGATTGTTATATTTTTCTTCTTATTTTCAATAATATATTTAAACATTCACAAAAACTCATGTATGGATATTTGCTGCACGTATTATGTATGTAGTATGGTTGTGTGTCTTTATCCATGAGCCAAGCATGAAATTTAAATATTTATATTTAATTATTATAATTTTTTTATAATATATATATATATACTTCTCATTTATCTCTCTCCAATTTGTTTTTTGGATGATTTATTAAATTAAATTCTTCCACAATCACTTAATATTGTTATTATACAATTGAAATGGTAACATTGATGCCTAAATTACCGTTGTCGGCAAAAAGTTGAGCAATCGAGGTGTCAAAGACCAGACAGTCGGAATTGTGTATGGCCGAGGCTACACCTTCATGTATGGAACGTGGCATAGCTTCCCAGGTTAGACGTCTGCGATTGCCATTCAATTCCAGACGATAAACGAAATTTTCAGCCTCCTTGCGGGACCCTATGAGCTGTACAATGGCAAAGAATTGCTGATGGCCATCGTATTTCTCCTGTTTCTCTAGAACCAACATGAAATGATGCCCAAAACAAGACTGCATCATGACCCAGTCAACAGCGCCGGGTAAATTAATGTCTGTGGCTAAGAATACTATATCCTCTCCTTGTAGTGTGGTAATGCTCTTGTGTGACATCATTAGATGTTGCATGACTAGATCGAGAGGTCCCTGCCATTTGCAGGAGGCACCTGGACAAGGGCACAAATAGGGTCGACATTCGCAGGTCTCTTCATGTTCTGTTTTCTCCGTGTAAAGCAATGAGGCGGTACAGCCGTAGCCCGAATGTTTGCAGGGGAATTTCACATTCGAGGCCACCTTCTCCATGGCCAAATTGCGTATATTGGCCAGGGGGCCGCGACATGTGGGACAGCAGGTGAGCTTGGAACGGCACGATACACACACCAAGTGACCGCTGGAGCATTGCAGTATGGGTGGCAGAACATAGTCAAAGCACACCGGGCATTCAAATAATGATGTTAGATCGGTCGACATACCGACATCACCGCCACCGGCGGACGATAGCGATGAGCTAGACGATGATGATGTATTGGCTGAGGTGTTGGTAGTACTTGTATTGCCTGTAGCCGTACCAGTTGGTGTTTCACGTCGTTTAGGATTTATTTTATTAGACATTGGGCTTTGGTATTTTGTAGTTTTAGCAGTTTGTCTCTGTTTTCTTCAATTTTCTTTTCTAAATTATATGTGTAAAACTTACTCGTTCGTCTGGTTCTCGTTTAATGGACTCCTTTAGATATTATTGGCAGTTTTTTAAAACCGTGTTATTATTATTATTATTGTTGCTGTTTGTTGTTTGTTGTGGCAAATGTTGTTTGGTGGTGATGTAGAAAATTAAAAACGTGAAACGAAACTCTTGTTAACTAATTGTTTGTAAAGTCTTATTGTGCTTTTACATTTAAATGGTGTTGTAATCTGTAAAGAGAGAAAAAAAAGTTAAACATACATTAGTATTATTGATTAAACAATTTATGTCATATACACAGTAGGTAATTATTTAATTCCTTAAGGTAATTTAATAAGGGTTAGTCTAAAATATAATGGTCTGTTTCTGTTCTCTTGGGTTTTTTTTTACCAACATTCAAGTTTCTATACTTTTTTTTCTTTTCACAATATTTAGCTTCCAAAAGTGGTTAACAAATTTTGTAAAAAGCATTAACTCAAATTTTTAATAATTTTTGACACTTCATTTTATTTGTGATAGAATTTAAATTATAATAAAAGTGTCAATATTTGTGGTAGAATTTTATATATATTATAGAACAGAGTATAAATTTTTGGTATTGAACAAAGAATAACAAGTGAAACGCTGTCAAAAAAAAGCCTAAGTCTACTGTCAGAACAAACCTGACTTTAAGAATGAATTAGTAAAATTTTGTTCATATGTATTGGTGTTCAAACCACTTTAACCACAATTTTAAGCCAAACATAGTTGTAAACAAGTAAGAGTGCTATATTCGGCTGTGCCGAATCTTATATATCCTTCAACAAATTATACGTTAAAATTAAAATTTTAAATATTTTTAGATAAACAAAATTTTATTTTTTTTTTTTTTTCAAAATTGGTTTTATAATTTAAAATTTTTTTTTTTTCAAAATTGTTTAATAATTTTCGAAATTGTTTTTTTTTTAATTTTAAATTTTTTTTTTTTAATTTATTAGTGAAAAAAAAAAGACAAAAAAATTTTTTTGGTAAAAAAAAATCGGGTTAAAAAATTTTTTATCCTGATTTTTACCCATTGTAAGTCTAAATTACTATAGCCTTATATATCTTTGAAATGGACTTTGAAATATCTATCATTAGATATCCATATTGTCTATATTAATTACTTAGTAATCCAGATGTATATAAAAATAGGCCAAAAATTGAGGTTGTCCCGGTTTTTTTTTCGCTCCAAATAAGTTTTATATATACGGTAATCATGGTACCTAATTTTATGATGATCGGTCCATAATAAGTCATAGCTCCCACGAGCTCAAGATCAATTCAGGGGTACCGCAAGGCTCCGTCCTTTCTCCTACCCTATTTCTTATCTTTATAAACGACGTTCTATGTCAAACTTCCAACCCTATCTACTCTTTTGCAGATGACAGCAACATTTGCCATTCATATGCGTTCAATTATAGACCAAGCCTGTTTGAGATTGGGGCAATGAGGCAAAAAATGAATGATACGCTTAACCAAGGATCTTATGACAATCTCTGAATGGGGTTGTACGAATAGAGTCGATTTCAATGCACGCAAGACTCAATGTTGTATGTTAACACACAAACGCACAACAGATCATGTTGCTCCATCTGTCCATTATGGGTGGTATAAATATTAAGGAATCAGAAGCTCTTGACGTTCTAGGCATGAGTATTCAGTGCGATGTCCGCTGGACAAAACACATTTTTCGAGT
The DNA here is from genome assembly GCA_942486065.2 of Calliphora vomitoria. Taxonomy (NCBI): domain Eukaryota; kingdom Metazoa; phylum Arthropoda; class Insecta; order Diptera; family Calliphoridae; genus Calliphora; species Calliphora vomitoria. The sequence continues at coordinate 66,699,266 of OW818031.2, forward strand.
GTCGAAAGAAGCATTCAAGTGCCTCGGTTTTCTAAAACGGTGTATAACATATTTCACTCCATCTGATCTCCTTACTATTTACACCACTATCCGACCGAAAATAAAATACAACTCTTATGTGTGGGCCGGTGTTTCGAAGTCTATTTTGGAGTTACTCGACCGCGTACAGGAGAGGGCGAAGGTGCTTATCGGTGACAGTAGGGTATCCAGCTCTATTGACTCACTGGAACATCGTCGCAATGTGGGTTGTGTTTCACTGTTCTACCGATACTACAATGGTATGTGTTCTGCTGAAATTAGAGAACTTGTTCCCGAAACCCATAGTTTTTTACGCAACACACGTTCTTCGGCAAGGGCTCACCAATTCATTGTCGACTGGACAGTGGATCGCACAACACATTACAGGGAAAATTAGCCGTACTCATGTTTCTCAGTGGTATTATATGGTCAAGCTTGACCGAAAGTATGGTCGGTTATTTGTTTTCTTTTTCTTATTTCTTAACCAAAAAATATATTAAATGGAAATTTTTAATAACGTAGCGTCACGTCACGTCAGATACTAAGACTAAAAAACGATAAAAGATTTTTAAATTTAATAATTTGGAAAATATATTTATATTATTCCAAATCCTACTACAAAAGTTTTTATACAAAAAGTCTTGTCCAATTCGCAGATATATGCAATTTTGTAATGCAAGTCTAACCGCACTTCTGTTTTTGGTAACGTCACGCAATCGCATATTTTTGCTAATATCTTCAATTCCTTGGGTCAATTGTTGAAATATTTTTTCTGAATAAAGTGGTACAAATTTGACTTTTTCATTACTTTTTTAATATTTTGTCGTACAAATGTCACGTCACGCCCATATACCCTTGCCACTCATGGTGAAGGGTTTAAAAATTCCACCAGAAGTTGCATTTTTATGAAACTATAACCAAGTGAATACTCTTATTGGTTTCAATAGTGCGCTTGTTATTCTGGATATATTCCTAGTGAACAGCTATTCAGAGGTGCCGGTTTAATCTACAATTCTCAATACACTAATCTTAAAAGTGACAAAGCAGCAAAACTTCTTTTTAAATATGTATAATTAGAAATTAATACTATTTAATGCAATCATAAAGTATATATATATTAAAATTATTTTAGCTTAGGGACACAAATATAATATATTTTATCAATCAACAAATAAATTCGTGTCTGTGGTTAAACCCATCAACTAAATAAGTTATAAGATCTCAGTCTGTTTTTTAAGTTTTTGTATTGTTATTTGTACTGTTTTTTCTTTAATTATTTATAAGTACATTAGGGTGGGTCAATTTTTTCACGAAAAATCGTATAGCAGAAACGCATTCTACGGAAAATTCTAAGAAAATTTTCCCAAGAAACCATAGGTCTAAAATCAAATCATATCTTGCTCATTTCGTCTTTCTTCCAATGATATTTCAGTATTATTTTTTTTTTAATAGTTTTTTTTTTATTGGATAAAAGACGAAATGCGCAAGATATGATTTGATTTTTGAGCTATGGTTTCTTCAGGAAACTTTCTTAGAATTTTCCGTAGATTGCGTTTCTTGTATACGATTTTTTACTTTTTGATCGTCCATACAATTTGACCCAGCCTAATGTACATATTATTAAAATACTAGCTTGACCCGGTGCGCTTCGCTACCCCTGTCGATGTAAAAATCGGTTCAGCCGTTTAGTAATTATTGTTTAAAAACTAAAGGTACCAATTTTACCCGTTTTTTCCCCTTTTTATCCCTTTCTGGTCCAAGTATTGAAAAAATTTATAGCCTATTGACGCTTCCAAGTAAGGATCTGTCTACGTTCCAAATTTCAATAAAATCGGTTCAGCCCTTTAGGCGTGATGCTCAAACAAACAAATAAACAAACAAACTTACAAAGACATTTATTTATTTATATAGATAATTCAAAAAATAATACAACTAAATATTTCTTTTAAAATGTAAAATTAAGTTTTCTTGTTTTGGACCTTATTTTCGTAACTTTTCAGCCTTTTCAGCATCTAATAAAGTACAATACGAAAAGGTAGTACACGTTTTTAGCATTATAAATTCATATCATTCCACGGATATTTCTATTAAACATTAGTGTGACATTTTGAGACAGACTGTGGAAATGCGAATGATCTTAGTAATGTACCCTTGAGCTGGCTAACATTCAATTTAGTGCATTTGGAAGATTTCGTCAGATACAACAAATGTTATGGCTGGCTCACATAACTGTGTTTTTAGACATTTAAAGAAGTCTTGTGAAAATATCGTATGCGGCTGTCATACACATAGTGGTCTTAAAATCATGCTAGAAGTTAGAAAAATTCAATTGAGGACATGATGAGAAATATAAATTTCAAAATAATAACATTTCTTTTAATTAAACAGCCATTAAATTTTAAGTCTAGCAATAACAAGATAGCTTACATCTAAATCAAGTGTAGACGGAACTCTAGAGCAACACACAGCTTTAAAGAAATATTTTCGTTTAGAAATGTTTGAAACCCTTACTAATGTCCCGGATAACTGATTGTTTAAACCATAGAGAATAGACATAGAGCGGAAACTCTCCTGTCAAAGACCTAACTCAGTTGTCAGAAACCTAAGTGCTGAGAATGTATTAGTTCTAAAAACTATGTGAAAACAAAAACAACACTCGTATGTGTGATTATTTTGAGTAATTTTTTTGTTTAAACATCGACATAACAAAAATATATTTGAACATCCTTTCATACACTCTAAAACTTTTAAACGATTTGAACAAAAAAGCAGCTGCTACCTACTTAGCAACCAGAGTTAAAAAAACTTATAATAACAATCGCAAGCAACCATTTAAAATTTAATAATATAAAACCAACGTCTAATTTTGAAATTAAATTTTCAAATCAAAATTACTTTTTACCGCTGGAAAAATGTATCTAAGAGATGTAGCTCAATTTAACTCAAACAGAAGGATTTAGTGATTTATTAAATCAATTTCCTAATTTAAATAATACAAGGTGGCGCAAAAGTAATCCTCCTATCAGAAAATGCTATAAATTTTGCGATTGGCCCCTAATGTCAGTTCTGTTTTGACATTTGTGTAGTAAACACATGCGAAATACACGTTAATAAACAATGTTACGCTACACTGCTCCAGAACGCGGAATATTGCTGACTATTTATTTGACCAATAATCGGTCGGTGACTTTGGCACAACGTCAATTTCGTCACAGATTTCCTGGCCGTCCAATGCCTACTGGTGAAACACTGCGACGTTTAGCCGCTCGCCTCGAAGAGACTGGCACAACACGAGATGCTGCCAGGCGTGGCAGACCCTGGAGTAGCCGTTCTGCAGAGAATATTGCTGCTGTAGCCGAGGATGTAATGAAAGCGCCGTCGACATCGACCAGACGACGTGCCACGCAAATGGGTATCAGTCGTCGGTCTTTACAGCGAATTTTGGTACAAAATTTGAAGATGCTGTTAGCTGCTGACCGCCAATCGCGTCTAACATACGCTCAAGCCATCCTTAATCACCACCAAGAGGAAGATGATTTTTCATCAAAAATAATCATGAGTGATGAGGCCCATTTCCATCTTAGCGGGTACGTAAATAAGCAAAATTTACGCTTCTGGGGCACTAAAAATCCGCATTTCCCGGGCGCCTAATCTCCCGTTTTGGCGATTTGCACTGGCCAGCAAGATCGCCTGATTTGACCGCTCCAGACTTCTTCTTGTGGGGCTTTTTGAAGTCGCGGGTTTATGTCAACAAGCCTCAGACTCTTGCAGCTCTTAAAGACAATATCCGTCAAGAATGTGAGGACCTATCGCCGGAAGTTTTGGCCAAAGTGATGGAAAATGCCATAAAAAGGGCTCAAATGACAATCAACTGTGGCGGCGGCCATTTACATGACATCATATTCTCGACTTGATGTAAAAAAAATGAAAAGACCAAATAAAAATAATCCACAAAAAGAATCAAAGTTTTTCATTTTTTTTTTTTTTTAATTACAGCCAAAAAACATCGGAAGTTTACTTTTGCGCCACCTTGTATTATGCAAGCTTTACAAAAATAATGTCGTGAACACTCACTCCTCTACCATGAGTCTCTGATTTAAGTGCTGACGAATACCGGGATTAAGTATACAATCTAAAGAATGTTATGTAGAGGAAATTTAGGCAACCAAAACTTATAAAAATCTGGGGCTGAATTACCGCTTTTGTGATCGAATGAGATATAGTATCGATAATAGATTTCGATATTGAAATTATAATAAAATTTATTATATTTCTTGCTTATGATAATTTTTACTCGATATCAAATGCGGTAATTCGGACTCTGGTTATAGTAACCGTTTGAATACATATTAAATTGTTATTAAACATAATTATATGTAAATGTAACATATAATGAAAAAATTTAACTTTTAATGAGAAAAGTTGTAACTTTTTCCAAGCTACCCCTGGCAACACTGGTTTGCAGATTTCTCAAGGTTACTAAAACATCATATATGTCATTATAAAAGCCACAGTTTCTTCTTTCTAAATCCGCTGAGAAACTTAAAATCTGTTTATATTCAACTAATTTACTAAAAACCAGTTTTTTACCCGTAACTCAAGATTTTGGAAGATATACTCGACAACATCTACCAGAAAAATAGTATCACTTCCCAAGAATATTTTTGTCATACCGTCTTATCCATTTAGTTATATATATTAATCTTGATTTCCGATATTAAGTGTAGAAATAAATGCGCAATTTCAGAACTGTAATTTCAACCAAATATTAAATTTATTTTTTAAAATTTGTAAACAAAATTATGGTTTCAGTGGTTTTTTAACCCTTAGAAATTACAACTTAATTGTTATCAATATTTTACCACTAACCGTTAATATGATTGATAAAAATATATCAAAAACAACTTAAGAATTCTTTCATACACAAGCAATTTTTATATTTTTAACACAATATATTTATTTATTACTAGCTAATACCCGGTGCGCTTCGCTACCCCCTCGAAGTAAAATGCATATTAAGTAAAGGTTTAAAAAAAATATTTATTTAGTAATTAAAATATACATTGTTTCTTTAATATTATTTCTTATTACTTGTACAAAATTTGGAAACTCTAACTGATATAGTTTCCTTGATACGCAGATTTTAGTGTATACTACATATGGGAAGTGACACGCCCACGTTTGCTGGTCCGCCTATTTTTGGTCATAATATTCATATTGAAGCTAAAGTTATTTGTACAAAATTTGGAAACTATAACATGTATACTTTCCCTGATATGCAGATTTTAGTATTTACTGCATATAAGAGGTGACATGCCCACAATTGCTGGTCCGCTCATTTTCGTCCAAAATATTTCTACTGAAACTTAAATTACTTGTACAAAATTTGTAAACTCTATCTGTTATAGTTTCCTTCATACGCAGATTTTAGTATTTACTACATATGGGAGGTGCCACTCCCACTTTTGCTGGTCCACCTATTTTTGGCCAAAATATTCATATTGAAACTAAAGTAACTTGTACATAATTTGGAAACTCTAACATGTATAGTTTCCCTGATATGGAAATTTTAGTATTTAATTCATATAGGAGGCACCACTCCCTCTTTTGCTGGTCCGCCCATTTTAGTCCAAAATATTTCAAGTGAAACAAAAATTACTTGTAAAAAAATTGGAAACTCTAGCTGTTTCCTTGGTACGCAGATTTTAGTATTTACTACATATGGGAGGTGACCCGCCCACTTTTGCTGGTCCACCCATTTTTGGCCAAAATATTCATGTTGAAACTAATGTAACTTGTGGAAAATTTGGAAACTCTAGCTTTTATAGTTTCCATGATATGCAAATTTTGGTATTTAATTCATATGGAAGGCACCACGCCCACTTTTGCAGGTCCACCCATTTTTTTCCAAAATATTTATGTTAAATCTAAAGTTACTTGTTCTAAATTTGGGTATTTTAGCTGTTATAGTTTCCCAGATATTAGGATATTAGTATTTACTTCATATGGGTGGTGTCACGCCCACTATTGCTGAACCGCCCGTTTTTATCCAAAATATTCATATTGAAACTAAAGTTACTTGTACAAAATTTAGGAACTCTAGCTCTTATAGTTTACATCACATTTAGTATTTACTTCATATGGGAGGTACCACGCCCACTTTAATTGGTCCGCCCATTTTTGTTAAAAACATTTGTATTGAAGTTAAAGTTACTTGTATTTAATTTGGTAATTTTAGCTGTTATAGTTTCTTAGAATTTCAGATTTTAGTATTTACTACGTATGGGGGGTGCCACACCCACTTTCGGTGGTCCACCCATTTTCGTTCAAAACATTCATATTGATACTAAAGTTACTTATACAAAATTTGGGAACTCTAGCTCATATAGTTTACTTCACATACAGATTTTAGTATTTACTTCATATAGAAGGTCCCACGCCCACTTTTGCTGTTCCGCCCATTTCTTGTTCATAACATTCATATTGAAACTAAAGTTACTTGTACAAAATTTGGGAACTCTTGGTGTTATAGTTTTCCTGACATTCAGATTTTAGTATTTACTTCATATGGGAGGTACCACGCCCACTTCAGTTGGTCCGCCCACTTTTTGTCCAAAACATTTATATTGAAACTAAAGTTACTTGTACAAAAATTAGGAACTCTAGGTGTTATAGTTTTCCTGACATTCAGATTTTAGTATTTACTTATTATGGGAGGTGCCACGCCCACTTTTGCTGGTCTGCCCATTTTTGTCCAAAATATTTATATTGAAACTAAAGTTCCTTGTACAAAATTTGGGAACTCTAGCTGATATACTTTTTGAAATATACGCATTTTGTTTTTGACTTAAAATAGGAGGTAATGTTGTATAAATGGGCGTGGCACATCGCCCACGTAAAATTTCAAAATAAAAAGTAGCCTATAGTTCCTTCCAGAGATACGGGAAGACATTGTGAAGATTTCATGAAAATCGGTTCAGCCGTTTAGCCGTCTATAAAGTCCAAACAAACAAATATACATACAAACACACATTGACTTTTATATATATAGATTGTAAAATTTGTTTGGTATACTACTACACTCCTACTGCATTTACAGACAGACAACTTGTAACTGAAAACATATATTAAACGAAATTATTTGTATCCAAAAAAAAAGAAAAACACATACAAATGAACATCTTTAATAAAACGATTTTGAAAATGAATCATTTTGTAATTTAACTGGTATTTAACAAATTCATTCATAGCATATGCCATTATCAAATTATAATAATAATTTAAGTTAGTTAACTAACTGACAGACTGGCTTTTTTGTGCCACTTGCTACAAGCGCTCGAGTAACAATTAGTTTCATTAAGTAAAATTTAAATAAACATGTAACCGAAAAACACATAACACCCGAATGTTGTTTTATTTTTTTTTTTTATTTTAAACAAATAAATTTCTTGAATTTTCTTGTTTTCTTAATGAATTTGCAAATTTTATGGCAACAAAAAACTAGACAGACAGACAAAAAAAAACTATTAAAATAAAAAACACAAAATCTAGCTGCAGAAACTAAATACTATCACATATATTCATATGTACGTACATATACATATTTACGTATAGTCAAATGTATATGATTATATACTTATGTACATAGTCACAAAATTACACATTTAATCAACTAAAAAAGCTAGTTGGGGTCAGTTCGACCATATAATTTACTACACCGTCTAATGTTTATAAAGGCTTAGGACTGAGAAAGGAATTCTTATACAATTCAAAACTATTGATTATAAAATTTACAAATGCCATTCCTAAATTATATCATTTGCTCTCCCATAAACAAGATTTTGCAAATATATATGTACATTAGACTGTCCACTATTTGTATGGGGGAAAAAAAATGTCGGAATCTTGTTGGTCTTAACCCCACAAAATGATTCCCCTTTCCAGATATTGAGATAGCCGAAATTTGAGCTCGATTAAACGACGTTAACCCGTGCCGCTCGTCGCTCAAAGTTTGAAAAAATTAACATTTTTGGCCAAAAAGCTAACATAAGAAGCTATAACTCCAGAACGGTAAATAATAGAAACACGATTAGTACCTCAAAACAAAGCTAATATTGTTCTTCAAAATTTATTTTATATACATTATTCTTGTTACTTTAAGCCAAACAGAGTTACAACAGCTTTTGTATCCAAAAACGTGACCTAGTCGCGGTAGGAGCATACTTCGTATATTTTGATATTATGTGAAAAATGTTGCTAGTAAGTAAATATTTTTATATTTTATTGTTATTGAATCATAATGTACATCGATTTAGTATTTCAAAAAGATATAAAACACAAAAATTGGTTGAAAAATGTAAAAGTTATTAAAAATTCCCCAGGCCATTAACGTGTCTCGGAGCACTTGATTATGATATGTGGAAAAAAATTTAACTTATTTTGAAAACTATACGAATAAAACTACTTTATTACATAAAATATATCTATGTTTGCTCAAATATAAGTTTTTTTCCTTAAAATATAACGTGAATCTATTCTCAGCTATGGTCAAAAAAATTTTTTTTTTTAGACGACAGTTTCAAAACACCATTTTCAGTTTTTTTTAAACTTTGTTAAACAAATTTTAAAATTTTTTAAATATCACCGGGGGGTTTATGGTCAATAGATTAGGGAACAAAACAGTGAAAAAATTAGGTCAATACCTCTTATAGTTCAGGTGTACCTGCGGTTTGAATTCTGCGGATTTCGCGAAAAACTCATTTTTTTGGAATATTTTAGAAAATATGTCATAATTTTTTATTGTTATACATTTTAACCAAACTATTTACAGAATATTATTTCTCAGATATTAAAAAATATGTCCCTGAAGTTATATATAAATCGGGAAATCCTAAGGCGTAAACTTTGGAGGTCAAAGGTCAAATTTCGCAATATTTGGAAATTCACATTGAAACATATGGAAATAATCTTTATTTGTCGACCATATTTACTAAAATTACAGGATTTTATTGTATATGGTCCGATATTTAGAATAACATAAAAAAAAATCAAATTAACCCTTTAAAGCATTTGGGTCAAATATGTCCCCAAAGTTAATAAAATCAATTTTAATAAATTTAAAAATAAAAAAATGCTTTAAAGGGTTAATTTGATTTTTTTTATGTTATTCTAAATATCGGACCATATACCATAAAATCCTGTAATTTTAGTAAATATGGTCGACAAATAAAGATTATTTCCATATGTTTCAATGTGAATTTCCAAATATTGCGAAATTTGACCTTTGACCTCCAAAGTTTACGCCTTAGGATTTCCCGATTTATATATAACTTCAGGGACATATTTTTTAATATCTGAGAAATAATATTCTGTAAATAGTTTGGTTAAAATGTATAACAATAAAAAATTATGACATATTTTCTAAAATATTCCAAAAAAATGAGTTTTTCGCGAAATCCGCAGAATTCAAACCGCAGGTACACCTGAACTATAAGAGGTATTGACCTAATTTTTTCACTGTTTTGTTCCCTAATCTATTGACCATAAACCCCCCGGTGATATTTAAAAAATTTTAAAATTTGTTTAACAAAGTTTAAAAAAAACTGAAAATGGTGTTTTGAAACTGTCGTCTAAAAAAAAATTTTTTTTTGACCATAGCTGAGAATAGATTCACGTTATATTTTAAGGAAAAAAACTTATATTTGAGCAAACATAGATATATTTTATGTAATAAAGTAGTTTTATTCGTATAGTTTTCAAAATAAGTTAAATTTTTTTCCACATATCATAATCAAGTGCTCCGAGACACGTTAATGGCCTGGGGAATTTTTAATAACTTTTACATTTTTCAACCAATTTTTGTGTTTTATATCTTTTTGAAATACTAAATCGATGTACATTATGATTCAATAACAATAAAATATAAAAATATTTACTTACTAGCAACATTTTTCACATAATATCAAAATATACGAAGTATGCTCCTACCGCGACTAGGTCACGTTTTTGGATACAAAAGCTGTTGTAACTCTGTTTGGCTTAAAGTAACAAGAATAATGTATATAAAATAAATTTTGAAGAACAATATTAGCTTTGTTTTGAGATACTAATCGTGTTTCTATTATTTACCGTTCTGGAGTTATAGCTTCTTATGTTAGCTTTTTGGCCAAAAATGTTGATTTTTTCAAACTTTGAGCGACGAGCGGCACGGGTTAACGTCGTTTAATCGAGCTCAAATTTCGGCTATCTCAATATCTGGAAAGGGGAATCGTTTTGTGGGGTTAAGACCAACAAGATTCCAAAATCGATTTTTTGTGGACAGTCTAATGTACATTCATTTAACTTTAAATATAATGAAATGGGAAAGAAAAATTAAAATGCTTGATCTATAGTTTAGGAGTTTTTTTTTAATCAAACAAACATACAGTGCATGCTCGGTATTCGCGACTACCCATTATCCCGACGGCTTAATTTTTAACATTGCGGATTCTATAATCGCGACAGTTTACGAAAAACTGGTTCTATTTTCGCGACTTTTTTCTGTTTTTTAAAATTTGATCACAATATCTATAACGAAAAAAAAGGAAATCCCAGTCTTTTGGTACATTAAACTTTTTGGATGATTTTGATCTTAAATTATGTCAGTTTATTCGTGTCATTTTTGTGTGTAAATAAATCTCTTAATATGGGAAAAGTTCAAAATATTTTAAAGCCAACGATTTCTCAAAAATTAGAGATTTTGAAAAAGGTCTTCGGTTTACCGCATTATAAAGCAAGAAAATTCATTAAAAAAGTTCGTACGTACAACAGAAATTTGAATGGAAAAAATACTTTATAAGTGGTTGCAAAACAAAGGGATAAAAATTTGCCAATATCAGCAGCGTTTTTACGATCACAAGCCAGTCATTTATATTCCAAAATTTATCAAACTAGTTCAGGTTTCAATGCCAGTGAAGGATAGTTGAAGAAATTTAAGCATCGACATGCAATTACATTTTTAAAAATTACGAGAAATTGTCTTTGAAACCTCATCTTATTGATCCATTTGTGAAAGAGTTTAAGGATTACGTTGATGAGCATGGGTTGACTCTTCACCAAATCTACAATGTCGACTAATCCGGTTTATATTATAGGATGCTTTCAAATCACACTCTTGTCACATGTAATGAGAAAACGGTTCCCGGAAGAAAAATATGTAAAGATTGAATAACTGTTTGCCCTGTTCAAATGATATTGTTGGTTGTTGGAAAATCTAAAAACACACGCGGCATTAAATGCTTATTTAAAAATCCTGTAATATACAACTCTAGTAATAACGCCTGGATGACATCATTTATATTCAAGTACTGGTTCTATCACGAATTTGTTCCCCATGTAAGTTAATTTTCACCAATTAGTAAAAGTTGTTCATAAGTAAACATTTTTTATGTCCAAGAATTTTTGGCTCCAAAAGGTCTGCCGCAAAAAGCAGTTTTGCTTTTAGATAACGAGACGTGTCATCCAGTTGAGGAACTAAAAAGTGATGACGGTTAATTATAGCAATGAATCTACCACCCAATTGCACTGCGCTTATTCAACCGTTACATCAAAATGTTATCAACTTGGTCAAATTTAATAATACAAAAAAACTGCAAAATTGGAGCTCAAACTAAAAAACTTCTATCTCAAAAATGGATTTTAGATTCTAGTCCTGGTGTTCAATATCTTAAAATCCTGGAACGCCTAGCTTGAATTCGGTACTGAATGGAGTGAATAACATGCCCTTAAATATTTTACGAAATATAATTCATGAAGAAAACGAAAATCTTTCAACTATTGCTACACGTGTAGCTCAAATTGGTACGGAACAACTTTTCACGAAAGCTAACATAAACAACTGGATTCAAGAAAAATTGCATGTGGAATGTAATGAGTAGGGGGCGGATTTATATGCAAATGCATGTTTTTTCTCGAACGTCCAAATACAATGTAGACTAATTATCTATCCGAATCGCACATTTTGCTGTAAAATGGCATCGATTTGTTAGTGCATATTTTTGCATATTTTATTGATAATGCATATTTTGTTATAATTTACTTCAAAACGCATATTTATATGCATATTATCCAAGTTTTTAATAAAAATATAATTTTTGGTCATCAATGGGCCACATATTGTCTGGACAAGAAGTTGTTTTTGGCGAATTTGTTATAGAAATAGCATTAAATACTATCGACTAACTTTTTTCGACATCAAGAGAGCAATTGAAAATTATCATTTCAAAATATTTTGCTTCAAAAAAGCTTATAGTTTTTTAAGAATCAACAATTCATTAAATGTATTGAAAAAATTCATATTTGTTTTCACTACAATTTCGATTTATAAGAGATTTCGTTATCGAAAGATTTTGTAACTTAACATACATAGTTACCACTCCTGGCAGTCATTTCCAGCAGTTCTAGTAGACTGTCCTGAATTAGTGATAACCAGCTACGTGACTGGTTATTTTAACACGTGCATGTCCTAAAGATAAAGGGTAAATGCATTATACAATTAAAGCTTAAAGTGACTACTCTATAGATTACTTAGAGACACTTAAGTGACAATTATGTTTACCCTAGATAACATGGGATGTATAAAGTAACCAATTGACTTATATCTGCGTTACAAATAACACATACGTGTCTGATGACCCAAAATATATAAATTGGAGTCAACCAAGTGATCAGACATTAGTGACAATTACTGTCTATTTACATTACTACTTGCTTAACTGCTAGGTTATTATGAGATGAAAATTAAGGTTGGACGTTACTTTACATCACGATCAAAATATCAATGATTTTAAAAGGCAAGTCGCAAAAGCTCTAAAGATTATGGCTTTAAACAAGTATTCATACCAAGCTATTATAATTAATATATTAATCGTTTTCTCAGAAGGACAATTATAATTTTAAAACTTTAACTTTTTAATTCCTGGTATAATTTAAAGAGTCCTTACTGCTGGGAACATTGTAGTGTATTTTTTTGGACATTGCGCGATCCATAGTTTAATATTTTATGTTCCTTCACAAAAATATAAGTGCATATTTTTAAAATTTTTAGGTCATATTTTGATTTTTTTGAAGCATATTTTAGGCGCATATTTTTCAATAATAAATGCATGAAAATCCGCCCCCTAGTAATGAGGTTAAAAGTTGGTTAAAATATTTGGAGATCATTTGTTACTATAAAATTAAATATAAATAGAAATAATGTTATATGTTCGTCATAGAACTATTTTTTAAATTGGCTTTACAAATAACTAATGTATTCAAAGTCATTTGACGATTTCTTAGTTTAGTGACAAAGTTTCCAGCCACCGAGAAAATTCTTTCGCTTTCCACAGATGTTGGCTTTATCGTTAGTAAATCATTATAAAGACAAACTAATTTTTTTTCTGATTGTTACTTGCTTCAAATAAATGTAATTCCCGATTAAAAAGACTTTCGGCATTTAATTTTAAATGTTTAGGGTTTTCATTTTCAATATTGATTGAATATTCTAATTCGTTTTTAAAATTTTCCTCCATTTGTATTTCGGAAACATCACCATCATTGCTTTGAACAGATGAGGAAACATTGTGGTCTAATAGGCGTTCATACATTTTCTGTCCATAAATTTTTAGCATTGTCTTTGTTATATTATAATTTAGCTCATTATGTTGTGAAGTTTTTAGATAATTTACATAAGTCTGCTGTTATATTGTTTATTAACTTTACATTTTATTGCATGAATCATGAGAAGATTTTATAGTAGTTGTTTAATACAACGAATCTGAAAATGGTTGTCAAGTTGTCAAATATTGGAAAATTTACGGCAAAAGTGGGGGGAAATCGTTGGTTTGTCAAAATCTATAGTCCAAACTATGATTAGGAACAACAAAAGGTTTGAAAGATATGAACGTTTGCCACGAACAGGACGTCCATTAAAAAAGCATCATGTTTTACCTTTATTTCAATATTTATTAATCAATAATCGAAAATTGGAAATTAGTTCTAGAACTATTAGCCGCAGTTAAAGAAGACTGGTATTGTTTGCTATCGACCCGAGACAAAAAAACTTATTTCTAAAAAAATCCGTAATGCTCAAAAAGACGGAAAAAAACTGGACCCCAAGTACACACATAAAACAGTCAAGTTTGCTGGTGGCAATATTATTGCAGGGGTTGTTTATCAGGGCAAGGTCCAATTCATATCATAAAATATACTATGACTTGAATCGGATATACATATCCATTTTAAATGATTTTATGTATTTATACGCTGAGGTTTGGAGATTTCATCACGACTATGACGCTAAACACAACTTTAGGGTTACAATCCAATGTGGTAGGTGTTTTGAATTAGCCTACCCAATCGCCAGATTTCAATCCCATAGAAAGCCTATGGGAAATAGTTGATCGCAAAATGCGGAAATAAAATTATATCACGAAGAAAGCTTTATTAGATGGGATTATAAGGAAATAAGAAAAAGATACGATTGACTATTTAATAGCTTCAATGCATTGTCGCTGTGAAGCAGTAACAAAAAAAAAAACAAGGGCTATCCAACAAAATACTGAGCCAATAAAAGTACCAGCAAATGTTTAAAAACCTAAGTTTTCATTGTTTAGTCAGTACCATAATATTTTCTGTTTCGTCATACCGTTTGTAATTTGGAAATTGTTCATTCATTAAGTATATGGACATTTCCACGGTTCCGAACGCGACATTCGCACACTTTTAAAATGAAAAAATAAAGAAATCTAAAAAAAAAATTTTATTTACATTTTTCGATAGTATTTGTAGCACTATGTTTTGTGCAAAAGATAGGTTGTTAATTAGTTGTTTTCAATATAAATATGGTATCCTGAAAGAGACAAAAAGTAAAACTAATGTTCGGTTGCCTCCAGAAAAATGGAAGATAACATAGCTATCAATTGAGAGTTGTTTTCATTAGTTTTTGGACTGATGTTAATAATAATAGAAATTACAATACATACATATAAAGCAAAGAGTAAAATTATATTTTAAAATTATTATTTTTGAATATAAACAGCTTTTAGGGCCTAATTCTCTAAAAAAATAAATTTAAAAAGCACGACTGTCTCGATTTTTAACTATTTTTGATACACATTAACATAGACAATATGGATATCTAATGATAGACATTTCAAGGACCTTTCAAACGACATATAGAAATATGGAACAAAAATGGTTCAACATCGGAAAAAATCTTGTTTCACCGAATATAGCTCTCTTGTACTTTTTTGTTAATATAAATAAAAGTATATAATAATAAAATACCAGAAAAATGCAAATTTCAAAAGTTTTTTTTTTTTTTTTTTGATTTTGACCTCTTAGTTAAATATGTATTTGGAAAAGTTTCCATTTATTGTCAACTACAGTAGGTACATATGTATATACTTTTAATTGAATTTGTATTTTGTCCGTTTTTCGTCTGTCCAACCACTTTATATATGACTTTTTTATAATTTTTATGAGGAATTCGATATAGCGATTACCTTTTCTTGGTTGAAATCAACCCAAAAAAATTACGTTTTTCGTCTTCTTAACGGAAGGCTCATGAAGGAGAAAATAATATTATTTTAAAAGAACTTTTTGTTCTAGCTTCATATTATGACCAGTATTTTGAATAAATGGACACACAGCCATCACTTGTTATAATCTATGAACAAACACTATTTTTGAGGTGTTACCAACATTAGCTCAAACTACTTATACTCATGTAGGGTAAACAATTTTAATGATTTTTTTAAATTTATATTTATTTTGTAGCAACTAAAAATATAAAAAAACACAAATATTTACTTCAGCAGAGTGTAAGTATGTACGTTTGAATGAATGTATGTACGTATGTTCATTGGTTGGCTGGTTACAATCATATGAAAATGTTTGTTGTTGTTGTTTTTGTGTGTCTGTGTCTAGTTTCATGGAATTCAGGTGGTTGCAAAAGCAATACAATGGTTAATATTTCTTTTTTGTTTTTGGTGTCTGTTGTCTACTTCACCCTGTTCGTTTGAGAAATGAAATAAAAAATACAACGGTAATAAGTCACAAATTGTGTTCGTATATCTAAATAAATTTACGTGAATACGTTTTAATCAGTTTTTGTGTGCGTCTCTTTATGTTTGAATAATGATGGTGGCATCATCAGCTAACGGTAGGGGAAAATAAAAAAAAAATACATATGGAGGAGAATTACACACGTTGTGGATTGACCTTTTAATGCATTTTTATATGTGTGTGTGTAATCAAACTATTTTCCAATGAATTATAATTTTTAAGGATTTTACTTTATATTTTTTATCTTAATATTTCTTCTATTCACCTTTTCTATATATCTGTTTGTTTTCTTATGTTTTTTTTTATTATTTATTATATCTTTCAACAAACACTCACACACTATTGAAATAAACACGTTCGAGACAACGAATTTTCTTTTTATACTAGAGCAGCATCATCTGTTTCACGCTGACGTTTCATATGACCAAATTGTTGTTGCTGTTGAACTGTTTTTTTTTATTTATTTATGGTGGTGGTATTATGTTGTTGTTGTTGTCGCTTTAAGTATACAACGCCAACGTCGCTGCTTTTAAAATAAAAGTAGCAAAATGTTCTTAATAACTTAATTAATAATTTAAAATACCAATTTTATGAAACTTTACTTTAGTATATTTCTCTAGTTTTGCAATATATTAAACAGAAGAATAAAATTTTTTAATTTAAACATTTTCTTAAATTTTTCTCTTTAAAAAGTTGTAACTGCTGCTTTTTTATATTTTTTTTGTTATATTTCTATTTTCGTCGTATTTGTAATGGTTGTCGTAGTTAATCGTGTTAACGTTGGTGGTTACAGGCTGTTTTCATAATTAAAATTGTTTTAAAATATCTATTCTTTATATATTTTACACAGTTACTATTATTTATTTTATATATTTAACACTGTTTTACCATATTTTTACGGATTTTTGTTTAATTATTGGCTTTTCTCTAAGAAATTTAAGTTTTTTCTTGACTTTTATCTACAAAAAAAATTTTTAGTCGAAGCTGCAATGATACTTTTTTTTATTACTACTAAATGTTAGTGCTGTGAAAGTATTAGGTATTTTGGTTTTGAGTACTCAATACCGACTATTTTTGTTAGCCGTTACTCAAAATCTGTTGTTAGATACGCTCAGTGTTGCATTTATTAAGAGAATTATACAATATATTTATATTGGGATTGTTCATTAGAAAAATTAAACAAAATATTGGAAAATAGTAAACTTATCCAGAAAATATAATGATATCTTCTAAAAGGAATGGACTTTGTAAAAAAATAAAAATGATTCATTATTATGGTAATGAAATATTTTACAAAAATTGTCTGGCCCTTTTAGTGACTGATTTTTGTTGCATATCCTTGTTTTTTATTACTGCTTCGCAGTGACGAAGCATTGAAGTAATTTAATTTTAATATTTTGCCATTGGTATAATTTTGAGTTCGTATATTGCGATCTAGAATTTCCTACAGGTTTTCTATGGGATTGAGATCTGGCGATTAGGCAGGCCACTTCAAAACACGTACCTCATTGGATTGTAACCAGTCGGTTACAACGTCAGAAGAGTGTAATGGGGTCATTGTCGTGCTAGAATCTCCAAGATAGGGACATATTTTCCTCAGTGTATGGATACATAACGTCGTATCTTTTATTATACCTTGCCCTGCAAAGCAGCCCACACCGTAATTATCTATTTCTTAGAATTACGGGTATTAATTTTGACAAATATACATACTTTGTATTAATAAAAATATTGTTAAATTATTAAGTATTCAATTCAAAAGTATTCAGTAGTAAAAGATCCAAATAATAAATATATTTGGTTGCATAAAACAGGCATGAATTTAAGGGTTGCTGTTAATATGTATTGTACTGATAAATATATAAAACCAGAGAACAAAGCCGATATAGATTTTTCGGCGACGGCGGCTAACAAAAAGTGTACTCGGTAGCGGCTAAAATTCGCACAAAGCCGCACCACACCACAGAGTATACTTTGTGACCACACTTTGTATAACAACGGTAAATCAAACATGTATATATATAATTATGCACCTCAAAATACTCCATTCTGCTTCGTTCTCAGCATACAAGATAACTTTTACAAAAGGAATTTAAATAAAATCCGTCAAATAAAATTTATAAATACATGTTGTTGTTTAATTTATTATATTGAAATAAAAGTGCTGTCATTGTTACTTTTCCTTTTCAAATGTCTAATTATTTGTGGTATAGTGTAAATCAGCCTTATTTTGAAATTAGCCGTTAAATTAAAATATTTTTTTGAATTGAAATTAATTAACACAAAAATCTTAATTCAGAATTAATGTTCACATTTCTTTCCATAAAATATTCAATGATGTAACCGGATATTACTAAATGGAAATCTTTCTTTATAACAATAAAAAAATTCTGTATTAGTTCCACAAGTAGTTGTAGAACTCATGGTTATAGCCAGTTCATGTTCTTGTTTATCGTTTTTTATTTTAAATTGTCACCTTAAGAACAAGTTCTAAGAAAACATTACAAAGCCAGTACCCATTTCTTGGAACGGTACTTATACTAGTTCTTACGACGATTCTATAACAAGTTCTTCTATCCATATGTTTTGTTTAAAATTGTCACACTTGGAACTTATTCCGAGAAGCAGTTATTTTATTGTTTGTTCAATTATTGTATTACATAAAATGTTTGAAAGATTAATATTTACTGGTAATTCATATCAATTTTATTATACTATTTTAGAAAATAATTATTAAATCCATTTTTGCACCCAAAACTAACTGAATTATCCACATTTATTTTTATTTTCAGAGGGCTATTTAACATCCTGCACTTTCGATTATTTAACTGACAATTTCGATACACGCCTCTTTGTTGGTACCATTTTCTTCTTTAGCTTTGTGTGTCCCACCACCATGATCATCTACTATTACAGTCAAATTGTGGGACATGTCTTCAGTCACGAGAAGGCGCTGCGGGATCAAGCGAAAAAAATGAATGTGGAATCATTACGCTCGAATGTGGATAAAAGCAAAGATACGGCGGAAATTCGTATTGCCAAAGCAGCCATAACAATATGTTTTCTATTCTTTGTATCGTGGACACCGTATGGTGTGATGTCTTTAATTGGGGCCTTTGGCGACAAAAGTCTACTAACACCGGGCGTCACAATGATACCGGCTTGTGCCTGTAAAATGGTAGCATGCATCGATCCATTCGTATATGCCATAAGTCATCCAAAATATCGTATGGAATTGCAAAAACGTTTGCCCTGGTTGGCTATAAATGAAAAAGCACCCGAAACCACGAGTTCGGCCTCGACGACTGGCTCGACACAACAACAGGATCAAAGTCAGCAACAGTCCACAGCGGCTTAAAAACAAATTTTAGTTTGTAGTTAATATTTAATGTGATAAAATTTAAGTTATAGTATGTATAAATTGTAGTACTTATGTGCCCTACTGTATAGTTAATAATTAATTGGATTAATGATGATGACTCTTTTCTGAACATGGCTTTCGCTTAATATGCTGATATCCGTGGCTGATTGACCTATTTAATAATGTATAAAGGACTGCTTTCGATTTTAATGATTCAATGGAAATATTCAAATATGACAGTTTTAAGTCATGTTTAATAATTTATGTATACACTAAATAAGTATACAATTAATAAGTAATTAAGAAATATTTATTTATTTGTTGTAGTTGTTTTTATTTTAAATCCAAAAATGGATTTGACTACTGTTTAATAAATAGACTTTACTGCATATACAAATTAGTGAACGTATTTTTCATTTATTTTAAGAAATACATAAATAGGTCACAGGATATTTTAAATGACGATTTCGTGTCGTGACGGTTTATTTCAGTTTTAATACTTTTAACTTAACAATTTCGTTTATATGGAGATCTAGTTACCTATAGTCTTCAGGATCATTTAGATCACAAAAAGCTAATCTAATTTAGGCTGTGTACAATGAATGTTTCACATAAATTTAAAAGTTCCCTAGTTATACTGTGTTATTTATGTCTTTACTATGAATTTGACCCTGATCAAGTATTGAATCGATGACCTAATTCTTTAGTCCACTGCATAAGACATCACCGTGAAGATCCAAAGATATTAGTGTGGTATGTAAAAAAATATTATCTATTACATATGTATATGAATTTTTCGGAATCCATGCTTTGCCGTCGATCTGTTGATAGGTTCTGGGTCTGCATGAGCAGAAGTTCTTTGAAAGTGCAAATGATTTTGGGTTGCTTGGCAGCGAAAATAGTCTCTAGCGGCAGCTCTTCACATCATCTTTCTGGATCCCACGTGGTAGTTGGTGTATGTGTCATTCATAGAACTCAAACGCTTTCTCACGAATCTTTACATTTTGCACCATAAGGTTAAGTTTTCCTTCAAATAAGATATCAAGTTCCATTCTTATTTCATTAGTAAAAGATCACTGTTAATTTTGAGGTTGATAACTGTAATTTTTGTTCTTGCAGAAAGTTTATAATGGTGGCTGCTAATTAAAGCCATTGACGATCTGTGTTTATCCAATTCAAAGCTACTGTTGCACTGCTTGAAGTGATAATGTTGTGAGACGAAAAATCTCGGTGTCTGCTATGGGCGACCCCCATGGCGTCTCTACGATTTTTTATCCAATGGATCCTGCACATACCTCTGTATGTTTTTCTCGTATACTCGAAAGTACTTCCTGACATGCATCGGGGAAGATTCGAGCTGTGTGATGTCGAAGCTAGGTAGCTCCTCCGATGATATTTCAGAAGAAACTATTTTGTCAACATAACGTACTGTGAGAACCTTTGTTTCTCATAGTTTTTATGGCAACATTCTGGCATCTTTGAATGTTTCTTAACTGGGTATCACTCAACGAAGAAAGTATGTAGCCAACATGGTTTCTTTATCCATGCCCCAAGTGCGGCTGGTTAACGTTTTGAGAAGTTTCAGTTTTACCATTGTCAAGGTGGTGAATGAAGAGCGTTGCCGAAGACTTCGTTGGTGATAGTTGTAGTTTACGCGAAGTTAAGAAGTTGAGTAATTTTCAAGACGGCATAAGTCATCAAAGTTGTGGCCCGTGGCCAAACGTTGCGTCCTTCCAAGGTTTGAAGACTGGGTTGACTCTACCCTTTTTTCAGGCACCGGATATTATCAGACTCCTCACTGGACGGGTACTCAACTAGCCACTCGCCAACATATTTCATCATGAGCTTGGATATACACTTATATGGGAAATTAGGGTAATTGTATAGCAGATGAATTGGCCAAAAGGTGAGCGATGATGAATGAGGAAGCGATCGACCCCTTTTCTGGTATTTCCCTTGTTAAATGCAAGTTAAATAGAATAGTTGTGACGAAATTTATAAATGTCTTGGTCATTCCAAATTAAGTCCACATTTGGGTGCAAGGGAATCTTAGAGGTTTTAAAGCTTACTTTCCTGGTAGTGTCCCTTTATCTGATTAGCTACATGAAGTCCCAATTCTCATAAATGAGGATAGACTGAATATGAATCACCGATACCGAATAGCATCATTTCGGCTTATTTAGAACGGAATGAGGATCTGATTATACCCTGGCTGACTCGGATATATTCGGCATGCCTAGCACGGTCATACATTCCGGAGTCCTGAACTGTTGATTTCATCCCAAAGATGGGGATGAAAACTAGATCGAAGGATTTAAGGACCATTAGCCTACGATCCTTCCATTCAAAGGATAATCGATATGCATTTATGTTCGTCGAAAGATCATCGGGATATTTAGATAAATCATTTGAGCACAAGGAATATGCATTGGTGGCCTTTCTGGATATTGAAGGGGCCTTTAATAATGTAGATGAATCCCGAGTCGATCCTTTACAGCTTTGGATAGATTGGATATAGATCAGTCTATTGTTTGCTTTATAAGAAGACTTCTGACAAAAAGAGTCATTATTTCTTCTATGGAAACTGCTAATATTTTAAGAGTAGCGAACCGGAGCACTCCGTTGGAAGGGGTTTTATTGAGACTCCTATGAAATCTTGCAATTAACTTCCTGCACGTAGTATTAGACTCCATGATGTGTAAGAATGTTCAACTCAGATGGAGACTGGGAGCATCATAGCTGGATGATTTTTTTTTTTTTTTTGTAAATTTGTTTATTTCTAAATTTTGTTTTACAATATCAGCGAGTGCCACGATTTTGTTCGAAAGAAGAATAAGTGGTGCCTTTATCAGCATCTATACCTAGATTTGGAGCATTTTTTTTTAAAATAAGAAGTTAAAGAATTGTAATATTTTTTTGTCAAAATGATAATTATTTATTTACACAATTATTTCTTTTAAAGAAATAGGAGTTTTTCTCTTTTTCTGCAGTACAAAATATAATATTTGTACAATAAAATATAAGATTTGTTAGTTTGTTTGATATATGTACCAAAAACGAAAATATATCTTCTCGATTAACATACATATCTATTAAATCAAAATCATAAATATTCTCTATTTACAGATTCTATTGTGATTGGAAATTCATTTGCCATTCAGCGCCGTGTGTAGTTTTATAACAGCGAGGTAGTCGTTGTATGAGAGTTGTCCGGTTTTCGATTTATGTTGTACACGTTGCAATTTCTCCACTATATTTGGTCTGGCCGCAGCTAAACGCATACAATCGTCCAAATAACGTAAGGATTCGCGTGACCAAAATGTCGAATGTAATTTGGAATCAGGAATTCTGCCGCTACTGCCGTCTTTTGAGCCCTTAGGTTTGTCAGCACTTATTTCGGTTAGCAAGGTATCGCAGGTACTTTTCCATTTATCGGACACCGCTTGAATGCTTGTACTTACGGTAGAGCGTTTTTCGGGATTAGCAAATGGTGGAGGTGGCATTATTTTTTGTGGCTGCTTCTTAAGCGTTGCATTTGCATTGGCGCTTGTGGGGTTAGAATTTGTTGCACTTGTACTATGTTTGGATTTATTTCCTGTTGGCGTTGCATTTGCTTTGGCGCCTGTGGGGTTCGAATTTGTTGCACTTGTACTATGTTTAGATTTATTTGCTGTTGTAGTTGTAGATGATGAGGTTTTTGTTTTAACGGGAGTCGATGTGTTTGCTGGAGTTTTATTGGCTTTCAGGGGAGTAGACGAATTATTGGAAGTATGTTTTGTTTTAGGAGTTGGTGTTATATTGTTGTTATCGCCTCTCGTTGAGGTTGTAGTTTGTGAAATTTTTGCAGGTGAAACGGGACGCGAAGTAGGTGTTTTCGTTTTGTTTGTGTTGGGGGAAGGAGAGGTAGCACCAGTATTTTGTTTGCGTTTTATAGCTTTCGCATTTTTTTGATTCAATAAATTTGGAACTTGTTTTGTTGTTTCTGTTCCGCTATCAGCTGCTGGCTTGGCTTGTTCAAGTTTTTGTTTTTGTTCTTCTGTAAGACTGGTATCTAAGACTTTTAGGCCCAACAATATGGGATCGATATTTAGTTTGGGCATACTATTTTTCGATATGAGTCTATTGTAAGCATTCACCAGCTGTTGATAGTTTTCATGGCGATACGGAGAAAATATCATCTTCCAATGATCGGTTATTTCAGTACGCAATTGCGGTGGCGTAACGTCTTCGTTATTGAAGTCGTTCATAAGAGTTTTCAGGCTGATTAGAAGTTTATCCAAATGCATAGTGCCATCCAGTAAGCCTGCTTGACCCAGCAGTATCATATTCAAGGATCTGCGTACCTTTTCAGCTAATTTATAGCCCGACTTGGATTGTTGTCTTTCCAGGATTTCCAAACGTTTAAGCAGATGATTGGCATTGCCTAAATTATTTAGCAACTGTGTAATATTCTCACGCAAAAACTTTATCAACACATCGGTGCGCTTCGGAACATTAAGATTGCTTTGTACATGTTTTTGATTACTCTCGTCCGCCAATTCCCGATATTTCAGGAGAAGTTCCCTTTGGAATTTATCCTGGTTACTGGGCAAACCAAAAATAACCAAAACATGGCCAATGGATGTGAAATCGAGGCGTGCCTTGAGTTTGTGAGCTCCGGAAGTTTTCATCAAAAATGTGTTACCAACTGGCGATAGCAAATATTTGCTATGGAAATGAGTCAAATAGATTTTAGCCTCACAGGGTAGTTCAGGTAATGGACTTAAGGGACGACGTTCCTCCTCCATTTCATCATCCGTTTCTGCGGGTATAAATCTTTTAGAAATGCCAACAAAGGGGTTTTCACTATCACTATTCTTATCATTAGGATTTTCAGTGGAATCTATTAAGGGTATAAAATCTGGTAAAGCCTCCATTTGCCGAGGTTTTGGTCTTGAATCCACTGCAACTTGAACATTCCCTTCATGACTGTTAACATTTTGAGTTTCTGGTGAAAGTGCTGCTTCAGCAGATGTTGAGGCTACATCGAAATGTTCGGAAAAACTATAATTCGAATCGGAATCTAATATTAGCGGTGGTTCTGTCTGCGTTTTAGATAGTGTTGAAATTGATGCTAAATTTTTAGGCGATTTAAAGTTTTCATTGGCTCTGGCCGGCCTTTCATTAATTGTATTTATTTGTATAGTTGCCATGTCTCCATCATCGTCCACCGTACTGCCAACTTCATTTTCAACACTATTGTCATCTATATTGATCACCTGTTCGACCTCCTGTTTATCGATATTGCCACTTTCGGTGATTTCTTGGACCTTGGATGGAAAAGAGAAAAAATGTAAAATAATTATTCGTTTATAGACGATATTGGGTAGAGAAAAATTCATGATTTATTTAACTAAATAAATTGCTTCAAACCAAAATTTACCTGATTCGGAGGAGCCGTTTCAATTGATTCGATATTTTTTTGATTAGCTGTGCCAACTTTTGAATATGGATTTGCCTCATACTTCTTCGAAAGGCGTTTAGCCCTTTTGGCGGTAGTATCGGCAATTTCGGTAGTCACCTCACTAATATTACGTTTGCGTTTCAACAATAAATCCATATCGACAGCTTTTAAAAAGCGGCCATAATATTTATCAAACGAAGTGGCTTCAACTAAATCGAAATTATATTCCTGACAGGGATCATACAATAAATTCAAAGCAATGCCATTGTGTGGCGTCTTAACCACAACATCACTGTACGATTTCTGATGAGATTTAATGGTGCTAACAATCGGCGGATATTCCAAGAAACGTACCGCACTACGACAATTATCGGATATATGACCGCGACCACCACAAATGCAACAATATTTGCGGGTATTATAAGTAATACTACTATTGGGTTGAGTATTTGGTTCGGTCTGGAAGAAGAACAAACAAATAATTGGTTAATTAGGTAAATTGTATAATAAAAACACTAGACAACTTACGGTTGAATGATAACGGCGCCATTTATCGGGGCAATAATCCAAAGAATGTCCACGTATTTTACAAATAGGGCACATAATACGATTTTGATACGAACAGGCATTACAACTTTTTGTAAAAACCTGAGTTTTATTGCCGCACTAAAAAAGAAAATTTACAAAAATTAAAAGGGCTATTTTTATTAACAAACTGAAACTGTTTTTATACTTACTCTTAAGCAAATAGTGTTGGGGCAGCGTGGTTCATGATGACCACTTTCTCCGCACATATAGCAAATCATGGGTTTCCTGGGTCTCTTGCATTTGGAACGCATGTGGCCAAATTCACAGCAATTTGTGCATTTCACATTGTTATAACGTTTATTGGATCTGATATTAAAACGATCTTCGGTATAAATTCTCCACAGATTTTTATCAGCTTTAAATATATTTTAGCAATTATAAAAACAATTTAAAACATCTTTCTTTAAAACTACTTACGATTCATTTTTTGCAAAACTTTATTCATTATAAAATGTTCTCCATTCCAGGAATCATTATAAAATTTACGCATTTCTTCATTCCAGCCAATGCCGCCCATTTTTCTTTGTTGG
Source organism: Calliphora vomitoria (assembly GCA_942486065.2). Classification (NCBI taxonomy): domain Eukaryota; kingdom Metazoa; phylum Arthropoda; class Insecta; order Diptera; family Calliphoridae; genus Calliphora; species Calliphora vomitoria. The sequence goes on from OW818031.2 coordinate 66,725,292, forward strand.
CCACGACTGTAAATTACGTTGTAAATAGGCGAACCATTTTCGGCGTAAGTCTTCTCGGCAACTCTAATCGTCTTAGACTTGTTTGGAGTATACTCAATAATTTGTGCGTCTTCGTTGGGTAAAGATTTATATTGAAAATGCTTCTCTCGGTCACTATCAGATGAGTCCGATGAAATTTTTACCGTCTCCTCGGGTGTAGATGATTGCGTTCTACGGGCATCTAGCTGATCAATGGTTTCAAAAACTTTTTCCAATTGCTGTAACACATCTTCAGGTACGGCCACTTCATTCGATTTTTCTTTATCGCTATGCTCAGCTAAGATTTTCTCAGCTATATCTCGAGCTGTGGGCATATTCTCAGTATCACTTTCCTCGGATTCCTCAAGAATCGCCTCGCCTTCTTGACCTTGAGCCAGATTATTTAAAGTGGCTATAAATTCTGTGTCTGACATATGGCCCGTGGATGCTGGTGTTTTAGCCGGTTTTCTTTTGTGTGTAAGGGGGGAACACGATGATAGTGTACGACTGCGTTTGCGTGGCACAAAACGTTCCACTGCCGGTCCTTTAGCTATAAACGGTATGTCAGTACGCAATTTTTCATTATCATCTTTCTCAACATCTTCATTGTCAGAACTAGACAATGAATTTTCATTGTTAGCATCTGATTCTTTATTGCTGCTCGAAGCCCGACGTTTGCGCAAACGTTTGGTTCGTTGGCTACTGCAGCTACCAATATCCTCCACCTCATCGGAACTTGTATCGATTTGCCGTATGACAGTGGTTTTATGCGTCCCCTTAGAGTACACACTATCTGTAATATCCGATTCACTTTCATAAACATCTAAGGCTCTAAATTCACCTTGATCTACACGATAATCATTGGCACATGACTGTTGTTTAGATGATTTGGGTGTAGCAAACTCTAATGAATCATTAGTTGCCACATTTTCCTCTGGCATGTGCTCTACACTGGAATCTAAGGGATTTCCTTCGTCTTGTGCCATACAAATTTCATCATCCACAGCTTGTTTAGCAGTTTCGGGAACTTCTAACAAACTGTTCATATCGGTGGTAAGCACAAGTAGATCTTCATCATCGGCCACACCACTGGCACCGGTCAACAAACGACTGCGATCTGTCTGTCCTATAAAATCATCGGACGACTGTATGGAACATGGCGATGTGCAGCGTGATGAATTATCTAAACGTTTCTCGGCGCTATCAGTCAATGCTAATGATTGGGGTTTTATGAAACTTGTTGACGTGGATGACATTTGCACATCGGTGGAGTCTAAAGCATTCTCTTCGTGTGGCATGATAATGGTCACTTTAGCTTTGTCATCTTCGTCCCCACTATCGTCCACGGTATAGGTGGGTGGTGGTGCTACTGGTATCAGTATTACATCGCTGCTGTCCGATTCATTATCCGTATCTAAATCAATTATCTCACTTGGTTTTATTTTACTTGCTGCAGCCGTCAGTTTAGCCTTTTTGGACTTTTGTTTTTTATCTTCCAAGCGTTTAGCTTTTTGTAATTTTTGTTGCTGCTTAGCGAAGGGACCTTGTTTATTGACGGTTGACGAATTTTTCAAGTTTTTGGCATTGTTGTTGTTGATTTTTTTATTATTCAAATTTTTATTTCTTTCCATCCATTCAGCTACAGGATTTATCTTTAAATTAGCTTTTTCTGTGGGCATTTTTTGTTTTGCACTCTGGTGGTGGTCGGCTTTGCCATTTTTATTGTTTCTCTTATTTTCATTGGACGATGAGGATGCAAATGCAGCTTCTTGCGTGGCATTTTCGGCTGCTGATGTCGCTATTACTTTTGTACTTTTGGTAGCAGTTGGTGTTATGGCTTTGTCTATGTAATTAATATATAGAGATATTGGTTTGAAAAAATACTCATACTTAATGCAATAAAGGACTTTTTTAAATTTTGAAAATTTTACAGATCATATTTAAAAATATAATAGTGTTATTTCTGTAACATAATGGGACACAGATATTCTAAACTAAAAATACCACTTTGCATTGGTAGTGAGAATTTTGTTGGCAATAAGTGTCAACCACTGCTTTAAAGTATATACAATGCGACAAGAGGGTCATAACTAATTGGTTTTCTAAATATTTCAGATAGTTTTACCATTTTCCTATAATGTCAGCTTCGGCATGCGAGATTTGTTGTCATAAATGTCAAAATTAAAACTGATGTTTTACCATTTTTTCAAAGAAACAAAACTAAAATAACTTAAAACAATTAAGAGAGCTATATTCGGCTGTGCCGATTCTTACATACACTTCACCGAAGTTTACTTAAAGATGATGATTGAAAACAATTTTTAGGGTGAACATTTTTCTTAAATGTTTAAGTGAAAAAAATGTTTGGTAAAAAAAAATTATTTTAGTAATAAAAAAAATTGTTGGTGAAACAAAAAATTCGGTTTAAAAAAATTATTTTTCCGATTTAGACCCATTGTTGGTCAGCATTTCTATGGCGTTATATAAGTCATTGGAAAGTTCATTGAAATGTATATCATTAGATATACAATTGTCTGTTAATGACTTAGTAATCCAGATATAGATCAATCTATACATATTGAACTTTTTTTTAATGTACTATTTTGTCATCAAAATTAGTACTTTTGAAGTTTATGACAAAAAATTACAAACAAAAATTGTATTCCAAAAATCTTTGACTAATCTATATCTAGCAAACTTAAAAAATGTATAATATTATTTCTTATCAATGTTTATTAGAAACAAATAATTACAAAAAAATATTTGACTCTACATTGGGCCACCATGTAAACCAACCATATACAAAATTGTACTACTTTTTTATATATCTATAAAACAATAACTGAATGCATTTCTAGGTCACTGTCCGATGAGTCGGATATTTCTACGGTGTCATCGTTTTTAGATAATTGAGTTATTCGTGCATTGCGACTATCTAACTGTTGTTCAATGCTTTCGAATACTTCATCCAATTCATTTAAAACATCTTCAGTTACAGCCATTTCAACAGCTGGCGTATTTTTAGATTTTTCGGAATCATTATGGCAGTTTAATATTTTCTCTGCAATATCACGGGCAGTGGGAATATTCTCAGTTTCACTGTCGTCGCCGTCGTCTTCTTCTAAATTCTGCTTGCCTTGCTTTGCTAGTGCGCCCTCTTGACTTTCAGCCAAATTATTTAACGTAGCTATAAATCCTGTATCCGTCATGGGGCCCGTTAATGCTGGTGTTTTAGCTGTTTTCCGTTTGTGTGTAAGGGGGGAATAATATAATAAGGATCGATTGCGTTTGCGCGGCTTATAACGTTCTACTGCCGGTCCTTTAGCTATAAAAGGTATGGGAGTACGCAATACTTCATTGTCATCTTCCACAACATCTTTGTCGTCGGTTTCGCTATCAGAACTAGACATTGATTCTAGGATAATGACATCAGAATCTGATGCTTTATTACGTTTGAGCAAACGCTTGGTTCTTTGGCTGCTGCAGCTGCTCATATTCTCCAATTCATCGGAACTTGTATCGATTTTCCTTATGACAGTGGTTTTGTTGGACTCTTTAGCAAACACACTATCCGTCATTTCCGTTTCGCTTTCATACACATCTAAGACTCTGAACTGACTATGATTTACACGACAGTCTTTAGGTAGTGACTGTTGTTTAGATGATTTGGATGAAGCCAACTCTAAAGAATCATTAGTTTCCACAATTTCTACTGGCAAATGTTCCTCTTGTTTCATATTAATTTCAGCGTCAACAGTTTTTCCAGTTTTGATAATTTTTACATTTTCATTAGTCTCTACAATTTCCTTATTAATTTCATGGTCAACAGCTTCTTTTTGAGTTTCGGGAAATTCTAAAAGATCATTATTTTTCACATTTTCTCCTGACATCTTTTCCTTGCCGCAATCTAATAAACTTCCTTCTCTAAAGTTATTGAACGAATGTGTAGAAGATGGCGATATACAACGTAATGACTTATCTAAAAGTTTATCGGCTTTATAATTTATCAAACTTGAGTCTAAAGCGTTCTCTTCATGTTCAACCTCATCGTCACTATCGTCCAAAGTGTATATGGGTGTTGGTGCTCTTGGTATCATTATAATATCGCTACCGTCCGACTCATTATCCGTATCTAAATCAATTATCTTACTAGCCGAAGCTAGCGTATTTTTAGTAATTTTGGATTTTTGGTTTTTATCTTCCAAATGTTTCTGTTTTTGTAATTGGTTATGCTGATTAGCGAAGAGACCTTGTTATTGTAAATAAATGTAATAAGGCTCATGTTTAATGCAATTGTGGAGTTTAAAAAATAAAAGAAATAAAAGAACTGGAATGCTCGACAAAATGATGATATAATTTTAAAAAATTTACTCTGTCCCGTTCTAAACTACATGCACCCATATGAAGAAAATTAGCTCACTATTTTATTCAAAGGGTATATACTTAATTAAATGTATTGTTTCAAACTGAATCCAATAAAAAACCCACATAATCCTAAGGATAAGGATGCGTTGCGATCTTGCAAAATTTAAAAAATGTAAATTTAAAAACATACCTGCTTGTGATTTGTTAATATGCTGTGTTGACTTCAACTGTTCATTTGTTTTTGCTGGAATATTAAATGGATTTTCAATTTGTTTCTCTTGCTGTTGTTGATTTTGAGATTTATCGGCAGACGATGGTGGATAATTTTTCTGTTGATCATTTTGAGGATTTGGAGTTTTGAAGGGATTTTGTATAAAACGCTGTTTAGTATTTTGTTGATATTGCTGGGTTTGCGTTTGCTGTTGTTGTTTAGAATTCTCCCCACTTGCCCAATAACGTCTTGACAAAATCCTATTTGTATTCGATGACGTTTCATAATTTTTATAACTATCACCAGCATCTTTAATACTGGAGTTTGTGTTTATAATATCTAGGCCATCATTTTGTGATACATTTTCCACATCGGATTTTTCAGTTGCCTCATGGTGTATTTGTGCGTACAAACGTGCCTCCAATTCATTAAGATCTTCCACATTGTCAATATCGACCTGTAACATTGGGATTTTTTTTTTAATTTTGTTTATATTTTTTTATTTACAGCATATTGTTGTTTTCCTATTTATACTTACTTGGTCCATATTGAATAAATTTGTGGTTTGAAATTAATGAACAAATGTACACTTTTTAACAAAATACTAAAGAATTGTCGTCTTTTCTTTTACAAAATTTTCACAAAGAAATTGAAATAAAAATTCTATGCTCTGTAATTTTTTTTAACTCTCTCTCATGTGGTCTTTCGTGGTAATGCCAGACTGATATCAGCAATTTGAAAGATGTATGCAGGGTATATGTACTCAGAAGGTAACGACCATTCGAATTTATAGAAGGTGACGACAGAACTACAACAAAGACAACATGTACAAAAACAACAGGTACTTTGTTTTTGTTAAAAGATAAGTGAATTGTCTAAGCTGCCTGTTGTTGTTTTTGCTTTTGGGTTTGTTGTATTTTTCGCCACAACAAATACAAGTGAATTGACAGTTCACTTGTCTAAACAACTGAATAAAAAAGAAAATCAGCTGGAAAATCTAAAAAATCGTTGTGGTTTGGAAATAAGGACAAATATATATAACACACAAATACATACTATAAATTTGGAAAATTGACAATTTCTACACCATTTCTAATTGTATTTCGGAAATTTCTAACTGTATTTCAGAAATGTCCAATTGAATTTCAGAAATATAATTATAAATTTCTAGAATACAATTAGAAACTTCTGAAATACAATTGGAAATGATGTAGATCTAATTTCAGTTTGTGAAAAATGTTTAAAATAATTTATCTCACATCTGGTAACTCGTTTTTTCGTCGATGTTTTATTCCAGCACTTTTGACAGTTGATTGTCAAACTGTATTGTGTTTTTTTTTCTTCACCGAGCCGGGCCACGTAGAATTTACAAGGTTTTTTATTCAATAATTAAACTATATAAACAATTATTAACGAAAATAAATTAAACAAGTAAGTAAAATCTATCCAAAATTGTATGTGAAACTATTCAATAATTAATTCTTACAGCATGGAGTCCACAATGCAACGTTATGTATCGCCCATCAATCCGGCTGTCTTTCCCCATTTAGCCACAGTATTGCTCATCATTGGTACATTCTTTACAGCTTGGTTCTTTATCTATGTAGTATCCAGACCTAAAAATGCCAAGGAGAGGACACTCTTCAAAGAATTGGCCATCAGTTTATGTGCATCAGTATTTTTGGGTTTCGGCATAATGTTTCTGATGTTGGCAGTGGGTATTTACATATAAATAACACCGTAGAGGCCTCAGAGACAAAATTAGGATAAACATACACACCTATATATATAGTAGGAATGGTTTTGAAGCAATTAAAGATGAAACGTACTGATAAAACAAGAAATAAATATTTATGCTATAGTATGCGCAAAATATTTAAAACCATTTTTTGCAATTCCAATTTTTATTAAATAAAAAATTAATGTAATCTAACATTGCAAGTGATTTATTTAAAAAAATATATTAACTTTAATAATATAATTTTGCAAAGTTATTAAGGTGAATTACTTTCCGTGGTAAATAGTTGTTTGGTATTATTCTCAATCAATTTTGTTCTTTTCACGTTTTTTTTGTATGATTTTTACTTTTTCGATTTAATGGCACTGCAAAATATGGCACGACTAAAACGTGAAATGAAATCAATATAGTTTATATTTTAATATTTTTTTTAAACCCGGGAATTTCTTGTCTATGTCGATTACCGGCTTCCGTGTATAAAATGTTTCTAAAATAGTGTTTTATAGATATAAAATGTTTTTTAAACGATTCCTCAAATGTTATGATACTCAACAGTTTTTTCCATTCCGCATAGAGTGGGCCGCCACATGAACCAACCATTTAAAAATCATACTTTTTTGTGATTTTTTTTTCAAAAATATACCTACATAACTTTATATTTTTCTATGAAACAATTTGAAATAAATTAATAAAATTAAGAAAATAAACTTTAATTTTGTTCAAACTATTACATTATAAAATTTATATGATATAAAAGCTTGTCACAACAACTTCATCGGGAAAATATTTGTCGTGATATTTTCCTGAAGCTGAGCTTGTTTAGTTTGATTCATTTTAAAGTTTATTTTCTACTTTAAATTTCATGAACATTGTTAATTTTAAAATTACTAAAATAATACAGAATTTTGGGGGGCCATTCATCCGGAACCAATAAGAATTAGACCACTATATTCGTCGTAAAAAGTTTAACCTCTGTTAAAAATGTATTTAAATTCCTAAGAGACGCCTATAAACTAGATTTGTTTCTCGAATTTACTTCAAGACTTCCATACGTTAAAAGCGTACAAGATATTATGCAAAAGTTCATAATAATATCTTACATACTTCGCCCCTTGAGAACCTACTTAATTTTTAGGCAAGGTGTTTTTAAAGGCGTTTTCTTTAAAATATTTTTTTATTTATGAAAGTATTGAAATAAATGTACAGCAATATAAATTAACTCAACATATGAAAAACACATCTGGACTTCGTTAATCTGTCTGGATCTAAACTACCTGTAGCCAACTTCGTTAATTACTAGATGTAATACATATGACGGATTATTATTGGTACCTAAATGTATTATTTCAAACCAAATCATTTAGAAATTCCCAAACAGTATTACGGATAAATTAGCATAATTTGCAAATATATTCATTACTAGCTGACCCGCCCGGCTTCGCTCGGTAGCTATTTACTAATGTTAGTTCTTCAAGTTTCTCCAAAAATGTATTTTATTAAGAGAAATGAGAAGTGAAAAGGAGGCAACATATTAAAAATATAAAATTACGATGTAAAATACCTATCAGATAAACATACGTAAAAGGTTACTTGACATTTCAAATCAATATCTACGGATAAAAATTACAAAATAATTTTACTCCATAAATAACTAAGCACTGATAGATATTTAAGTGCATTAATATTAGTAACTACTACTGTATACAGCGTGAATTTTCCAACACTGATGTTGGTTATAAAGAATACTGAATTTTTAGAATTGATATGTTTTAATTCAAAGATCATAAGTAAATTTTAATTTCTAAACAGTAATTTTATTAAATGAATAGTCATAGTACCAAAAAGTAATTTAAAATAATTTAATTCAATGTGTTATTTAAATCAAAAATACTTGTTTGTTTAATCTCAGCATTTTGTAAATAATGTAGAAAATTAAAAAAAAATATCGGAGATCCAAAAACAACTTTTAATGACAATCAGCCTTATCAAAGTGTCATTGACAATTTTATTGGGTATCATGTAAAATGTTCGACATCGTTAAAATAAATACTTGGGAGTTTAGTCGTATTTGAGGCATATCAAATAATCGTAATACATATTTAACAAAACGAATCGTTTTCGACTATAATAACGACACTCATAATCAGGTATGTGATAAAAATCTATCGATTTGAAAAGGTGTGATAAATTTCAATCGAATTCAATAATTATTTTTGATCCAATTCGTTTCTAGCAAATAACTTAAATGAATTTTGGTAAGAAATTTGATTTAAATTTATTTAAAAGTATTAAAATTAAGTTTTCAACAATTCCCAAAACGAAAATAATAAATACTTCACATCCATTTTCGTTTTGTTTTCGAAATAGATTTCCATTACATTGCTGAATAAGGCTGAGTATTAAATTGAATATTAAACATCTATCAAGTGCAGCTTATATGATATAAACCATGAACAACAAATATGTAGATGAACAACAAACTAGTGGCTGGATGTGTGTATACGGTGAATAAACTTTTTAAAAATTAATTTTTAACATTTATGTGTTTTAATTTTTTTTTGAGAGATTTTGTTTATATAATGATGATATTTGAATATATTAGTTGTTTTCATATATATATATAATTTGATTTGATTATTAGTGTAACTATAATTAAATATCATTTTATCGCTTTTCTTCTTTTTTGTGATTCTTTTTTTATAACTTTTTATAAAATTTAATACATTTTTTTACGCTATTAACGGCAATGACATGAACATAAAATCCTTATAGAATTTGTTTGGTTAATTTTCTTGTTGATCATTGTTGTAGCCTTGTATTAACCAGCTAGACCAGCCTTTTGTCTGCATTTTTGCATGATGGCACGCAACATAAACTGTTTGCGAGATAACTGGCGTACGTGTTTTAAAAATGTTTCCAAATCAATGACACCACTGCGTAAAGCTTCACCTAAATAGTAAATGGCATCTTCAGTGGCGGCTTCTTCAGCGTAAGCATTAAGTAGCCTAAAAAAATAATGGAATACAATAAAATAACATTTATTTATTTATTTATTGAAATATACTTTATAAATAAATTTACAAAATACATAAAAGAAAAGCGCAGGGTAACTAGACCATATTGCGCGCAAAATATGAAAAATAAAAATAATAAAATAACATATTTGCATAAAATTTGAGTTAGAAATGTTTACATACTGTCTATATAAAGGTGCTGTGGTTGTAACAGCTTCATCTGGATCAATACCTTCAGAATCATCCAAAGACTCTAGGCTTTTTTCCAATTCTTGCTCCTTGTCACGTAAAATATGAATATTTTTTTGTAAATCAACCTATAAATTAGCAATGATAAGACACAAAACTAAACTTTATATACAATTGAACAATAAATACGAACTCTTACCTCCTCTCTCCGCAAACGTGCAATAATTGAATCTATTTTGGTACTACCTTCTACCAATTCTTGTTTGGTACGATTAAGTGTATCGATTTCAGCTTGATATTGGTTAACTTTTTCCTGTAGACGACGTCGTAATTTATCTTCAACGGCACTGATAAGCGAAGCTTTAATATGCTCCTCGGTTATGGTACCAGTCGAACTGGGATTTGTTGGATTCTAATTGGATGATTAAATTATTTTTAAGTACATATTCTAAAACGTTTTCTCCTTAATTACTTACATAACCTGAGTTATAGCCAGGGACTGGTGGGAAATTCATATAGGGTGGATAACCACCACCACCACCAGAGGTTGTTGCTGGGATTGCATTGCCCGATGATGAAGGATAGGGTGGATAACCACCAAAATTATTACTTGTTGGGTATCGAGGAAATTCGGTGGGATATGGGAAGTAAGAACCACCAGATGCTGCTGTATTTTGATTACTTGTTCCTCCAGGTTGCGGCATAAAAGCTAAAATGAAAAGCAAATATGTTGTTAATCAAAACAAAGTTTTTCAAACTAATGATAAACAAGTTAAGGCGGGTTTTGACTTGAAGATTAAATGCCAATAAATAATCAGATTAGTTAATCTAAAAATTGAATCTTCCTTAGCACTGGAATAACCAATTTTTTTATGTTTTCCAACAAAAATATTTTTCCATTAGATGTTTGTACTTTCGGATTTTTTTCGTAGATTAAACCGCCAATATTGGCCGCTAAACTGGCAAATACAACAAAATAATCGACTCAAGAACAACATTCGTAGATTAAATATAATTTAATCTTCAATATAGAGTGCAGTAATCTATCGACTATGTAGAATTTTACCAACCCTTCCTTTAATTTTTTACGAGTTTATACATGTACCTTGAGATATTCTAAAAAGTATTTCTGACAGATGTGTGTCTCAATAATTAAATATTTTTCACATCCATTTATGCACCAGTTTTGTTGATTTTAATTGCAAACTTAGAGATAAACCAGTTAAAATGATCGCACTATACCGATATATTGATTTATCTCATACGAATTTTATTTAATGGATCCAAAATATACATCTGTATATAGGAATATTGTATAAATTACAAACCAAAAGGATTTAGTTGACAAGCGTGTTTCGGTTACCACTAGGGTTCCTAATTTCATAAGATTTAAGAGGTCAGACTATACTTTGTATGCAATATTGCAAACAAATGTATAAATAATAAATAAATGCAACGAATATATATACTTACAACCTGTTGGATATGGTGTGGCCGACGTTTGGTCTTTACGAACCGAATATACTGGTGGATGTTCTCCAAAAGTAACCATCATTACTTGTATCAACGATAGCAAATCACTTGAGTTCTACAAAACAAATATGTATTAACAAGTGCACTTCAAAAATCAAATGTACGTATTTGCTATTACACTTACAGGTTGCCAATCATGCAAATATGGTAAATATATTCTACCATTATGATCTACATACATTGATACTTTAATCTGCATGGTTGGTGTTGGTTTTACAAAACACATGGGCGCATTTATAGGATGAGTGTCCATTAGCCAAATACAAATGGGAATGTAATATGTATTGTCTGTAATTAAGAAATAATAAATTATATTATATATGTTACAAAATATAACAAATTTCATACTTTTGAAAACAACCGGTATGGTGCCCTGCAAATTGAATAAATCCCTTGTACTGCCATCATTGAAAACTGGAAACATTAGAAAAATAGATGTCATTTAGACTATAAATATATCCAACTCCCATATCATACTTACCAAACTTTTGTAAATTGTATGATAAACTGCGGTAATTTGTTATAACATCGACAACTTCCTTTTTAGTAGCACTAATATGTTTATACTGTAAGTGTTGTTAGAATATTGCAATAAAAATCTGTTAGCTTTAATACAACTGCGAAATATACACCTATATATTGTCCATGGCCCCTACCCAATCATTATTATTCTTCTTTGTTTGGTCTCTTCGTTTTGTTAATTTCAACTTACCTTTGATAGTAATTTAGTGATTTGTGCCTCCTCTGCCGCTGGTATCATTTTATGTTTGGCAAATTTTTAATGTTTAGAATAGATTTCCTTTGTTTTATTTATATTTATTTTGTTCGAATTATTATAAATTATAAGAATAAATTTCCACTTAATTTTTTTTTTCTTCTGCAATGAATTTTTGACGTTTCTTCTCTTGGATGAGTAATTTATAAACAGTTGTTGAAAATGGATGTTGCCATATTACGTGTAGTGAATTAGAACACAACTCTGTATTTTGTGACATTATTTTTATTATCTGGCATAAGATGTCCAAGTTTTGGCACCAGGCTTTGACAGGTTGTGGAAAAAATGTCGTTTGTGGACTGGGGGTATTTTAAAATATTTCGGTGATTTAATGGGGATAAAGTAATGTTGTTTATATTACCGATAATAGCACGAAATTAATTTAAATCAGTATGAAATTACATTATCATTAAAATGCCGTTACCGATATAACAGCGAATTCCGTTAACGCTAAAATAACTTTACGGAATTAACAGCAAATTCCGATGCCGCTAAAATGCCGTTATCGAAGTAATCCAAATATTTACCGTTTAGCCAACCTTGCTATTTTCATTTTAAAACACCGAATTTGAATAGATAAAATGGGAAAAGGGAAAAAACTACCGCGGATTTTTTCTTCCTGATTGGGCTGAATATTTGTTTAAATTTTTGTGCATTTTTTCAAGAAAATCAATATTTAAGTAGTTTTTTTAGATATTTTTAATTATTGTTGGGGACAGCTATAAAAAATACCTGGCAAACTCTCGTTGGCACTTCTAAATGGATTGCAAATCCCTCATACGCCTAATAGGATATATGAAACTCATAAACGGAAATATAAATATTTATACCAGTACCTAGTAGGGTGGTCCCAAGGCAAATATGTTTTTTTCACAGCTATCTGCAAAAGTTTGTTTACATTTCTTTGTTTATTTAAATATGTATACGTTTTTGTTTCTTTAAAAAAAATATATAAAATTGTAGAAAATTGAATAAGTGATCGTTTTGAACAATCAACATCTGTGAAAGTAAATTTCAAGTATTTATTTATTTTCACCCCTGTTTTTGATTTTTGCAGTCTGCTGTTGTTTTGCTGTTTGACAGTTAGGAAATATTTTTACAAAAACAAAATACATGTCTTTTGTAAAGTTGTATTTGTTGTAGAATTAGGTATACCTGTAAATAAATTTGCCTTTAATTGAATAAAAGTTAAAATTTTCTTTATTATTCGAGTTATCTATTAGTTTTTTGAATTGCCTCAATTATTCGAACGAATTTAATAAAATATAATACAATAGCAATATTCACAGTGTAGAGTACTGGGCCTGGTAATTATTTTCAAAATACAGATTTTCAAGTTACTTTTTATTATATTTTATTCTAAAACAAAACGGTACTGCCGAAGAACAGAAATTAAAGTGCATAAAAAAGACAATGACCCCAAACACACCACAAGCATTGTAACCGAGTGGTTCCAATCCAATAAGGTACATGTCTTGAAGTAGCCTGCCCAATCGTCAGATCTTAATCCCATAGAAAAGTTATGGTAAATTGTAGATCGAAAAATACCGACTTAAAATTATACCACGAATGAAGCTTTATCAGATTATGACAAAATATTTTAAAGAAGACGACTTCAATAAAAAAAGCCTTGCTCCAACAAATTTTTGTAAACATGAAATCCAAGTTTCCATTGTTTTGTCAATACCATAATATTGAATTTAGCTTAATCCAAAAAAATATTAGAAAATGCCGAACAATTTTAATGCTGTTTTAAGTTTAACAGTTCAACAAGTCATGCTTAACAAAAAGCTCTAATATCTCAAAAAGGCTATTAAAACAACTATTTAAATTTTTAATTAGTCTGATTTTGAGACTAATTTGGCAAATATAATTCTCAACAGAGAGAACAATAATTGTTTAGTTATAAGATTTAATTACTTATTGTAAGGCCTAGCCAAAAACAGACAACTCTCTATAACTGAATAAAAAAAAATAATCGCTAATATCCGATTGGCAAACGCAGAAGCAATATTAAGTAAAAAATTCCAAGAGAGTTTGTTCCCCGGGAGTTTTTTCCCATTGAATTTGAATAGGAAAAATGGGAAAAAAAACTCCCGGGGATTTATTATTCATAATGTGGCTGACAATAAAAAACTTATTTGAAAGTAATACATTGTGGTTCCAAATTCAAATCCTTTTTATATGGATTTGTGGTCTATGAATCCAAAAATTATGTTTAAAAAGTTTTGTATTACGTATTTTTTACGTTACAGGGTCAAAATACACAAAACTTTTAGATTCAAAAATATATTTTTTAAAAATGTTTCAACAAAAATATGAGCGATTTTTCTTAAATTTATGGTGCTTCTCTTATGAAATCCAACCAAATGACCAATTAAAAAAAAGTTTTACATTATATAAGAGCAATATTATAATAAATATAATTCGCATTATTCTGAAGACACAATTTTGTATAATTTCGTCCAGCTATATTTGGGATTGGAACCATTGTGCAATGGTTTGAATGAATTAAAATTTGAATTTTTAAAATCATATTGAATTCTATTAAAGAATTAATTACAAATTAATTTCATAGTACTTCAAAAGTATTGAAATTATTTATATTAGATAATTAATTTTTTATTGAATTATATTTTACATATTGAATCATTCAAGTTTTCTTTAATTTAAATCAATTTCAAAATATCTTAACCAAATTTATTGACTGACCATTTTTTCAAATTCTTCATGATTAATAACAAAATTGAATGTGAAAAAATATGTTAAATGTGTTAATTTGAATCAAATTTGAATTAATATAAAATGAACCATTCAAAGCTTTAAATGAAAATTTTCTAGTTGATGGTTTCATTTCGAACTGAAATTGTTCATTTAATTTTATTCGAAACTATTGAATATACTATTTGAAATTTAGAATAACTATTCCAATTTTATTCTAAATTGAGATGTTATTTTCGAAATGGATTTTTTCTATTAGAAATAGAAATTTTTATTCCAATTTTAATTTATATTTTCTATAAAAAATTTAAAATTTCTATTTGGAATTGAAAATATATATTCGATATTGAAAATTTGTGTTCGAAATTTAAAATTTCTATTCGAATTCTAAAATATTTGAAATTTAAAATTTATTTGGATAATTGAAAATTTGTGGTCGACTTTTAAAATTTGTATTTGAAATAGATAGTTTATTTTCGAAATTCTAATTTTTTCGAAATCAAAAATTCCTATCCTAAATTGAAAATTTATATTTGAAAATATTTTATTCAAAATAGAGAAATTTATATTCGATTCTGTATCGAAAATTGATAATTTCTATACGAAATTGAAAATATATTCTCGTAATTCAGAATTTCTATTAGAAATTAAAAATGCCTGTTAGATATTGACAATTTCAATTCGAAATTAATAGTTTATAATCCATATTTAATATGTTTATATTTTCTATTCGAAATTGAAAAATTTCTATCAGAATTTAAACCGAATTGAAACGGTATTGAAAACATACATTCGATATTTAAAATTTCTATTCGAATTCTAAAATTTAACAATTCCTTTTATAATTGAAAATACGTATTCAAATTCAAAAATTTGAATTCGAAATTTAAAATTTATTTTCGAAGTTAAAAATTCCTATTCAAATTTGAAAATATATATTCGATTCAGTATTGAAAAAATTTATTTGATAATTTCTATTCGAAATTATTCCTATTCAAATTTGAAAATATATATTCGATTCAGTATTGAAAAAATTTATTTGATAATTTCTATTCGAAATTGAGAATATCTAAAAATGCCTGAAAATTTCAATTCGAAATTAATAGTTTACCATCCAGATTTAATATGTATTCGAAATAAAAATATTTTGAAAATTTACATTCGAAATTTAGTTTTATAGTAATATTGATGACATTTTTAAATTCTGAATTAAGTTTTAATTGAATTAACTAACTCGAAGCACTGTTTTAAACAAACATTTCTTTTATAGATTAGTCCATAATAAAATATTGAAGTTAGTTTTGTAAAAGACAATTTAAATATAATTTGATTTAAAAAACAGAAGCGAAGATTAAACAAATAACCGAAAATGTTCAAATAAAATATATAAAATACAACCCACTTC
The DNA here is from genome assembly GCA_942486065.2 of Calliphora vomitoria. Classification (NCBI taxonomy): domain Eukaryota; kingdom Metazoa; phylum Arthropoda; class Insecta; order Diptera; family Calliphoridae; genus Calliphora; species Calliphora vomitoria. The sequence goes on from OW818031.2 coordinate 66,741,261, forward strand.
CTGTAAATAGAATCCGAGTAACGATATCGTTTTTAAACGAATTCACCTATTTCGGAGTTTTGTAAATTGAATCCATAGGATTTAGCTGTTTTACTTTTAAGTAAACAAACCAATTTTCGACTAGTCGATTTTGAAAATCGCTTTGCTAATATGTGTTATCTCAACTTAAGTTTTGTCAAATAAAAATGGTTAATTGTTAATTTGTTTTTAATAATGTATAGAAATAAAATAAATGCCAATTATGCAATTATGAAATTTTATTCAAATATCTTGGTATTTTGTACAAGTCAAATCAAATTATTAAATTAATAAAAATAGAACATAAAATCATATGTATGTTTAATGGAAAAATGTATGTAAGTATTAAGTATGATATTTATAACTACATAAATATGGTTAAATTTTTTTAAAATGGCTAAAGGCTTTTTTAAAATGTATTCGATTAATAGTTATTTGCTTGAGATTTTCAATTGTTTAGTCAGTAGTAGGTAACATATATATATGTAGTAGTAGTAGCAGAATTGGTAATGGTGGGTGGTAGTACTTAGTGGCAGTGGTAGTAGTAAGTAATATGGATGGGTTTGAAGTTAACATATATATATTGGCTTAATTTGACTTTTAAGGATGGATTAGATGATTTGAATTGTGTATGGAGAGTTCGCGTGTGCGCACAATTATTTTAATTTTTTGGTACGTCTGCAAGAAAATATAAAAAGAATAAATTTAAAGCAACCATTATTGTGTTTTGCGGTAAGAAATAAAAAATTAAAATAATTTTAAGGTTTTTATGTTATAAAATTTATAACATTGCCAGCAACAGAGAAAATAAACAGTATACAAACAAACCAAGATATCATTATTGCTAATAAACCAAATAATTGGGTGAATATTAGAAACTGCAAAGTTTAAAAAACTATGTTATGTTTGATTTCTTTTATTTATTTTAAATATTTTTGTTTTTTATTTTTGTATATTTAGTACACATATAATTTTTTGTTGTTGTTATATTTAAGATCTACCAAAAAAAAAAAAATCATTTCTAAAATTTAATTTTTATTTTTTTATGTCGGTATGCTTGAATATGTAAGTATGAACTCACATAATTAGGAATAATGGGCTTAATTTCTTATTGCATTTTATGTTTTTTAATCTGATTGGATTTTGTTTTCACTTCTTTTGTTTTTGTTTTTTTTTTGTTAATATGTATAAGGATACAAATATAAAAATAAATTATTTTAATTTTTTATTTTTCTTTAAATTTTTATTATTATGTTGTATATATTTGTAATTATTATCAAAATAGGGAATATATATGTTTGTTTAGGTATATATTGGTTATATATAGGTAGTTATGCATTTATGTAAGTGTTGTCTGAGGCTGATGTTTAAGTAATTGTTCAAAAAGGTAATTTTTGTTAAATAAAAAATATTGATGTTTTTCAATGTAAAGGTAGCATAAATAATTTACTACTAAGTAAAAATTTTTTAATACAATTATTTTAAAAAGTCTTTGTATTTTCTATTTCATACCCCCTGTCCTTCGCCTGGGTAACGATCTTGTAGCGATGAGAGGGCTTAAATACAATCAGTGATCTAACTTTTCTTTGTGTGTGTGCAGGTTATTTTGAAATTAAACGGCGTTGAGCTGATTTTATCAGGGGGAGTTTAGTATTTAGGGACCTTTCTTGAAAGCAAATTGTCATGGAAAATAAATACTCAGGAGAATTGGGGTTTGCGACCAAGTATGGTAAATTGGATCAATATTGTATTAGACAGGTCTTATCGGTCAGGACATTATTCCCACGGAAATCTCTGATCATAGGGTCGCTACATTTTATTTCGGTGACACACCCCCAGTAGAGATAAATGGGTTGGATCCGATCAACTGTTTGATGGGGGTGCACTTTCATAAATATTTTAAGAAAATACATTACAATCTTGTATGTTACTTTTAACTGTATTTTTAATCCACTATTGTTATTGAAAAAAGTTTCAATAAAATTAACTTAACTATGAATCGAATTTAGATCCATTTTAAATGATGTTATGTATCCATGCGCTGAAATCGAGTGCATACAATCCAATGAGCTACTTGTCTTGAAATGACCAGATCTCAATCCCATAGCAAAATACGGACTCAAAATTACACAGTTAAGGAAACTAATTTCCTTAATTGGTTCAAAATGCATTGTCTTTTCTTTAAGATAATGAAAATTCTAAAATCTATCCATCGATTAAAATTTAAAAGTTTCGGTTTGTTGGAGATTGATCTGAATAATAGATTCGCTTCGGAAAAAAAGATTTATGGGTCGCGTTGCGTTGTCAGTTACCTAAATGATATTACAGAATGCAACTGGCAGCTATCATTTCTGTTTCTCTGTATATATATATTAATGCAATTCTTAAGAATTTGTTTGGATTGTGACCTATTAAATGAATATTTCGAAAAGTTTCCATTGTATTGACAACTGTATATTTATTTTAGTGGTTTGGGTCCAATAACTCAAGTCAGATCAGATAATGTTCCGATTTCTTAGAAATTTCCAATCTCTTGCGAGTAAATGGGTTTTTATAACATATGCAATATTTGTTTACATTTGGGAAATCCACACACCACCCCCACTGTTCTTTAAAATTAATGTTGGTGTACTTGTATAAATATAAATCATATTGGGCCACAACTCAGGGGGTTCCTTTGTTATGCTGAAAGTCTTTAGGCTTCATTTTTTTCATTTCCGAACTAAGTGGTTTATCCCTGTTAAAGTGATTATAACCGATCATCTCAAAATTTGGAAAAATTATTTCTGCTGATACAAAAATTAAATGAAGCTAATTTCTGATCGACACCAATATATGCCCGATTAAGCAATTTTGGGATACAGACCTTATATGGGAGCTATGGTAAATTAGGATTAGATCAGTACTAAATTTGGCAGTGTGAGTAAAGCTTACAGAAAACTTATTTATGCCGAGTTTTGTAAGGATATCTATATAATTAAAAACATATTTAAAAAGATTTTCACAAAAATGTTTAGTGTTTGTAGATCAGACCCTAAAATACGACAAAGATCCCATGTACTTTATTTAATAAGGCTATAGCTGCTCTAACTATTACGTTCCGCAGAGGGAGTGTCTTACAAAATATTATATTTGCGTCTACACGCGGGCAGAAAAACCATACATCAGCACAATGTCATTGCGATGTTGACCAACATCATCATAAATTTTAAGTAAAAGCGCCCAATAGTCTCATATCCTGTCTTTTGTTATAATGACCAGAATATGAATTTACAATGTTGTATAAACAAATTTACAATATTGGAATAATACAATGATAACGCAAATATGTTTACCATTCAATGTATGGTCTCATTTTATAAATCGAAACGTTTTGAAACCTAAAACATTTGTATGGATAAAACGGGAAAAATGGTGAAACGTTTGAACAAGTTTCCTAATTTCCCGGACTTTTTCTATAGCCGGGAATTTTTTAATTTTAAATTAATTCAAAAACTAATAAAATTATTAAAATAAATAGGAAAAATTCAATAATGTATATCCTTTATTAAAAGATTTAAGAGATCCGACTAAGCTGAATCTGGAAAAAATGCGTAATTTGTTTTAAAAGAGAACCTTTTCAGATCAAAATGTTTTATATACATCATTATTGACATTATTTTCTCGAAATATGAATATCCTCAGAAGTTTTTACGTTAAACATTTTAATAATTCTATTTATAACTTAAAATTTCAATTTGTATTAAGTCAACCTATTAGAATAGCAAATTTTTGCTGTGATAACTGAATTTATGGCTAATCAAATGATTTAGTGACTAATTTTCAGTTGCTAGTATCGAAAAAATCTATAGATTCGAATATATTAGGATTAAATCAGATCGAGTCTGTTTTATCTGTTCAGAAATACTACGTTTTCAGGAAAATTTTCTCGATTAGGAACCCTACATTTGAAACATTATAAATCGAAACGTTTTGAAACGTAAGAAATTTACTTATACTGGGAAAATGGTTTGAGACTTAAAATTATTCCATCCAAATTGTTTTAAGCGGTTGCTGTTTCGTTTTATATAAAATGTGACCCTTAATTAGATGTTTAGGTATTAAAAAAAAAAAATAGTTTCGGGACAATTCCTCATATTTTGACAACAGAGATTCGAATTAAATTATTCAATTTATGTTTAATTCATTAAAATCAGGGGGGTTATTGTGTAATTCGATTCTAAAAGTAAATTATTGGAATATGTATGCTTTATATGTACATGCAAATTCGGAAATGCTTTTTTCGAATTGAATTACATAATAACCACGAATAAAAAAAAAACTGCGGGATTTTTTTCCTTTTCCATTTTTCCTGTTAAAATTCAATGTTAAAAATTGGGAAAGTTGAATTAATTCTTAACTAAATTCATTTAATCTTTGAATACTTCAATTTTTGGTTAGTTCAAATCTAATCCAGATTGACAGAAGAGAATTTAGCTTCGTTCAATTTATTTATTTTTTAAATCATTTACAAAAAGAATTGAAGAAAATTGTCTAGTGCTTATTGAATTGATTAAGCCATTTTGCACTTGATTTGAATTAAAGAAAACATAAATGTTTCAATAAGGCTTTAAGTATACGTTTAAAGTACTATGGAATTAAGCCAATGAATTATTTAATAGAATGGTAAACGAATTGTCCAAAACCTAATTCATGAGAATGTTTAAGTAAAAACTATGCAGAAACCTGTAAAATAATTTAATATTTTAACCAATTGAAAGAAATATGTATATAACTACATTAAACGAGTTTATGTTTTTGGGTACTCCAAAGATAGTTAATAAACAAACAACTGATTATGTTATTCATTCATTTTTAATACGCCTTAAGAACTTTATTATTGTAAGAAAAAAACGCCATGTTAAATAAACAATTGTTATAATAGAATAGATTAATAGATAGACTTTTTTTATGATAAGTTAAAAAAATCGCTGGTCTATTTTGGAATATTATTAAGCTAATAACTTCGTTTACAATATTTTCCCTATAAAATACAATTACAAATGTTTTATTTTCTTATGATTTTAGATTATTTTGTTCATTTTTGTTTTTGTTTTATTAATATGTTAAAAATTTGTATTCAATATTCATCAGTCTATTGCAGATCAATATAAAAAAACATAACCCAATAATCTATAATGTATTAGCTATACATTATTTGAAGAAAATCGCTTATGAAGAAATTTTTTTTTTTAAATTTTTTGTGAAAAAAAAAAAAATTAAATATAATAAAAATCTATTTTTTGTAACTTGTTATTTGTGGAAAATGATTACTTTTTGTTCATGTACTAGTCAGATTTGCAGGTTTTACAGGAAAGCTTTCCTGTTCACAAAATTGCAATATAATTTGTGGATTTTCTGTTTAAAACCTGTAAATGTGACTAGGGCCGGTATAAAGCAATTATTTAAATTATAATTAAATGAAAAAAAAAAAAACAATCATGTTTAAAATAAAATTAGAAATAAAAAAAAATAATAAACAAACTAAAAGAAAAATATGTAAAATAATTTAAAAATAAAAAAACAGTGTGCTTCTTACAAGTTTTTAATTGTGTGTGTGTGTGTGTGCTTGTGTGAGAAAGTATAAGAGAGTTAAATAGAGAGGAGAGGGTTTATAAATATTTATGTATGTTATTGTTCGTATTACTTTACATAATCATTGTGTGGAATAACTACAATTTTTGGAAAATTTAAGAATATGTAATTGTGCTTAGTTTTTTTTTTGGAATTTAGAAAATTAATTTAAAATAATATATGTATGTATATAAAAGTTGATTGTAATATACAAATAATTTTAAATGTATCTTAAAGTTTACATATATACATATCGAGACTTAACAGCGAAAATAGCTTAAGTGCAAAACCCAAAATATTGCATAAGAAACGTTTGCGTGATTATTTGCATTTTCTATTTCAATATCAAGCCTTAAACAATGTGTCCATGAGCTGAAACAGCGAAAATATCTTAAGTGCAAAACACAATTCAATGAACATTTTTTATAATTATTTTCAGCCTTAGCTGAAATTGCTGTTGCTATAAAATCATAACTATCTATGTAATTTTGATGAACCTAAATTATTATTTTTTGTTAAAAGGGTAGTATATAATGTTGTTTAAGCTTTTTTTGCTGTTAGCACTCTTCATGTATAAGAAATTTCATGGCAAACCGAACGCGGCTTTAACACAACTACTTTCGACATCTGCAAACATATATGTATAGTTTTTGATATGTTAGTTAAACTTTTTCTAATAACTTAAGTGTTAATCAATAGTATTTTAGTCTTAATGCCTTACACGAACTTAAAATGTATAAAACACTGAAAACAAGTTACGGAAATATGTTTATTGTGTTTAGAATAATACATTTGATATATTTTTGTATGTTTAACACAAATTTTACAATGTTTACACCATTTCCAATTGTATTTCAGAAGTTTCTAATTGTATTTCTAAAATTTCCATTAATTAATTTCAGAAATTTCCATTTATATTTCGGAAATTTCCAATTGAATTTCTGAAATTTCCAATTATATTTCAAAAATGTCTAATTATATTTCAGAATATTCCAATTATATTTCAGAAATTTATAATTGTATTTCAGAATTTTCGAATTTCTTTTCAGAAATTTCTATTTGTATTTCAGAAATTTCCAATAAGAATTTTCTGAAATAGAAGTGGAAATTTCTAAAATACAATTGGAAAATTCTGAAATACAATTAGAAATTTCTGAAATATAAAATGGAAGTTTCTGAAATACAATTAGAAATTTCTGAAATATTAAATGGAAAATTTTGAAACATAATTGGAATATTCTGAAATTCAATTAGAAAATTCTGAAACATAATTGGAAATTTGTGAAATTCAATTGGAATTTTCTGAAATATAATTAGAAAGTTCAGAAATACAATTAGAAACTTTTGAAATACACTTGGAAATGGTGTAGTTATATATTTATGCCCTTAGACCAAGCAACTTTTCTATAGAAAAGATGCCTTCAGGCCGAACAACATTTTTTAACGGTTTATTTGATCAGCATTGGCTGACTTCAAACTTCGTTTGAATGTGTTTTAAATATGATATGAAAATAATAAACTGCAGTTAAAATTAAGAATTTTAGACGGTTTAAAAAGGTTCAACTGTTAATTGATAAATAATGTAACAAGCTTAAATGTTTATTGCAAAACTTTTATACCTGCTGTCACAGTATTTTATTGTGATTGAATGTGGAATTCCGTATTTTCTTTAGAAACAGTAAAAATAATGAAATCACTTTTCATGGTTTTTACATTAAATTTCTGTACCAAAATCGAATGACTAAAACGTTTGCGAATCTGAAGAAACCAAAAATAAATAGAACTTTAAGCCAAAAATCAATCCGAACATACAGTTTGACCGGAATTTAATTAAAGGTAAAACTAATTCCTGTTTGTTATAGAGAACAAATTCGATTTGACTTTTAACTGCAGTTTAAGCGTCCAATTTTTGGTTAAACTGTTATTTATAAATCTGTTACAAAAACTATGAAAAAAAAGCTTACAATTTCTTTAACGAAATACAAAGATGATTTGGTTACACAGATCAAGCTGTACGTTTAAGCCTATTTTAACTAAACTATCTATGTATTAAATCTGTTTAAGCTTAAAATCTCTTTACAATAAGCCTAAAATAACTAAAGAACATGTTAAGCTCAAAGTTTTAGGTGTTTTTAAGGCTGTTGTAAAGCAAAAATTAAGCTTAATTTAACAAGGTGTTTCTTTCAGTTTTTCTTAACCACTGGTTTAACCAAAGTTTACTGTTTCCTATCAAAGTTTAACTAACAAACCAATAACTAACCCTAAACACACAAATGTCATCCGAAATTTGTTAGAATAAGATAATCCTGATCATCAATACACTTTTAACGACACATATCCAGTTTGCCATGTTTTGTAAACCCCATTGATTTAAAATTAATTTAAAAAAAAAAGAAAAATATGATCAAATCATTTAAATTTTGTTTAAAACGCCCGTCTTTGTTTTCAGTGTGTGTGTTTTTTTTACATTCACCTTGTAGTTATTTTTTTAATTTTGTTTTAATAATTAGTGTTCGTTTTTTTTGTTTTGTGTGCGTTCTTACTATAAATTAATGATATTAGATATTTATTTGCCAAAACTAGGTTTCAGCAAATAAAACTAAAAATTATTTATTTATTCTGTTTTATATACTCTTTTCTTTTTTTTCTTTTAATTATTATTTTAATTTTTGTTTGTTTGTTTAATATACTTATAATTGTTATTCACTTCATTATTATTAGAAAAAAATTCATTTAGTCGATGTTATTTATCAATTAGAAATATATAAATTATAAAAAAAAAAATCGTGGCAAAAACATTATCGTTTGATTGTTCGTTACCATATATGTATTCTCACTCTTCTATGTTCTCATTTTTATGTGTTTTGTTTTTAACTTTGATCTTTTGTCGTTTTTGTTTTAATAAGCTTTGCGTTGTTCTATTCGAACACACAAAATTAAAAAAAGAATGTGATCTGCAAAATGGAAATTTCAAAAGTAGAGAGAAAATAGTTGTTTTATGTGGCTGGCTAAATAAGTTAATGTATAATTTAAGCCCATTTTGAATAGGCATAAACACAGATAACACCCACAATAACACCTGCTGTTATATAAGTAATTAATGACCTTCGTTTTTTCGCCGTCTGTTTGTTCTCCTCATTTTCACGTTGTTTTCTTTTGATTTCATTAACTTTTTGTTCGATATTCGCCTGGTGTTCGGCACGTTTTCTACGTCGTATCTCAGTTTCAGGACTAAAAAACAATAAAGTTTCAAATTAATAAAAATTAGTTTCAAAATAAGAAGAACTTACCTTGTAGAGCCACTGTTTGCAGTCTCAATGCCATTTAATTTCATGGATTCGTGTTCTTCACTTTGTTCATTCGTTGTCACATTATTTTGCTGATTATGAGGTTGATTATATTTATCTTTTTTGCTATAGTTGGCATTATCCATATCCTCTTCGTGGTCGTTGTTATCATCGTCCTCATCATCATCGTTATCGTCAATATCATCTTCTTCGCTATCATCATTCTCAAAGTATTCATTATCATCGCTATCCGATTCGTGTACACGATTCAACAATACATTATTTTGTGTTGGCAGTGGTGGAAGTGGTCGATTTGTCATGCTTGTATTATTTTCCGAACTCCTTTCATTGTTAATGAAATTGTTTAAAGCATCTTTGTTGGTGTTGTCATTGTCGGGCGCATACAGGTCATCGTTAAAACTAACACTGGCTGGTATTTTGGGCAGTGGTTTACCTTGTGAACCAGAAGCCAAATTCAGCCTTAAAATGCCATCAGCTCCACTACCAGCCAAGGGTAAGAGGGAATGGGTGCGCGGTGGTAAGGGCGGTGGTGTTTCATCTATAATATATTGCTCATGATGTTGACTATCATCATCACTGGTTACAATAGGCGCTTCATTGTAATCAATGAATTTCTTTGAATTATAGAAACAAAAAGAAATTTATGTATTAAATGGAAAATGTTGAACAATTATAATTCTATACATCTATACTTGTTGTTTGCGCATAAAATAGTTGTGTAGCAAAGATTTTTTTTGTGTAGAATTGTATTTTTCCAAAGAAAAGATTTTTCAGTTAATATCGTAAAAAAATCTTTTTATGGAATTTTGTTTATAAACAAATATATTTTTTTTTCGAAAATATTTATTTTAAGCCGATTGAACCGATTTGCGTAAAAAAAGTATTTTTGTAAATGAAAAAAAATTCCACAAAAAGTTGTATTTTTAACAATACAACTTAGTGGAATAGAACAATGTCGCAAAAGAAAATGGTCACAAATCATTTGTTTAATGATAAATTATAACTGATTTGGGGAAAAATAGATTTTATTATTGAAAAAAGCTTTTTTCTTTTTGAATGAAAAATTAATAAAGCTTTTTCTTGTTTTTGGTAAAAGCTTTCATATTTTTAGTGAAACATATTGGATATATGTTTATGTTTAAAAAAGTACTTTTAATCGCACAATGGCCACATATGAACCGAGTTTGAATAAAGATTAACAATAGCATTACTCCATCTATTTTATCTAGGCAAGCAACAAAATTAAAGAAAAAATAATAAAAAAAAACACTCAATACAAACCGGATCTTTAAGTAATTTAATGCCTTCAATAATGGCTTGATATGAAAAATACAATTGATCGGCGGTTTGTATAAGACCCATACGATATCTACGCAATTCATATAAAACATCTTGTACAGATACATTTTGAACACCTTCCTTATCAACCTAAAAAATAAATAAATACAAATAAATAAATTGCAAACCATCAACCACAAATAACTTACCAAAACTAAACAACAATCCACCAAACAGAATGTACCCGAACGACCAATACCGGCACTACAGTGCACAATAGCGGGCCCGACATTGGGTTCTAAAGCACCAGAATCGCGTACTTGTTTAAGGAATTGCAAAAAAGCCACTGGTGAACTAGGAATGCCAAAGTCTGGCCAGGTTGTATAATGGAATTGTATTATTTCGCGACTTTGATTCGACTCCATATCAGTTAATCTAAAAACAAAATTGATTAATGTATCAATTAATCAAAAAACAAAGAGACACCTACTTAAACCATCGGACACAAAAGTTTTTGTACTCTTCACAACGTAAAAATTCGATGGTCAATTTAACTTCATGCAATTTGAGGGCATTGTCTAGACCTTTACGTTCTGGCCAATACAAGTGACATTTAACTTGTTTCTTTTCCATCAGCTTATTTAACATCAGTATTGCTTTTGTTTTTTGTTCCCAAACCATTAACCAAAAATGTCCAACGGTATCCCCGAGTGGTCCTTGTGTTAAAATGTATTTACGTTCAGCACGTTCCAGCTAAAAGTGATATTGACATATACATTTTGTGTTTTAATTTTCTTTATTTATTTTACCTTTACTAAGTTGGCATTAATGTAGTCGACGCCGCCTCTGTGTATAATAATTCGTGAATGATCGTATGGATTCACATCTCGGTATCGGTTCAGGCAACGATTTTGTGGTTTTTCTGATTCAATTGTACCGAAATGTTTTTCGTTTGCTTCACGTTCACATTTTTCTCGAATTTCCTGCAAAAGAAATAAATATAATTAATAAAATTACTACAAGTTAAAACATTTGAAATTAAAAACCTCAAACAAATTGCTTAACCAATAACTTACAAAAAATAAAAATCTACAATTTTATTTCAAATAACAAATTTAAAAATCTAAAATATATTTATTTTGCCACTCACTGTATTATAGCTGGCACATACGTGTAGTTAAATACATAAATGTTAATTCATAATGCAACATAATAATAATAATAATAAGATCGTTTTATTTTTGTCTTGCTTCATGCTTCATAGTTAATAAGGTGACTTTTTTTACATTTATTATTACTTTTTTACGTTATGGAAACATGTACATTGTACATAAACAGTGAAATAAGGAAGTAGAACTTAAAATGGAAGGGGGTTTTTATTAGAAAAATGTATTCAAAATGTATATTGACTATATTATAGAGTTCATGTTTGAAATCTGTATTAAATACTTAGATGACTTTTTATGCTAATTTAAACATAAACATGTAAAAGAAATACATACATATATACCGTAAAGTTGGGAGAAGACTGAATTTATGTACATTGCTGTGCAAAAAAGTAGCCTTTTTAATTTTGTAAAGATTTGACATAATATAATGCTTTTTGAGAAGTATTTTTAATCACAATAAAAAAACATATATTTAGTAAGAACAATTCCCGATAAAAAAAACATCCTGATAAAAATAGTCAAGTTGTCTTATTGAAGTTACTTAATTGCAAGTAACTAACATCAATTTTATAGGCTAAAATGCACCAATAAATTTTTAACGGAGCCATTATATCATAATAATCTAAATTTGGTGAATTTTTATTTTATTGGAGAAATATTACTGTTTTCTACTTGGAGCGTTATAATTTAATTATTCCATCAGGAAATAAAAAATGTTTGATTAAAATTAATTAAAAAGAACAAAAGCTGATATTTGTGAACTATGGTAACGATAAAAAAATACAATGGGCCGCAAAAAAGTCCTCTTAAAAATATTATACATGTTATTAACAGGGCAAGTTTTAATATGCACAACATAATCACCAAACTATACTTTAAAATAATATTTTGAAATATTTTTAGGTAAATAAAATTTAAAAAAATAAGTATACTTTAAAATAAAGTTAATTTTGTTTTAATTTATTAGCGAAAAAAATTTAAGAGTAAATTTTTTTTTAATTTATTTTTAATTTTTTTAATTTAAAAAAAAAAAATTACAAAAAAAATTTTTTTGTGAAAAAAAAAAATCGGGTTAAAAAATATTTTTACTGATTTTTACCAATTGTAGGTTCGACTTGCTTTGGCCTTATATACACTGTTGCAAAGGTCTTTGAAATATCTATTATTGGATTTCCATATTATCTATATTAATGTCTTAGTAATCCATCAAAAATAGGTAAAAAATCGAGGTTGTCCTGGTTTTTTACTTATATTTCAGCCATTTGTGGCCGAGGAATTGGAAGAATTCCCTATATATTGATATATCAATCATGTTTGTAAGTTATTTAGAGGATTTGGAAAGTTGATTTTAGCCGACAGACGTTATAGATAGCGGAGTCGATATTGCGACTCCGCTATCTATAACGATCCAGAATATATGTACTTTATGGGCTCGCAAATGAAAATTGTAGAAATTATAAACGGAATGACAAACTTATATATACTCTTGCCACTCATGGTGAAGGGTATAAAAATTTACATTTTTTTTTAAATTTATTAGTGAAAAAAATTTTAATGCAAAAAAAAATTATTACTAAAAAAAAATGTATGACAAACAATTTTTTTCCCGATTTTGAACCATTGTAGGTCCGACTTACTATGCAAAGGTGTTTGAAATATCTACCATTAGATATTGTCTCAAAAATAGACCAAAAATCGAGGTTGTTCTGCTTTCTTATGTCTCAGCCATTTGTGGGACGTTTTTCTCGATTTTAAAAAGCAAACGAACCGGGTATATAGCGGATATATTGAGGTATGAATCTTGTATGTAAATTATTTGGGGGCTACAGAAAGTTGATTTCAACATACAGAAGTACAGACGGACATGGCTATATCGACTCCGCTATCTAAAACTTACAAATGGGCAATTCCATGTCATCGTACGTGACATTCGTACTATAGAGCGGATTAGATTTTGCAAAAATAAGAGTATCTGAAAAATGATTTGGTCTTTATGTTTGATTCAGAGGGTACTATATTTAAAAAAAAAAAATTGTCCAAAATATCGAGCGAAATAAGAGTATATCGTACGTGACAAAAAACGAAAGTAATTTTGAGGTACATGTAGAAATATGAGAAAATTTGCGAATCGTGCGAGGCGTAAAGTAATCTTTTAATTTATTACACTAAACCAAATATTTTTCCTTTACAGTCCGTCATATTTAAATAAAAATAATCTTTGGATGATTTTATAATAAATTAAATTTAATATCGTACGTGACATACCGTACGTGACAGGTTTTTCTCTTATAGTAAAACAATATACTATATTCTGTAAATATACGTATACAAAAACTAAAAAAATAAATAGAACATATATATTCGGTTCTAATAAACAATTTCATAATAGCAAAAATACAATCAGAATCAAATACATTTCATAATACATGCTAATTAGGAGCTTAGTTTTCGCAACAATTTTACCCAAAAACATACCAATGAAATTAAAAAATTAAATATACATAGTAAGTTTAACTATTATTTTTGCACTTAGAATGTTGTAATAAGCTCTAAATACATCCACATAGTAACATTTAAGTGTTTTCTCCTATTCAAATCATATTGAAAAAAAGTTTTAAGGGTTTTTGTTTTTTCAGCAGTGGCTGTCATTCTCGTGGAATTGCCCAAATGGAATGACAAACTTATATATACCCTTGCACACCGATTGCTCACCAAAGCTTATGGTGAATGTGTTCCATTGATTTCAACGTGCGAGAGATGATTTGTGCTGTTCAGAAGTGGTAATTTTGCCACGAAATATAAAGATCGCCCACGCCAGCCAAAAAAGTTTGAAGACCAAGAATTGGAGGAATTGCTTCAAGAAAATTATTGTCAAACTCAACAAGAGCTTGCAAAATTATTTGGAGCTATTCAAGCTGCAATTTTAAAACGTATGCGATCTGCAGGATTCTTCCAAAAGCAGGGAAATTGGGTACCATACGAATCTATTATGAGCTGCTGAAATCACCAGACCATCACAGGGAACCTGTACCGAACGTAACTGAATCGTTTAAAGAGAGTAATGGCCGAAAAACGCCCGGAATATGTGGCCAGACATGAAACCATAAGTATTTAGAACCAAGTGGTTGGGAAGTATTGTCTCACACTCTTTATAGTCCAGACCATGCACCGTCCGATTACAATTTGTTTCGATCGATCCAGAACGCTCACTTTGCAACAGATATTAGCTTGATTCGTTCTTGACCTCAAAAAATAAGCAGTTTTTTTTGGCACGGAATGCATATGTTGCCAGAAAGATTGGAAAAGGTAAACCATAAGTATTTAGAACCAAGGGGTTGGGAAGTATTGTCTCACACTCTTTATAGTCCAGACCATGCACCGTCCGATTACAATTTGTTTCGATCGATCCAGAACGCTCACTTTGCAACAGATATTGGCTTGATTCGTTCTTGACCTCAAAAGATAAGCAGTTCTTTTGGCTCGGAATCCATATGTTGCCAGAAAGATAGGAAAAGATCACAGCTAATTATGACTAATACTTCGAATAAATTTATATTGTACAAATCTTTTAAAATTAAAGCTAAAAATTTGAAAAAATCCCCCATTTTTAAGTCATACACACAATAAAAAACCTTCATAAAAAAAGTTCCATAACAAAAAATATTTTTGCCTTCAACAAACAGACAAAACGACTGATAGCTATGTCGATGTGTCGTGGTGGATACAAAACTTAAAAGTAACATTTTCTTTAAAGAAATAATAATATATTTATACATTCTTTGTTAAAAATAAGAAAGAAAGTCTTTAAAATTATGTATATACTTAAAATGCTTTACATTTTACAACAACTCTATTTGCTTGGTCTTATAATTATTTCTCTTTAATGTAAGTAACGTTAAATTACCGTTAATTTTTAATAGGAATAATTGAAACCAATTTGTTTGACTCATTTCGGTAATGGTATTTTAATGATAACGGTAATTTCATGCTGAATTAATTTATCAATAAAATTTACAAAAACTGGTAACAAAATATTTATTTCAACTTCTGTGGTTTGCAATAAACTCAATTATGGAATAAACAAATTTATATTTTCATAACTTAGGATTATTTATAGAATAACGGTAACGGTTTTTAGACGTCATAATATTTTGTATTACATATTTGCGTAACGGTAAGATTTACCCCCATACGCATAAACATTTTATAAATTTATCAAAGGTTTATCAAACAAAATTTCCATACAAAATTTGTTGTATAAACCTTTGATAAATTTATAAACTGTTTATGCATATGGGGGTTATTTATTATACCCTGCTATGCTATAGCCTGTAATTTCTACATTTCTCATTTGCGACCCCATAAAGTATATATATTTTGCATCGTTATAGACAGCGGAGTCAATATATCCGATATCGGCCACAAATGGCTGAGATATAAGCAACAAAAAACATGATTTTTTACCTTTTTTGATCTACATATATCAGGATTACTAGATAATTAACGGACCGACAATGAGACAACATCTTTGCTAATTTTTTTATTATGTGTATTTTCGAATTTCCCCCACTTTGCGAAAATGCGAACTTTATCGCAATCACAGCAACCATAAATATCATACATGTTGTTGATGTGATTGCAAAATAACCAGAGTTCTGCTGAAATTGTATTCGAAACCGGTTTTTTCCCAGTTTTCAAAAAATAATCTAATCGTTTTATCTATTATATTTTAGAGTCCCTTAATAGTTACATTCAATTTGTAATAAAAGCTAGATCATTTATTCAAATAGGTGTTAACGTCATTACCTTTTCAAAACTATAGCCATTTTAGCACAGCACTGTACATTGATTAAATATAACTCTTTGGTATATATTTTAGTAATAGCAGTGTGGAATAACTTGATTAGTCAAATATTTCCGAATCACTAAAATTAATAAAAGTTACAAACGCAAACCTATTATACGTTTCAATAACTACTAATATACAAACATCTAATCTCCATAAAGTAGATTGAATCAGCTGATTACGTTACAATGGAAATTTGTCGACTACTCAAGCTTTTACAAACAAAATGATGGAATTAATTACAGATGTAGAGGAGGTAAAATATCTATATATTTTAAAATATGCACACGTTCATTTAGCTGCTATACATATAAGTAAATATAGCAGAAATCAAAGTAATAAATTTATGAATACAATTATATTTTCTATGACTGACTACTATAACAATAAAGTATGTTAAGTTGTAATTATTTCCATTTAACATGCAATAAGTTCAGTTAAGAAATGTTTTATATCAATAAATTTGTAACTGGTTGATTTTTTTTTAACAAAATTAATTAAACGGAATACCGTTTAAAAGAATTGCTTAAATAACAGGATCATTAGTGTTTTGATTTAAAATCAGAATCTAATTTTTATTATTTGTTCCTACATAAGAGTGCTCTAGAAAAATTGTATTGCTATTTTTTAACGAAAACCAACACCCGCCTAGTTCTGTAAAATATTAGAATGATTGAATAACGTTATCTGGTGTGGCAACGGCTCTGAAGTTTGGAAAAAATAAATTTTTTTGAGTTTTTGCAAAAATGTTGCCATTAAAATTTGTATTTTTCCATTTTAATGTATTTAAAGTACCGAAATGTAATTATCGTTGTAATGAGATATAAAACACATAAATTGGATAAACATTTTTAAAGTTATTAAAAATTCCATTGTCACGAATTTATATTATTCCAAATCCTACTACAAAAGATTTTATACAAAAAGTCTTGCCCAATTCGCAGAGATATGCAATTTTGTATTGCAAGTCAAATCGCACTTCTATTTTTGGTAACGTCACGCAATCGCATATTTTTGCTAATATCTTCAACTCCTTTGGGGTCAATTGTTGAAATATTTTTTCTGAATAAATTGGACTTAATTACTTCGCAAATATAAAAAAAACTTTACAAATTTGACTCTTTCATTATTTTTTTTTTTCACATTTTATCGTACAAATGTCACGTCACGCCATAATGGAAATGCCCATATCCGTATTTACATGTATATGAGTTTTTGTCTTCGTACCATAACTTACTGTCTAGTATGAGGGAATAAATATACAGTCAGAATCAAAATTTAGTATACAACACGCATTCTCATCTATGAAGCTTATTTTAATTAGAGAAAGAAATATATAAGTTTGAATAAACATAAAATGAAATTTGGAGTTTAATCTTTTATTATTATAAAAAACTTTGAAAATTAAAATTGATTTTGTGAAAAATTTATGGAAAAAAGAAAAAAGTACCTAAAAACTACAGTCATAAATAGTGGGAAAACTAGAAAAAACTCACACAAAAAAATTACTCCAATAAATCACACATTCGAGTGTTGTTTTATTTTTCACATAGTTTTTTTTTTACTAAATTTTCAGCACTTAGGTTTTTGACAACTGAGTTATGTCTTTGACAGAAGTGTTTCCAATCTATGTGTATTTATCTATGATTTAAGGCGTTATTTATAAATAATCAATTTTTTAAATTATCAAATATAAAAATTTTGTATTGAAATTTTGTTTTATAAATTTTAAAATTGTTTATGAATAAGTTGGTTTTAGTTATAAACATTATCAATTCAAAACTTTATTACATTGACAGAGTTTGTTGGATATTTTTAAATATCCTGTATCAATTATGATCTTAATAAAATATGTTGCCTTCCTACATTTTTGTTTAGCTAATAAAGGATATCTAAATTCCATCATATACCTACATAAATACTTTATTAAATTCAAATATCTTATTTGACTTTTTTTAAATTTGTGACATTTAAAAAAATATCTTGCAATACATTATTCAGCTTTTGACTAGAAAATTTTAAGTTTAATTTTTATTGCAACTAAACAATAACTATTACAATTAGCAGGAAAATTCAATTTTTGGGAACTTTGAAAAAGTTTTTCATTAATCATGAATTCTATCCAAATGATGATTTTTCGTGAGTAACCTTCAAAAAGTTGAGAGAGTACAAAATGTTAACTGTAAACTATGATGAAATTTACCAAGAACGATGTTTAGACAATGTTTTATACATTATTTCCAAAAGCTAAACAAAGTACAACAACAATGCTTGTAACAAAATAACAGTTTTAAACTAAAAGAAATAAGAAAGAGGTTTTTCTTTAAAGTAGAAAATAAAGATACAACAAAATAACGTTTAGTTTGCTGTCTAAATTGTCAGTGAGATTTATTTTTTGTTTGTTTGTTTGTTTTTAAGCTAGTGATGATGCCTTTATATGCGCACTCATCAGGTTTTCGTGGAAATTAAACTTATTCTTAAAACGAAAGGAGCAAAAGCCAACCGAACAAACATACAAACAGCCAGACAAACAACAAACGAAAATATCAGTTAGATAGAAAGACAGACCAATGTACTGATGAATGTTTGTTTGATTGGATGAATGGCCAGCCAGCAAATAAATAAACCAGCCGCCAACTATCAAACCAACTAAACAGCAAACTAACTAGTGAAGCTGACTTCCAAGAATTTGATAGACAAAATTTCTTATAATATACACATAGTACTACAAGTTCTTAAGGTTTTTTTTTTTTTTTAATATGTACTTTATTTTTTTTTAAGTTGCAATATTATTTTTCTAATATTTTTTTGAACTTACCTGATACAAACGCTGCCATCCATTACGATCCCCTGTAATTTTTGTGTATTCCAACTCTATATTATTGGGCGTTAATGCTTCTAATGGTGGAGTATCGTTGCTATTACCATCACCTGACATATTAGCCACTCTATTTGTTGAATTGTTACTAATATCTGAACTATTATTTGTATCACTTACTCCAGCCGACGACGACGATGGTGATGATGATGTTGTAGAAGATGATGATGAATTTGAAGTAGAAGTCATTGCCACTTCAGAATTAAAGTGTTTGTATTTATGTATTTGTGTGTATGTACTTTAAAGCTGCTATGGTACAAATAAAAAAAAAAGAAATACTAATATTTTCTTTTTTGATTTTTGGCTGAATGCCGATCTAGCAAAGTTGTGTGTGCAGTTATTTTAACACAAATATTGTTATAGTTTGTCGTAGTTCTTTATTTAGTTAATGTTGTTCTTGTTGCTTTTGTTTTGTGTTGCTGCTGTGTTCTGTCGCAATTACTCTATATTTTTTTTCGCTTAACACGTATTAAAACTAATTTTATAGATTTTTAATTCACAGAAATGTAAGGAATTAAATGAAAAACACTAGACCACGCACGAATTAAATTACAATTTCCATTATATATATTTTTTCAAAATTCACATGAAATTGATTCTTCTTCTACTGCTTCTTTTCTCGTTTTTTTTTCTTTATTTTTTGCGTTACACACAAACACACACTTTTATATTTAATTTGCTCACTTTATTTATGCAAGAATTGTGATTTATACATTTTTGAATTACAATATAAAGTTTGATGATGTTGTTAACATTATTTTTTTGTAAAGAAAGTAATGGAAAGTTATTGCAAATAAAATAAAATCCAATTAAATTTGCACTATTCTTTCTCTCTTTTGGCAAAACCGTAGGCAATGGCAGATTCAGTGTTGTCAATATTTTTCCGGTCGTCTCCCCTGTTAACGTTTTTGTATCCCCAAAAATCCCCAACAACATATTACAAAAAACATAAACTCTAGTTCACATAGGGTATCCAACTGCGATTAATTTTACACACAGTAATTTTTCTTGCAGCAAGTCTGACAGCATAAATCAAGATTATCGAAACAGCTTGAATATTAATAATTTTGTTGGTGTTGATAAGCACAAAAACGTTACAATTTTTGCCAGCTCTCTCTTAGTTTAAGTGTTATAGGAATTTAAAGTCAATATATATAACAGTAAATTTCTCATATATTTGGAAAATAATCTGAACATTATGGGTATCATTGAATAGTGCTTCAAAATACCTTTCATATGATATATAATATGGTACTGTTTATTAACATTATGAACCAAAAATTCCTTTTTGAATTTATATGACAGTATTTCAGAAAATTTTAATATACAGAAAAAGTGATTTTAGCGAAGCCGGTGTTCGATACACCCCAGACCGGCAATACAGAAAATATAAATATATTAACAGAAAAAAATATATATATAAAAATATAAACTGTTACTGGGATCTTGATTTGTTCCCTAAATAGACATCGCATCATTATGTAACTACTAACATCACCTACTGTTTAGAAAAAAAACACCCTATTCTCTTTTCTAATTCTGTTTAGATATTTAAATAAACTATAGATTAAATTTTGAAATAAGACTAAAACAAAATTATAATTATAATTCTAATATAAATATTTTTATCAAATGTTTTAACAGCTGACATTAATTATAAAAGTTAAAACTTTTTAATTTTTAAATAGAAATTAAGGTTAAAAAAACGCTAAAACGTAATGAAAATAATTTGCAGTTTAGCGGGTTTTTATAAAAATCCGCCACATATATTGACATTTAGCGGGAAAATCGCAGTTTTGGCAAGACTGGATGCACGAGACAAGTGTTTTGGTAATGCTGCCACATCATGTGTAATTACACATATCGTGTGTAATTTTTACTCGGATGTATTGGAAAGAGGTGTAATTTAAAATTTCATTTTACTTAAAATGAAATCATTAGTCTAAAAATATTTTCAGATTTCAAGAACTGTAAAGGCGAAATTATAGAAGGTACCTCAGAAAAACAGCTGATTATTTTTTTATTCAGTTGTTTGGACAAGTGAACTGTCAATTCACTTGTGGCGAAAAATACAACAAATCCAAAAGCAAAAACAACAACAGGCAACTAGACAATTCACTTATCTTTTAAGAAAAACTAAGTACCTGTGCCCCTAATATTGGGTTTTTGCACTATAATTGACAACTCCGTTGTAAAATATGTAGTAAACAGAGTTGCATTTCTTTGGCTACTATTTCAAAGAAACCTCAATGAAAAATTACCGTTATTTGAAACAGTTATAAAGTAATGATTCAAAAATTAGTTTTACGAAAAGTTATATCTATCGTAATAGGCAATTCGAACACATTTAAATTTCATCATTAGAGATAAAATAATTATTTTATGAGATTTTTACGATGTTAGCTGTTTAGTTCTGATATTGGCAACATACTTGCTTGTATACCTATACTATTTACGATGTGAAAATTATTTAAACAAAATTTAAGTAAATTTTCCGAAGTAATAACAATTTTTATTGTATTATTTATTATATGTATAATATTTTAATTAGCATTAAAGGTAAAACAAACTTGTTTTAAGTTATTCACAGAACTGGCAACTTACTTTTTTAAAGATCAAAGTTTAAAATTTTTAATGAATACATATAGGGATAAGAATAAATATGAATATTCAAAAACTAAAATTATATTGAAAAACTAATTTAGTTGAATTCAACTAAAAAATAATTAATTGTAAAGAAAAATTTTTTGTGAAATTAATTTGTAATTAAACTTTACATAAATTCAGTGAAAAAATAAACAAATTAACCATATTAAGATTAAGTAATTCAATAAAAAGGAAATATAATAATTTGAATAGAAACTTATAATTTAAAGAACTGAAGAAAATCGATGCTTATACAAGTTAGTATCTTCAAGTTCTAGTAGCAAATCATGGAAAAATAATGAATTTACATTTAAACTCATTTTATACAATAAAAACCAATCGCCAAAACTACGACCTTTTAAAATTAGACACATCTGGTGATACGAAATATCATTCGCACGGGTGCGCAATAATTGTACACGCAGAGGCGAGCAAAAAATTAAAAATAAATCGAAGATTATTTTCACAGCTGCCAAAATAGTAATTAAAATAAACCAAAACCATAAAAAGCCAAAGATTTTCTCATTGAGAATGTTTAAGGGCAGCATACACAAAGCATCATTGTTGTTAATGGAACCACCCAAACCAAATGTGTAGATGGTGCATTTTGCCAATTTGGGAAAAATCTGCGATGAATGATAATTCCATATTTCCCAATTGTTGAGTGAAAGTATAGACAAGGTATGAAAATAACGAGACCAAAAGCCATTTAGAAAATAATCTAAAAATAGTATATTGGCGATCTAAAATGCAGGGATATATAAAGTTGTGAGTAAAATGTAAATTCGATTTATGAATTAAAGGAAATCTATTTACTTACACTTATGCTAAAATTTAACAATTCACATGAAAAATATTTGATTACATAATTTTTATGAATTATTGTATTGTTTGCTTTAAAATATGCAACCAATATACGACTGTAATCTATATTTTCATCCTGAGATATGATTGCTTTTGCTGAATGAAAAAAGAAAAATATGTATATTCCACCTTAATCATTAAAACTTTTACAAAACTCACCCACAGGAGAACACAAGTGTTCCATACGTCTACCTTCCCATACTTTCCAAAGAAATGAAGGAAAATAAAAGAAAAATGCTTCCATTAAGATGACAATCACAACCCATTGATAGTAACGTAGTGTTAAATGTTCTACAGCATTCGGACTCACTCCAACGCCAATGGAACTACGATTATCTGCTACAATCGTTGGTACTACGAACGTACCAAATGTCCAGCAGTAAGAATGCACGAAATTTTTAAATTTCAGATCAGTCATACAATTTATGGGTTCACCGAAATATTGTTTGCCTGACAGGAGCAAGGCGAAGGTGATTAACAGGATCATCGTACATTTGGAATGCAAAGTAAAGACTGTATCGTATATATTTACGCTTTTCAATTTCAAATATTTAGCTAAATCCTTTGTAGCATCTAACATTCTTATATTTCTTCACAAGAAATGCGATCACCTTTGAAATATAAAAAAGAAGTTTTGAGGACGCTGAACTTTGACGTTTTCAACGGTTGAGATTGTTTTTAAATTCTGATTTATTCTATTACATTTTTTGTAGAGGTGTTAAAAGAAATCTTACCTAGACAGGGTGTTCAAATATATATTTATTTTGTCTGTATTTGACAGGTTCGGTGTTTGATTATTTTTTTGGCGTTTTATTAATAACCGTCGAAGGGAAAACCAAGGTTGGTTACCGCTAAGCAACCGTTACTACTAAGATACCGGTACTGAAAAACTGCAATTACTTTTAGCGTTAAAATACCGCTGCCAATATAATCGTAAACACCGTTACCGCTGAGTTACTGAAATATATAGAATTTAAAATGTATTATAATACCACCTATATCACCTTATATAAAATTTTCAGAAACTTTATTAATCTTTTAAGTCAGACTGAAAAAACCTTTACCATAAAGTTTCATTTTACAACGCAGAAATTAAAAGTTGTACAGACGAAGTATGTTGGCGAGGGGTTGAAGAGGTAGAGTATGTAGTACACAGGATTAGGTTAGTTCAAAATGAGAAAAATGTCTGCCTTTCAATTGTAAAAGGGGACAAAGCTATAATATATTTATAATTACATTTTTGGCGAATATACCAAAATACCTATTTTTATGTAAATTTCAAAATTAGACCAAATGTTCTCTAATCGCATAGCTGCTTTAAAAAAAAATTAAAATCAGTTTTGTATGAATTTGTACCGTTTTCAAACAAAAATTATTTTAACCCACAGTGTAACTATAAGTTAACATATAAAAAGACTTCGTGTTAATGGGGTTAAATCATTAAATTGCAGGTTTTTATGATAAAAGTTATTCAGAAAATTGATTGGAAACATTTTTTCTTTAAAATGCTAATTATCAAGTTTTTGTTTTGAGCATGAGTTATTATGTCGCTATGTAACATAATAATTAATAACAATTGGCAGCACTGTTGATGAACCATACTGTTAAAAATGTAATAGAACACATGTAGATCTTTCAAAATCATAGCATATTTTAAGGCGCTTTATTTTTGTATATTTTTTGCACTACTACCGTTATAATTGCAGTTTTTGTTGTCATATTACAATTTACAAAAACAAATAAACAAAAATAAAAAAATAAAAGCAACTTAAGAACACGTTTTTGATGTTAATTCATTCTTAAAAGATTTCCGTTTCCAATAGAAGTGATATATAGAAAAATAAAAAATACGCAAACAAAAAAGGAACAAAACGATCAAGAATTATGTGCATTTGTTAATGAAAATTATTTGTATGCAAAATAAAAAATTAAAAAAACAAAATTCCGAAAACTATCCAAAAACTTCTAGATCTAATTATCTCAGCTCAAGACAACACTATGTATGCTGCGGTCAAGCCTTTATCCAAATATTTACAATTCAAGTCGGTGCATATCTACGATATTATTTTCACTCTCCACTCCAAGTGCACGGTGGTCATACTGCTGACATGTTCCTTCCTCTTGTCGGCCAAACAATACTTTGGCGATCCCATAATGTGCATAAGTGATGAAAAAAATATGGAATATGTGAATTCCTATTGCTGGACAATGGGAACATATATTTTAAACTATTATGATTTGAATATGCAAATAACAGAAGTGAAGAATATGACAAGTAGTTTGAATGATCGTATACGCGATAGAGGCAATGCCATATCTGAAGGTAAGAATATGTAGGAGACCTACATATATTTAAAGCTGCAATTCAAGTAGCGGAAAGTTTGTATACAAAACATTACCTCTTTCATAATATTTTTAGGTGTTGGACCAGAAAAACACGGCATAACTGAACGTGTATATTTGCGTTACTATCAATGGATTATATTGATTTTACTTTTGCAAGCTTTAGTGTTTTATTTTCCGTCTTTTTTGTGGAAAGTATGGGAGGGTCAACGTTTAAAGCAACTGTGTTCCGAAGTCGGTAAGTTGCATGTTACAAACTCATAATATCAATACTGAACTGAAAAAAAACGTTGTTTTTCCTATAATTAAGGCAATCCCCTAGTACCAGAGGACACCTACATATCAAGGAGTAAATTATTGGTTAAATACTTTACCTCCGACTATAGGGACATACATTTTTGTTACAATGCACGTTATTTATTTTGTGAAACATTGAATTTCATTATTAGTGTATTGAATATCTTGATGCTGGAGGTATTTCTCAATGGATTTTGGTCCAAGTACATACAAGCTATAGCCGCTATACCAAGTTATGATTGGACCAAATGGAACGTATTGACTTCGCGAGTTTTCCCCAAGATAGCCAAGTGCCATATGGTCAAGTATGGTTATTCTGGTTCTACCACATCACTGGATATACTCTGCATACTGCCACTAAATATTTTGAATGAGAAACTCTTTGCTTTTCTATGGTGTTGGTTTCTTGCCATTTGCATATTAGCCGGTTTGAATTTGATTTATCGTGGCATGCTGATATTTAATGAACCCTTTCGTTTACACTTATTGTACACAAAATTACGTATTATGCCCAAATCTCATGTGCGCAGTGCCCTTGAGGAGATGACTTATGGCGATTGGTTTATACTCTTCAAAGTTAGTTCGAACATTAATCCCATATTGTTTAGAGATCTAATGAAGGAACTGTATGAAAATCGTAATCATAAAAAAAACTTGGGTTTTAATGTATAAAAACAACAACAAATGATCAATTATTTCTTAAAAAAAATGTTTGAATTAAATGGAAACTGCCTTTGAATTAAAATTAGTATTATTGATGATCTCATGAAAATTGTTTGTAAAGACTACTACTATAATAATTGCATAGTTTTATAAGTTGTAAAATGCCTTTAAATATAGACGCATTATCCGCTTAATGTACACGTACATAATTTAACGTATACGAGTTGACATTGATACATATTTGAAATTTTCGTTATCGCTCTTGTATATTTTGAATTTCTATATTTCTCTTTATATGTATATATTTTACATTAATTCGTCTTTTATAGTTAATGAATTTATTTTTTAATTTACAAGATATTTTTTTTAATACATATCTTCAAAAATCTACCTTAAATATATATTGAATTCACCTTTATAAGCGAAACATTTAATTTGAAAAATATTTAAATGAAAATAAAATATTAATATTTTTGTATATAAATTTACAAAACAAAAATTGTGTTTCTTTTAATTATTCATTATAGAATTTGATTTAATGATTTAAGAGTCGTAATCTATCTTTGCCTTGGAACATTTTCAGAACATGTTCTAAAATAACTAGTGTATTCAGAACCACTTCAGATTCTTTAAAAAAAAACTTCGTAACTAGTGATTACTTGTGAACCTCTTCTGTGAAACTCTATTGTGATTTTAAAACAGCTACATGGGTTTTAGGGAACCAGGGCGGTTACTGCGAAACTCAATCCAAAAACGGAAATGTTCGAAAATGTGTGTTAAACACATTGTAATTCGAAAAGATTTCCTTTCGTATCGAATTAGGGAGTAGCTCCCCAGTTATTTGGCACTAATTATACATAGGTTCTAGACTAGTTCTTTTTGGAACCGGTTTGAAAAATTATTTTTTTTGAAAATATAAAAATAAAGTGCCGACAAAAAATTCAAATCATTTTAAAATTAGTTTCGTATAAATGCACAAATAATTAAAATTATAAAATAATATTGCTCATTTGCTGGAACAGCGTCATAATTCACAAAATCCTAATTTCGAATTAGTAGACCATTGAATAGTAAATAAGTTGTATTTATAACAGATAAAGTCTTGTGAACTAGTTTCTAAAATTACACGCCGGATCGCCATAGAATAATATGACATTAGTGGTATTCACAATGTAGAGTATTTTCTCTAGCAAAGTAGCAAAAGAGCATTGTGCTGGGTATACATGATACTAATTTTCGTACTATCGTAGTATGAGTTGAAGTACGGTTTTGAAACCTTGCTAAGCAATAGCGTCAAAGCTGTCAATTACATCATTCCGTTTGTAATTTCCAAATTTTTCATTTGCGAACCCATAAAGTATATATATTCTCGATCGTTATAGATAGCAAAATCGATATAGCCATGTACATCTGTATATTGAAATCCACTTTCCGATGCCATAAAAAAACTAAGAAATGATCCCTTTGTGTTACCTGAAATTAGAAGTTAGAAAGAAAGAGGGACAGATAGAAATGAAAAAGAAAGAAGTGGAAGATTGAGTAGTTAAGAAGAAGGAAGAGAGTAGGAGATTTGCAAGCAGTTGCATATCAGTAAGATAGCGGTTATTGGGTTACACCCGAGAGCTTCCCATATCTGGTCCTATTAACCAGTTACTACTCCTTATAAAAGCCTTGATGCCCTCAAGCCTCATATTCGAGAGCTCAGAAAGACTATTTATGGAACGGTGTCCCAGAAACCGTAAGCGTAGATCGCCTAATGCCGGACAGTGACAAAGAAGATGAAAGATGGTTTCATCCTCCTCCTCGTTTTGACAACTTCTACAGAAGACGTTATAGGGCAAGCCAAGTCTCCTCGCATGGTTGCCGAAAGTAATTATTATATTACATTATTATTATATCATTCCACAGGCCGAAGTTGTGGAAAGTTGGTTGGATTTGTCTCCCGTGGTACAAAATTGACATTATTGTTTGAATACCACTCAAGGGCCTTTTATGATGATGCGAAACCGGTCCGGAAATATGAAGGCACTCAGTGCTGTTAAAGACGTTGTTGTAGACAATCTGTGTTTATCGTACCTGATGTCACAAATGATTGGCTTCTTATATACATATATTTCTGTGTTTATCGTACCTGATGTCACAAATGATTGGCTTCTTTTGCAACAACTTCTAGGGGAATTTTGTTTGTTTTTTGTCCGGTATTATTCCTCAAAATTACCTCGTCCATCAGCCACATAAAAATCTTGACCCGGAAGTTGTGAAAAGTCTGTCTGTTCATAAGTTATATCATCCATCACACAACAGTTGTATTTTTATACCCTTCACCTTCGTGAGAAGGGTGTATATAAGTTTGTCATTCCGTTTGTAATTTCCACAATATAATTTTCCGACCCTATAAAGTATATATATTCTGGATCCTTATAGAT
Organism: Calliphora vomitoria; assembly: GCA_942486065.2. NCBI lineage: Eukaryota > Metazoa > Arthropoda > Insecta > Diptera > Calliphoridae > Calliphora > Calliphora vomitoria. Next base: position 66,769,610 of record OW818031.2, read on the forward strand.
AGCGGAGTCGATTAAGTCATGTCCGTCTGTCTGTCTGTTGAAATCAACTTTCTGAAGACCCCAGACATCTTCGGGATCCAAATCTTCAATAATTCTGTCAGACATGCTTTCGAGAAGTTTCCTATTTAAAATCAGCAAAATCCGTCCATAAATAATGGAGATATGAGCAAAAATCCGAGACAACCTCTATTTTTGGCATATTTTTATCTATATCTCGATATGGGTATCTAATGATAGATATTTCAAAGTCCATTGTAATGATGTATATAAGGTATACTAAAAAAATGCAGCGGAGATTGCAATCCTGGAATATTGTTGACAGATAAACGCATTGGTGTAGTATTTGTGCCCACCGAATATGATGAAACAAAAGGTGAAATGCATTTTATAATTAACGGTGTTGACCAAGGACCTTGCACTAAAGACATACCGCTCGATAAGGCACCCCAACATGTAGTCATAGATGTATATGGTACCACAAAACAAATAAGGATCATTTAGTTATATGGCAGTAAGTGTACAGTACAATAAAAAGTAATTCATTTTTAAAACATTCATTTTTGTAAATTGTAGTTGTTTCCCTACAAAATGCTTGCCGTGATGCTATAGTAATTTGGACCTACAATGGGTCAAAATCGGGAAAAATATTTTTTAATCCGATTTTTTTTTCACAAAAAACATTTTTTTGTCATAATTTTTTTTCAATAAATTAAAATTTTTTTTTTTAAAAAATTTAAAAAAAAAAAATTTTAAAAACAATTTCGAAAAAAAAACTTTAAATAATTAAAAAAAAAATATATACAGCTCTCTTACTTGTTTATATGTATAATTATTTCACTCGTTCTTTTGCTTCAAAGTTCTTTACCGAATTGCGAATCAGAGCATTTAACTTTACGAGCTGCTATTCTGATAGAAGTGTTCGGTGCTCTTCGAAAGAGTAGTTCGACTTCCTTTGTCTTACCAATATCTGTTAATCCTTTTTTCTTTCAAAGTTCAACTCTTCCTTATACTGTTTAATCGATTTTGAAACAGTTTGACGATGAATCTTCAGATCTTTTGCTATTTTTTTGAAAGTCCATTTTGTATTTTTTTGAAGTTTTAAATATTTGTTCACGTTCTATTTTTTCGGTGACCTTTTTGACCGAAATAACATTTGAAAATGAATGATTTAGAATGATCTGACATATTTTTGAAAGCTTACATGATTAAAAAAATAATTACTTGTAGGACCAAGGATAAGTTTTGGCTGGAATAGTGTCTTTCTATCACTCTAACTTATTACTTTTAAAATAGAACAAGAGTAATAATGTTAAAAAAGATAAATTAAGCAGATAAATAAAAATATTCATAAAAATAAGAAATTACAAGAAGTTTTTACTTATGTTGGTAAAAACTATATTTTTGTTAATCCGGAACAATTTAAATTAATGAACTTGTTGCCCCTTTTCAATTAGAATAAGGGAGAATTATATCCATAATAGTCAATATGTATTTAAAAGTGTTTATTTTTTTTTAACTTGTTTAAATCTTTACTTAAAGTTCAATGATTTAAAAAAATTGTTTAACAAAGTTGAACGACCTCTTTTAACCATTAACAAACTCCCTCACGCACATTTAAGCAATTATTGTTTATTAACACTAATTTAAATTAAAACCAAAAAAAAAAAAAAAAAAAAACTCCAGCCAAAATAACAAAATATTTTCCTAGTCTAAGCTTAAATTAGTTTTTAAATTCAATTTTAAAAGTTTACCTTAGACTTGAATTTAGCAGCAAAACCTGCAGTTTTAATTTCTTTTTCAGCCAATAAACTTTCGAAGATTGTAAAGTCAGCAATAAAATGCAGGCAATACAATATTTTCATTAATACAATAATTATTTTTTTTTTTTTTATGAAAATGTTAAACAAAATTACTTAGAACAGCATAAAAATAATTTGCAATAATAATGTTTATTAATTGGGTCGATTCAACTGTTGACAATTTCTGTACTTTTATTGTTGTACAGACAACTGAAGTACAACAAAAATGCAACGTTGTCCCACTTTTGAAATGCTTCATAAACCCAGCAAATGGCCCTCAACAGGTTCAGTTAACTTACGTGGTATTACGCGAACGGAAGTATTTTAAGTGAAAAAATAAACAAGTAAAAACGGTATTGGTCGTTAAAGTGCAATAACTACTGCCCTTATTGGATTACCTGGAATTATTGTGGATTAGCAGCACAGCAGAAAATGTGTTAATAAAAGTGAAATTTGATCCTTGATGAGAAAAATTCAGGATTATAAGTGGAAAAAGGATGTCAATTATAATTAATAATATGATTTTTTAAAAAAAGGATAACTTTAAATGGATTATAAAAAAATATTCAATCAAAAGAAATGTCAACAAAATTAAAACTTACAAGTGATGGTAAATAATATTTAAAATACATATATCAAAGAATTCTATGTTTTTTGTACCAAAAAAATAAAGCAAAAAAAAAGAAAAATATATAAATATCCTTTTTATATAGACAGGACATTGTGTGAGTGTATACATATGTATATGAGTGACAATGCTTTAAATCCTTCAACAAATATTTTAATAAAATATTATATGAAACAGGATAATGAAATAAACCAAAATTAATTTAAAAGTATTTTTATAAATATAATGAACCTCAACATTTTGTTAAAGCCAAAGTAAAATTCAGTATAAGTATTAAACATGAATTTATTGAAAAAAATATATATAAATTGCCAAGTCATTAAAAAATTAAGCAATAATTATGAAAAACAATAAATGAAATAAAATAAATTCTGCAAAATTTCATTAAAAATTAAGTGACATAAATAATTGCAGTATACTTAAATAAATAATTGTCTAAATGAATAACATATTTTAGAATTTGGAACAAAAAAATAAAAAAAAGGAAAAAGGATATACACACACACTTATATCCTTTGACAATCAAATTCATAAAACTTTTTTAATTGAAAAAAATAATTGCAGCATACTTAAATAAATATTTGTCATAATGAATAAAATATTTTAAAATATGAAAAAATAAAAAAGGATATACACAATTACATATCGCTCATTTGCTGCAACAACGTCATAACCTAAAATCCGTGTTTATTGAACTGAGTAATACAAAATATGCGCCGTTCCATAGTCCTTCATATAATTTGATCAGTTTTTAAAAAAGTCAACTATTTTTTGCGAGAGAGTGTTTTTTTGTGTAAACATCAAAATTAAAATTCATGTTTTCTCGTATATTTGACAAGACAAAATTTTGGTTAAATACAGATAAGAATGCAGATTAGAAATCTCATGGTTTGTTGAAAATTTATTTAATAAATAGTAAAATGTCATAAAACATTCAAAACCGCTTTTCTCGAAACGACTTTTTTTGAATTATGACGTTGTTGCAGCAAATGAGCGATATGTTATTTGACATAAAAAGACCTACAATATTTTAAACAATTGCCAACCTCTTAAAATGGAATATTGTAAAAAAATCTGCTAATGTGAAACAAGGATAAAATTTGTTTGTATCCTTACAGTTCTATAGTACCAAAACAAGATAACATACTGAAATTCAAAATCCACTTTCTCATAGGATTTGGAACAAGGTTATTTTTTTATTATTAGTGAGGCTCTACGCACTGCGACCCATAGGATCTTTTGTGCAGCCTTAGATTTTTTATCCTAACAGATTTAGGCTACGTATAAAGCCAAGTATTCTATTTAGTGAGAGATCAGTTACCTAACATAAATTGGTGAGACTTTAAATCACAGTCTCCGGTGAATAATCCACTAAGTATCCTCAAGTCACACTTTCCGAGCGAAAGCAACGACTGGGATCTACGTTTGGATAGGGTAATGAATCGTTTGGACTGTCTTAGTCCATAGTATAGGAACAAAGTTTCTCAGATACATATATACTAGGCAGCGTAATCGTAAACTGAATTCTTTATATATCCATATCCATGGGGCAGATTATTCTGGAATGCTGTTCTCTTTCCCATCTTTCCTTGGAATTTAAATGTAGTTTTTCTGAAACCAGTTATTTACACGTCTGATTTCGTTCGAATTTATGGTGTAAGACCTGTTATTGCCTTCTAAACGAGCGTTGGGCGCCCCTGTTGGCTAGACAATCAGCGCGTTCATTGTCAGCGTGACCTTCATGGCCAGGTACCCAGCACAATGTAAGTTCATTGCCTGCGCCGAGTTCATTCAAGGATGTCCAGCATTCCATAACAACAGCAGACCGCACTTCATATGATGATAATGTTCTAAGAGCAGCCTAACTGTCAGACATAACAAATATTTTATTATTCCTTAATCTCCTTCTTAAACATTCATTGGAGTATATAAGGATGGCGTAAATCTCTGGGTTAACCCTTTGAAAATTGGGTCCATAGATACCACCCCCAGTGTCCCCATTAGCCTGTTTGAAACCATCAGTAAACCATACTTTAACCACTCTGATTTGATGTCTGATTTAACTACTCGTCCCTTTTAGGTATAGAAACAAGGTTTCTCAGGTACATATACACTAGGCAGCGTTATCGCAAACCGAATTCTCTATATATCCATATCCATGGGGCAGATTATTCTGGTCTGCTGTTTTCTTTCCCATATTTCCTTGAAATGAAGTTTTTGTGAAATCAGTTGTTTACACGACTGATTTCGTTCGAATTTATGGCGTCAGACCTGTTATTGCCTTCTATGCCCCGAATGCTGGTACGCATACGATGGTAACCATGAATGTCTCGATATCTTATCTAGAGACAACCGGCATTCCTGGATAATTTTTGATGGGATGTTTACACTTTCTAGGGATCTAATGGTCTCTTTGCTATCAGTAATCTATATACATATATAAAAATCAAATGGTTCATGCAAGAACGGCTGGAGCTGGAGCGATTTGGCTGAACTTTTTTTATAAGTTTCGAAATTTTCATGAGATGCTTTGTAAAGAAAAAAATTCATGATAAAACTCGGAAATTTTAAGTTATTAATATATTGCCTCCTTTTCATTTCTAATTTTTCTTAATAAGAGTAATTTTTTGTAAAAACTTGAAAAACTAACAATAGTGCCTCCTTTTCACTTCTCATTTTGTATACTTAACTAAGCATAGGTAGCTTTAGAAAGTTCTTAATTAGTGGTGTATGTGTTTGCTACAAATCATTAGTAAATATGTACCGGGCGAAGCCGGTGCGGTCAGCTAGTACGATATAAAAAGAAACAAGTTTCTTAATAAGAGTAATTTTTTGTAAAAACTTGAAAAAAGTAACAATAGTGCCTCCTTTTCGCTTCTCATTTTGTATACTTAACTAAGCATAGGTAGCTTTAGAAAGTTCTTAATTAGTGGTATATGTGTTTGCTACAAATCATTAGTAAATATGTACTGGGCGAAGCCGGGGTGGTCAGCTAGTACGATATAAAAAGAAACAAGATAGTGAATAATTTACAAAAATAGATTGTTAATAGAAGAAATAGGAAACCTGTCATTCAGGAATTTGATTTCCCTCGTGAAGCGTTATGTCACCCAATCCATTGTAGAAACTCCTGATATATTCCATTGTCTTAATCTCCTCGACATACTACAAAAATCAGGGGTGCTGTTGTCCCGTATACTAATTCTAGATCTCTTTGAGGAGTGACTTGTAATCACTCGAATCACCTAGCAAACAGTAATTTGTTTCTGTTCTGTTTCTCCAGGATCGGTTGGTAACATTCAAGTACCTTCTTATCTTAAAATAGTGACATATCGGAGGTTTTACGTCCTCTACCTCAAAAGCTAGTCTCATTACCCTGAACGTAACAGTGCCCGGTACCCAGCACATCCCAATAATATATAGGGCCTTCAATGGCGCTTGCCTATCGACATTAATAGTCACCATTTCGCTAGTCCTTCAAGATCGCTAGGTTCTCACCCTGAAAGTCACTCAATTCATCGGGAAGTCTATATCCGAGAAGCTCGATCGGTGATCACTTACCAAAAATCGATTTTTATATGAAAATCTCAAAAATTCTTAAATCGTCTATATCTTTGTAAATAAGCGTTTAATAGAGAAAAGAAGCTCGATCGGTGATCACTCATATTTCTTACCAAAAATCGATTTTTATATGAAAATCTCAAAAATTCTTAAATCGTCCATATCTTTGTAAATAAGCGTTTAATAGAGAAAAGAAGCTCGATCGGTGATCACTCATATTTTTTACCAAAAATCTGTTTTATCTCAAAAATTCTTAAATCGTCTATATCTTTGTAAATAAGCTTTTAATAGAGAAAAGAAGCTCGATCGGTAATCACTCATATTTCTTACCAAAAATCGATTTTTATATTAAAATCTCAAAAATTCTTAAATCGTCTATATCTTTGTAAATAAGCGTTTAATAGAGAAAAGAAGCTAGATCGGTGATCACTCAAATTTCTTACCAAAAATCGATTTTTATATGAAAATCTCAAAAATTCTTAAATCGTCTATATCTTTGTAAATAAGCGTTTAATAGAGAAAAGAAGCTCGATCGGTGATCACTCAAATTTCTTACCAAAAATCGATTTTTATATGAAAATCTCAAAAATTCTTAAATCGTCTATATCTTTGTAAATAAGCGTTTAATAGAGAAAAGAAGCTCGATCGGTGATCACTCGCTTCTCAGATCAAAAATCGATTTTTTTAATGAAAATTTAAAAAATTATTAAATCGTCTATATCTTAGTAAATAAGCGTTTAATAGAGAAAATAAGCTCGATCGGTGATCACTCAAATTTCTTACCAAAAATCGATTTTTATATGAAAATCTCAAAAATTCTTAAATCGTCTATATCTTTGTAAATAAGCGTTTAATAGAGAAAAGAAGCTCTATCGGTGATCACTCATATTTTTTACCAAAAATCTGTTTTTATCTCAAAAATTCTTAAATCGTCTACATCTTTGTAAAGAAACGTTTAATAGAGAAAAGAAGCTCGATCGGTGATCACTCATATTTCAGACCAAAAATCGATTTTTATATGAAAATCTCAAAAATTCTTAAATCGTCTATATCTTTGTAAATAAGCGTTTAATAGAGAAAAGAAGCTCGACCGGTGATCACTCATATTTCTTACCAAAAATCGATTTTTATATCAAAATCCTCAAAATTCTTAAATCGTCTATATCTTTGTAAATAAGCGTTTAATAGAGAAAAGAAGCTCGATCGGTGATCACTCATATTTCTTACCAAAAATCGATTTTTATATTAAAATCTCAAAAATTCTTAAATCGTCTATATCTTTGTAAATAAGCGTTTAATAGAGAAAAGAAGCTCGATCGGTGATCACTCAAATTTCTTACCAAAAATCGATTTTTATATGAAAATCTCAAAAATTCTTAAATCGTCTATATCTTTGTAAATAAGCGTTTAATAGAGAAAAGAAGCTCGATCGGTGATCACTCGCTTCTCAGATCAAAAATCGATTTTTTTAATGAAAATTTAAAAAATTATTAAATCGTCTATATCTTAGTAAATAAGCGTTTAATAGAGAAAATAAGCTCGATCGGTGATCACTCAAATTTCTTACCAAAAATCGATTTTTATATGAAAATCTCAAAAATTCTTAAATCGTCTATATCTTTGTAAATAAGCGTTTAATAGAGAAAAGAAGCTCGATCGGTGATCACTCATATTTTTTACCAAAAATCTGTTTTATCTCAAAAATTCTTAAATCGTCTATATCTTTGTAAATAAGCGTTTAATAGAGAAAAGAAGCTCGATCGGTGATCACTCATATTTTTTTTACCAAAAATAGGATTTTATACGAAAAATTCTTAAATCGTCTATATCTTTGTAAAGAAACGTTTAATAGAGAAAAGAAGCTCGATCGGTGATCACTCATATTTCTGAGTAAAATCGATTTTTATATGAAAATCTCAAAAATTCCTAAATCGTCTATATCTTTGTAAAGAAACGTTTAATAGAGAAAAGAATCGATCGGTGATCACTCATATTTCAGACCAAAACTCGATTTTTATATGAAAATCTCAAAAATTCTTAAATCGTCTATATCTTTGTAAATAAGCGTTTAATAGAGAAAAGAAGCTCGATCGGTGATCACTCATATTTCTGAGCAAAATCGATTTTTATATGAAAATCTCAAAAATTCCTAGATCGTCTATATCTTTGTAAAGAAACGTTTAATAGAGAAAAGAATCGATCGGTGATCACTCATATTTCAGACCAAAACTCGATTTTTAAATGAAAATCTCCAAAATTCTTAAATCGTCTACATCTTTGTAATTAAGCGTTTAATAAAGGAAAGAAGCTCGATCGGTGATCACTCATATTTCAGATCAAAAATCGATTTTTATATGAAAATCTCAAAAATTCTTAAATCGTCTATATCTTTGTAAATAAGCGTTTAATAGAGAAAAGAAGCTCGATCGGTGATCACTCATATTTCTTATCAAAAATCGATTTTTATATCAAAATCCTCAAAATTCTTAAATCGTCTATATCTTTGTAAATAAGCGTTTAATAGAGAAAAGAAGCTCGATCGGTGATCACTCATATTTCAGACCAAAAATCGATTTTTATATGAAAATCTCAAAAATTCTTAAATCGTCTATATCTTTGTAAAGAAACGTTTAATAGAGAAAAGAAGCTCGATCGGTGATCACTCCTATTTCAGACCAAAAATCGATTTTTATATGAAAATCTCAAAAATTCTTAAATCGTCTATATCTTTGTAAATAAGCGTTTAATAGAGAAAAGAATCGATCGGTGATCACTCATATTTCAGACCAAAACTCGATTTTTATATGAAAATCTCAAAAATTCTTAAATCGTCTATATCTTTGTAAATAAGCGTTTAATAGAGAAAAGAAGCTCGATCGGTGATCACTCCTATTTCAGACCAAAAATCTCAAAAATTCTTAAATCGTCTATATCTTTGTAAATAAGCGTTTAATAGAGAAAAGAAGCTCGATCGGTGATCACTCATATTTTTTTTTAACCAAAAATAGGATTTTATACGAAAATCTCAAAAATTCCTAAATCTTCTATATCTTTGTAAAGAAACATTTAATAGAGAAAAGAAGCTCGATCGGTGATCACTCCTATTTCAGACCAAAACTCGATTTTTATATGAAAATCCTCAAAATTTTTGAATCGTTTATATCTTTGTAAATAAGCGTTTAATAGAGAAAAGAAGCTCGGGTGATCACTCATATTTCTTACCAAAAATCGATTTTAATATGAAAATCTCAAAAATTCTTAAATCGTCTACATCTTTGTAAAGAAACGTTTAATAGAGAAAAGAAGCTCGATCGGTGATCACTCATATTTCTGAGCAAAAATCGATTTTTATATGAAAATCTCAAAAATTCTTAAATCGTCTATATCTTTGTAAATAAGCATTTAATAGAGAAAAGAAGCTCGATCGGTGATCACTCATATTTCTTACCAAAAATCGATTTTTATATGAAAATCTCAAAAATTCTTAAATCATCCAATCTTTGTAAATAAGCGTTTAATAGAGAAAAGAAGCTCGATCGGTGATCACTCATATTTCTTACCAAAAAATCGATTTTTATATGAAAATCTCAAAATTTCTCAAATCGTCTATATCTTTGTAATTATAATTAGAAATAAATTTCACCCTTGACCACCAACAGACCCGGTAGGGATATTAAAACTCCCATTATAGAGTTTCCATGTCCACATTAGACACTCCTCAACTAGGTTCGAAGAGATAACACAGTGAAACAAAAAATAATGAAGTAGAAATACCTGGGAAGGTAGAAGTTTTTGAGTATAACAAGAATCAGTTTTTGTAAAAACTGATTTTGAGTTTCGTCCCAGGTATTTTTTGTCACACATTGTAATTATACTGTCAAACATGTGATCCAATTCTATTCAATTCTCTAGATAATCCTGGACCTTATGTAACTTTAACGATTCCCTAATTTGCTCAATATCCAACTTATATTCTTAATGTCCTATGTATCCAACCATGCATGTTGAGCGTCACTAATGAAGAGCGTATCAATTCTGCACCTCTGATATAGATCTACCAGTTGCTCGAATGTTTTAAAAGAAAGTCGAAAATTCATAGGTTTTGTGTGGATCGCCTTACCGGCATTAGGTATAATATCCCTTAATAAGGCAATTACTATAAATGTTCACAAGAATTAAGAATTCCTATAAATGTTCACAAGAATTAACTCCATTAAAAAAAGATGGAGTGTATAGCCAATTTATTTTCAGACTGAAATGGGTCTTGAGCTTAAGGCTTCATGATTTGATTAACAGTTTGAGTGCACAATAATTTGTGATCATTTTATCTTTTACAACATCTGTAATAAATGCATTATTGAATTGTTTATAGATGCAAAGGTTGCAATGTCCACATTTTAAGTTTCTGTAATAAATCTGTTGCTCTAAAGATTCTAATATTTATTATATTATATGTTTTGTAATAAAATGAAGATATGAAGGAAGTTTGAACCATATTCATATAGAGGTTTTCGCGCAAATACCCTAAGGAATTTGAACATTGCCATGTTTGAGATTGTTTGGTTAGCTTTAAAATGAATAATATAAACAAAATTTTGGATTCACTTTAAGACAGATTTGGTATTGGCATATGGAATAACCACATGTATTCATGAAATGTAATTAGATGGCATAATAATAAACATTGCAGGCTTAGCTTCTATACATCTCAATTATGATCAGAATATTGAAATATATTTACTAACGATTTTTTTTTTTTTAAATTCTTGTACAGAACTTGAAAATCCACGCTCTAGATCACATAGAAAATGCAGCCGCTTATTACTAACAAAAATATTTGCCTTGTCCGTAATTGTATTCCTTATAATTCTTACATCAATTATATATCATGGGATAGTACTGGAGCGTATGGGTAAGTTTGAAGAAAAAGTGATAAACCAAATAAGCTAAAAATTCTTATTAACATGCATTTCACAGATAAGTTAAGGCAAATTGTAGCCTTAAATATGAAACACTATCAAATTAAGAATCCTACAAATAAGGATCTCAAACTACCACACGACTTGCAGCTGATAGCCGATTCTCAATTGAATAATATGGAACTCATACACGACTTTGACATCAATGATGAAGATGGCCGCAGTTTACATATACAGCATAAGAAATTTCGATTTATGAATAGAAGATTTAAAAGAGAAGAAACTGAGGAATTTGAAGAGTTTGATGCATTAGATCCTCTACAAATACCGCCTGATTTGGACTCCATAGATCCCATAAGGATGCAACAGAACTCCTTAGATTTAAAGAGTCTGTATGCAAAGGTAAGAAATAAACGTACCAAACAGGCTATTAGTAAGCTAGAAAAGGAATATAAGCGCTGTAAAAAGGAATCGAATGGCAATAAGGATTGTATGGTGGCTTTTATGCGTATGTATAATTTGGCGCGTGAGATCAATGAGAAAATGGAAAAAATGAAAGCAATTTTTAAGGATAGCGAACTTTTATTACAAGCCAACTCTAGCTCAAGCAGTAATGAGTCAAAGGAATCCTTTTTAGAAACCACCACCAAGGCAGCAAGCGAAACAACGCAAGTAAGTGTAACTTTCACTGTGGAACCGTCAACTATCGAGGACAATAGCACTAGTAAAATATCAAAAGCAGAAAAAATTAAACCCAGTAAAATCAGTTGGATTTTGGATGGTAATGAATACAATAGTTCCGAAGAAGAATTTGGTGTAATGCCCGAAATTAAGGCAGATAATAACACTGCAAATGCTACAACAGCTAAGGAGAGCACAACCGAGTCAACAAAACTAGTAACTACGCATAAAAGTACAACCACTGAAATAATTCAAAGTATTGAAAATACTTTAGTAGAAGGTGATAAAAACAATTCCTATAATGTATTGGTTTCAACCTCCAAAAATGCTAAATATGCTACTACTCATGCTCCAAGTATTACTGCCACTAAAAATAAAACTGAATTTGAAAGTTTAAATCAAACAACAGCTAGTGTAACTACAGATGGACCCTACCTCAACTCAACTAAAGCCGAGGAAGAAAAATTTGAAAAAATAAGTTGGATATTAGATGGTGAAGACAGTTCGGAAAGAAACAAGTCAATAGCTTCAACCACTACAAATCCAAAATACGTTACTACTTATTCCCCCAGTACTACAGCTATTGGAACTAAAAATAACACTGACTTTAAACACACTACCGAACGTTCTGGAACAGATGGTCCCTCCACCTCCACGACTAAATTCGTAGAAGAAAAGTATGAACAAGTAAGTTGGATTTTAGATGGTGGTGATAGTTCGGAAAACATCGTTATAACCCATGATCATTTCGAGGATGTTCGTCACACTACTGTTAGTTTAAAAAGCACAAGTGAAGGAAGTAACACTACTGCGATCAGTACAACTCTCAGCTCAACGTCCTTAACGACAGCCGTTTCTGAAACCACCGAAAACATAATTTCTACCTCTTCGACAACTGAAAACGATTTGGAACGTAAATTACAATTTGATTGGATTTTAGATGGCGAAGAATTAACGGCTGAAATAACAGAAGCTTACAATAGTTCCACATCCACAACCGAAATGCCCTTAAATGTAACCTCTTCCCAATATCCCACTAAACCCAAGCCTATAAAATACAGCTGGATTATTGATAGTGATGCTAACAGCGCTGAATCACATACCACGTCTAAGCCATTGACAACTTTACCACATGATCGTGTAATAAATGTGGAGAGTGAGAAATGTAATGTCACCTCGGAGGATATTACTTGTCAATTGACCTCGTTGAAAAGCAGACCGCGTTTTGGCAGCGATGAAAATCATCCTTTAGATAATCCAAGTAGTTTGGAGAATATGCTAGAGAGTTTGGAACGAGTGGCCCCGGTTACCGAAAAACTGAAAGTGAATAAAACATTTGATCCTCTAGATCGCAGCGAATGGGAAAAGAAGTTTCAGCAGGGGACTTTGAGTAATCAGCAGGAAATTATGGATTCATTTGGGGAATTGGATGCTAAACATATTGCTAAATTTGGTCCAAAATTGAATCCGGTCAATCCGAATAATTTTGGAGGTAAGTGACTTGAAATAAATTGTTTAGGAAAACAGTTAAACTAGATTCATTTTTAAACCCTCTTCTTAGCCGATAATCAATTTATGACACTGTGTGAACGCATGGCCAAGCGAATGCGTGATAAGGGCTCATCCCCAACCGGTCCCCAGCCTCAACAACAACCACCACAGCCTGAACCCGAGCCAGAATCGTATACGCAATCGTCGGCAGTTCAATTTACTAGTCGTGGTCCGGTGGGCGGATTTCCGGTAACAGGCGAAACCATGAAAGCTTCGGCACAGTTCATGTTTAACCCCAATTTTGGTATGCCTACAATACCCGTCTGCTTTTATGTTTCACCGGCTAACTTACGCATGGTTAATCAAGTGCCTCTGTGGACGCCATCATACTTTGGCATGCCAGGAGGAGGTTTCGGAGGCTCGAGTGGTGGTGTCATGGGTGGTGCTGGTGGTCCTGGTGGTATTTTCTTTGTACCACAAAATTTTGGAACAACTGGTAATTTCTTTGGTCATACTACTGGTACCGCTCAAGGGTAAGTTTACGTTTAATAAAATTAATTTAAAATAGTATCAATAAAAAGAGATTTTAATTATCAGCAGTCAAGGAAATATACCAAATATATTTTCCAAAAATGCCACTCCTCAAAAACAACAACAACAGCAACAACAACAGGGGCATCAGCAAAAACAATTATTTTGCACATATATGCAAAATCATGGTAATTCTGGCAGTACGGGTGGTGTGGGTGGTGGAGGCGTAAGTGGACCTGGTAATGCTGTAAGCGGTCTTGGCTTTTCAAACGCCAATTTCAAAATGCGCACCGGCAATTCTAACAATTCTCTATCTTCTGATATTATCTATGCTTCCTATGCTGATCTACCAGATCATTTGGGTCACGAAGATCATTTCAAGTGTGAACTGCCCGGACAGTTGGCCTGTTATGGTGGCAACGAATGTATACGTGAAAGTTCATGGTGTGATGGCTCTGTAGATTGTTCGGATGGTAGTGATGAGGCGGCCTGCACTTGTCGTCAACGCATAGATGAGGATCGTGTATGCGATGGTTATGCTGATTGTCCGATGGCTGAGGATGAAGTGGGTTGCTTCGGCTGTGCTGAATTTATGTATTCGTGTTATGAACATCCAGCGGAATATGAAATGAACAATCGTTCTACAGTCTCCATGTGTTATAGTAATTTGGAAAAGTGTGATGGTTTTACAAATTGTCTAAACGGAAAAGATGAAATGGAATGCAGTTTAATAGTTAATGATATAGCTCATCATATGGTAAGTTAATCATATAACATTTAAGTGTATGGAAACATATGATATAACCTCTCAAGTTTTTACTACTTTAGTCCCATTCCGTTTCAACTTCAGAGGGTTATCTTTATCGTAACTATCGCGGCGAATGGTATCCTGTATGCAACAATGGTGAAAATTGGGCTTTAGAAGCTTGTAAAAATGAGGGTGGCTATTTTGGAAAACCCAACATGACATTCAGGTCACTATCTTTGCCAGGACCTTTCATAGAACCCACCAACTTTGGTAATGCCCATTTTCCTCAGTCGTGTCAGAAGCGTGATAACCAAGATGTATTGGGCGATCATGTAGCTTATGTCAGGTGTACGCCTACAAAGTGCGGTATAACGAAACGTTCAACAAGTTTGTTATCACGAAAATCGAAACGTTTTGCCAAACTTCAGGCAGCGGCAGAACTGCAAAAGAAACGAGAAATAGATAATGACGCTGGGCGTATTGTCGGCGGTACATTTAGTAAACCCATGGAATGGCCATTTGTTGTTGCTCTTTATAGAAATGGAAATTTTCATTGTGGCGGTACTATTTATTCAGCACAATGGGTGAGTAAAATTTTAATTTGTATTCATATTAGAGATTTCAATAAAGACATATTTTTATTACCGGGAATTTTTTAATAATAAATTAAACCAAAAACCAGTAGTTTTCCAATAAGTAGTCTTCATAGACATTTGCATACGTTTAAAAAGATATACGGTGAATTACAATACAATGGAAACTTTTTGAAAACTATATTTCGTAAAAACCAAAACAATAAACGATTTCTTTGCTGTATTGGAAATAATTTAATAGCAAGAGAGTTTAAGAAATTCAAAAAAATTACTTCTCGGGACGTTATCAATAATCTAAAATTTGAAATCAGAATCAGAGCTGTTAGTCGCAAATGTGGCTAGTCTTGGATGCTATCACCCCGCTAATAAACCTCTTATTACGGATGAATTAAACGATGTTATGTATTTATACGCTGAGGAAAATATAGCCCTAGTTTGGAGATTCCAGCATACAATATCCAGTTGTATGGAGTCGGCATTAAGTAAACTGAGTGAGTGGAGTATATCGAGTGGACTTAGTGTGAACCCCCAAAAAACGGAATTGGTTCTCTTCACTAGGAGGTATAAGATCGATGACATTAGACCACCTAGACTGAATGGAATCAGTCTTGAGATCAGGGAAAATGCGAAGTATCTTGACATCATTCTGGATAAGAGACTGTCCTGGAATCTAAACATTCAGAACAGGATTAATAAGGCCTATGTGGCCATCTACTTCTGCAAAAAGGCAATTGGTACTAACAGAGGTATTATGCCGAAAGGTATTAATTGGATCTTTAAAGCAGTTGTTAAACCCATCTTGTTCTATAAGGTATTAGTGTGGTGCGGGTACTACGACTGTAGCGATACTGATTACAGGCGCTATAAGTTCTACTTCCTCTAAGGCACTTTTTACTATCTTAAACTGGTTACCAGTGGATTTGATGGTGATACAAATGGCTCTCAACTCTGCTGTGAGGCTAAATGCTGGATGTTCGTGGTCTGGTAAGGACCTTGGACACTCTAGGATACTGAATTACGATGGGAACATACATGGTAATGTTAATTACTGCATCGCAAAACCTTTTTTCGATAGGCATTTCCATATTATGATACCGAATAGGGATTTATGGCATAGCGGACTTTCCCCCTGATGATGTCATAAGGATATACACTGACGGCTCTAATAGGGAAAACAGGGTCGGTGGAGGTTTCTATATTGAAAACATTGGGATAAAATCCTTCTTTAGGCTACCTAACTTCAGTACTGCTCTTCAGGCTGAAATTACTGCCATTAAACGTGCATCCAACTGGCTGAGGTATTATCGAATATCTGGTGATATATGTATATTTACTGACAGCAAGGCTGCCGTTAACGGAATAGCGGGTGTCCTCACGACATCTAGATTAACCGAGGAACGCCGGGTATCCCTAAATGAGATAGAGAGACATTCTAGCATAACGCTTATATGGGTCCCTGGTCACGATGGAAATCAGGGTAATTGTATAACAGATTTATTGGCCAAAAGGGGTGCGATGATGAATGAGGAGGCGATCGACCCCTTTTCTGGTATTGTTAAATGCAAGATGGCTGTTCAGCAGATACTATATGAGACTGCACAAAACAGGTGGACTAATGAACCTTCCTGTGCTACAGCAAGGTCGTCCTGACCCGTATATGATGCCAGCAGGACGAATCTACTTATAGATTAGCGTCGTGAGCAAATAAGGCTAATTGTCTCCTTTATTACAGACACTGTTTAATTGGGGCAGATGAGAGAAGAATGGGCCTACGGTACAATGATTACTGTAGAAGCTGCCATAATGAAGAAGAGGAAGAGACTGTGTATCACCTTTTCTGGCAATGCCCGGCTCTGACAAACCTGAGGGAACGCATCCTCGGATCTCCATTCCTATCATGCTTGGATAAGCTATCAAGGATGAATCTTAGACGAATCTACTCCTTCATCCGGGAATCTGGCTGGTTTAACCTGGAGGCAACGGAAGTATTGTAAATACCCTGCATCTACAAATCCATCAGATTTGAATGGACCCAAGTGAGCTGTTTGAGGAGCGGCTGCCCATGGAACCTAACCTAACCTATATCAAACAACAGACTATGGCATCAAATGAACCAGTCCCCCATAACTATTGAAATACAAAGCGAAAATGTAACTGGATTGGTCACACCATACGAAAATCGGTCATAGAAATTGCCAGAACAGCCATCCAGTGGAATCCTTAAGCCAGGCGAAGTGAAATTGAAATCGAAATGTCAAATATGCAAAATAGCTGGAATAAAGTGAAAACATAGCGACGAACAGATCCAGATGAAAATATTTTGTTTAGGTTCTATGATCCTTATAGGAACGACGGGATCTTAGAACCAATATATGGATATCATGGAATCATTCGATTGGCAACAAATTTGGTCATCACAATGAATCTGAATATTGTTACATTAAGAAAACTTTTAAAGAAATTCTTAAAATATTCCGACAAAAATTTCCTAGAAATTTGTAATAAAAAATTTTCCCAAATGGGAATCCTTAATTCGTATTTATAAAGCAATTGCCGGGGTTTGAAATAAATCGTTTCCGTGTTTAAATTTCAATATTGTGTTGGTTTTACGATTGATTCTGACTAAAATCAGTAATGTTATTAAAAATCTAACTATTATTTGAATGAAGTTATTTTAAATATTAATTTAATACTGTGCGTTTCCTTACACAGATTATCAGTGCTGCTCATTGTGTTATCAACTACCATAAATACTACTATGAAGTGCGTGCTGGTCTACTGAGACGTTCCAGTTATTCTTTATCGACTCAAATACAACCAATTTCTCATGTGGTCGTACATCAGGCCTATGAACGTCGAAGTATGCGCAACGATTTATCGTTGTTACGTTTGGTTAAGCCCTTGCAGTTTAATCGGTGGGTTAAGCCGATTTGTCTACCGGATTTAGGCCGTTCCACTGCAGGAGACGATTGGATTTGGGGACCAGATGCAGATACCTTATGTACTACCGTTGGTTGGGGTGCTATTAGGGAGAAAGGACCAGGAAGTAAGTTTAATTAAACGTTAGTAGGTATGATATTTAAATGAATTCAGCCTACACAGATCAATATATTCAACAACTTAAAGACATTGAACAAAGGCAAATGAATGGTTGTTTAAATTTGTATTATTTTTATATTCTTCACCATGAGTGGTAAGGGTATATAGAATATAGCATTCTTACTTGTTTTGGTTCTAAGTATTAATATGTTCAATTGTTCTTTTACTATTCCTCTCTAGGTGACTCTTTACGCCAAGTAACCGTACCCATTCGTAAGGCCTGTACTGATAAAGAAGATCAAGAAGCTGAAGATATATGTGCCGGTGATCCGGGTGGCGGTCGAGATGCCTGTCAAGGTGATTCCGGTGGGCCATTGTTCTGTCGCAGTGTTAGCAATAGCGATGAATGGTATCTGGCTGGTATAGTCAGTCATGGAAATGGTTGTGCTAGACCCAAAGAATTTGGTGTCTATACAAGAGTTGCTTTGTATTTGGATTGGATTGAAATGGCAATTCGTCCCGAGTTTTTACCCCAAGTACAGCCGCATAAAATGTGCCCTGGTTACATGTGTGTCTGGGGTGGTAAACGTTGTATACCACAAAGAAAACGCTGCGATCGTATTGTTAACTGTTTGGGTGGTGAAGATGAAGTGGGTTGTATTTACAACTTTATACCCGATTTAGGCAGTACAAGAAATACCACCACAACTGAGAGTGATTATCATCCCGAGGAGGATGGTAAAGAAACTACACCTATTAGTATAGTGGAAAATAATTTGGAAAGGGTTGTTGAAAAGGATGAGGCCATTGTAGAAAATGAAACAACTGAAAATGTGGATAACATAGAAACTACCACTAATTTTGAAACCCCCTCTACTACTGAAAACAAAGTAGAATCTACTTCGAATACAGAAAGTTCATTTGTCAGTATTAATAATACCACTGAATTGTTGTTGTCTACAATAACCACTGATATGACTACTAATGAGCCTAAGGATTCTACTGAATCGCCCACAGACATTACTGAAACTAATTTAGGCACCACCACTGTGGTACCTAGTTCTACGGATGATTTAGATAAATTCACCACATTGGCAGTACAACTATTTGAAAGCTCTACTGTTGGCACTATTTTGACTGAATATACTACATTGGCAAGTGTTGGTAGTAGTACCCAGGAAATTGAAACTGAATCTACTATGGAAATTAAAGTTGATTTTATGGGCGATAGTACAACGGATGCTCCTAATGCAACAATGACGACTTATGTCTCGGTTGTTACTACAACGGAAAGTACTTTTATACCAACAACGTTAATAACCACAGATGCTCCGACAAGCACCGATTCTACAATTGAAACAAATTCCACAACTCCGGTGGTGCCTAAGAGGTCAGCACAGAAATTTATATGTCATAAGTAAGTATGTGGTTTGAGTTTGGCACTCTATTGGCTTGAAGTCTTGTGAATTAAAATCTGTAATACTTTTATTCGAAATAATATTAACTAAAAAATTATAAAGAACTAGAAAGATTTTGAAATTAATTGATTAAAGCTCATAAAAAATGTGTTAATGTGATGGTTTTATTTCTAAAAATATATTTCCTGCTATTCTTGTAGGATATCTCAAATTATCGACATTTCACATCGTTGTGATCGTATCGTAGATTGTGAAGATGGCACCGATGAAGATGGCTGCAGTTGCCGGGATTATTTAAAGGTAAAAATTATGAAATTTCAAACAAAATATTAATATTTTATCTATATAAAATTTGAATCAAGATTTATAAGAATTTTACTCGGACATGTTATTAAAGTATCAGTGTGGTTGTATTTAATTTAGTACTAAAGGCAATTTTAAGGTTAGGATTGGGTTCAAATTTATTTTGACTCAATTTGGATTTTGGTTGAGACCATATAAATCGATCTGAGCTCGAGAATTACGGCTCTCTTTATGAAAGAATAGGTCAATTGGTAGTTCTAGGACATCATACTATTAAGTGGGAAATTGAAATCAAAGCAAAAACATGGAAATTAATAACGGAATACTATGCCTTTCAACAGTCCACCTCTAGCTCGTCGGCGAAAGTCCCCTATTTTCACAAAAATTTTAACCACATTTTGCAAAAACGTTTCGCTTATCTTGTCAATTCAGCGACAAATTTCATCATTCAAAGCATCAGTTGTTTGCGGTTAATTCACGAAACCGTGTGATTTAACGCACCAGCGGCGTTAAATCACAAAAAAGAGACGGCGGACGGGCCACAGTGGTTTAGAAACTTTTTTTTTTTTGGAAATAATTCGGTATCTCGGGAACTATTGGAGATATTATTACAAAATTTCACATGGTTAGAGCTGAGGTGTTTTTGAGTTGAATTACATTTGTTCAGCTTCCTAGGGGTAATACGGGCCAGTTTGTGCCCCCTCAAAGTTGGTCACCTCGGGTCTCAAAATTTTTAAAAAAATCCCCAAAAATTCATTTATGATCCGAATGAGCTGAAATTTAAAATATAAATAGTCCTTGAGAAGATCTACAAAAAATACGCTTACATGCGTAGGTTATCTCCTTCAGTTGAAGAGATATTTAGGTTTATTTATTTTTTTTTTTTTAATTTTGCTCGATTTTTTTTTGTTTTTTAGATATGGCGGCCCTACGGAGGGTCGAATTTTTTTTTCAAAATATCAGCTATATTGGCAATAAAATTCTAAATAAAATGAAAAAAACTTGGTAACAGTTATCTCGTCCGTGTAAAAAGTTACA
This sequence comes from Calliphora vomitoria, assembly GCA_942486065.2. Lineage (NCBI taxonomy): Eukaryota > Metazoa > Arthropoda > Insecta > Diptera > Calliphoridae > Calliphora > Calliphora vomitoria. The sequence continues at coordinate 66,790,359 of OW818031.2, forward strand.
CGCATCCAAAGTTGGAACATGTAAAATGGGCCTAATTTTTTACGATTTTTCCTAAAAAAGTCCCTATATTTTTTCTTTTGTAGAAACAAATTTTCTTTGGGACTATATACAATTTTTATATGTTTCGGAAAGAAAATTTAATGCAAAAGCATGTAAAGTAAAATTGGGCTCACTTAAGCGGACACAGTATCCCCCAGACCTATCCAAACTTGGACAATTTAAAAAAAAATATTTAGGTTTCAGTAAAAAATTCTAAAAAGGCAAAGCACCGATCCTCGAAAAAGTTCCGTATTTGTATAACCCTATATGTTGTTTAAATACTTAGAAAGTTGTTTTACTATCACACGGTAAATAGCGTCACAGTAGGCACTTTTCTAAAAAAACTCAGTTTTTGGAACACATTTTCCCCGTTTTAGGAATTTCGGTATTTGAAAATAAAAAATGTCAAAAATTATAATGTCATTAATTTAAGGACATTTGGATCTAAATTAGTTCCCAATTTTGTTATGATATCTTTAACCGTTAAAATTTTACATTAAATCAAATTTTATATTTTTCTTCATGGAAAATCACCATATTATAATTATAACCTCAGCTCTAACCATGTGAAATTTTGTAATAATATCTCCAATAGTTCCCGAGATACCGAATTATTTCCAAAAAAAAAAGTTTCTAAACCACTGTGCGGGCGGAGACAAATTGAAAAATTTCGCGACTGGGAGTTTGGCCGGCTGTGAGGATCATTAGCATAATAGAATATGGCTTCATCGCTAAAGATAGTTGTTTTCGTTCAGTTTTTCAAAACGCCAATTTACTAAGCATACATGCGTTCAAAACGTTCCATGGTTAAATCTTCCCAAGTTTGTACTAACAAAATGTTAAAGAAAGATAGCTCAATTTTTGAAATTTCATCATTTGACAACAAAATTACTTCCTAACCTTAAATTTGCGCACCATTTATATGTGATTGATTTATGTCCAAATTGCACTCATAATAGTGCATTTTAAAATTTAAAAAAATACTGACTAAATTGAATTTTGAAAAGAAAACTAAACTTTGCGGAACTCGGGCCATCATATCTGGTAAACACATACTCTTTAGAGTTATTTGGACATTTACATTTTTATTTCTTTTAATTTCAAAAAAATCATGATTTTCATTTATGGTAATATTAAAAAAATAGGTATTGTGTATCATAAAATAGTTTTTTCTTTGTTCTCTGGTGGAATACATTATATAAATTACACCAAAGACAATTTCAACACCTCCAAATTTCATGTTACCTTAATACTACATGAGTTTAGTGCAAAAATGTAGATTTAACTCATCTGAGCAGTTTTTCATAATCTCGAGATTCTTCCCAAATTGTATCAGTTTTTCAACTTAAATAAGAACACAGATAGTAAAAAGTAGCTGAAGAAATGTCCGTATTGAAATCGTGTTTACTTAGTACACATCATTTTTATACTAATTGGAATACAACTACCACTGATGGCATCCATGTCGGTGCCAAATATTTGCTCTGGTCTAAATATACTTTTCTACTTGTTTCAAATTTTAGAACCAACTTAGCATTTTGATATGTGATGGCAAACCGGATTGTGAAGATTTAACCGATGAGGATAATTGTGGTAAGTTTATTTAAATACTTTTCAATAAATAATAAAAATTTAAACATTTTTATTTTATAAGGAAACTGCAATAGTGATGAATTTTTGTGCCCTCTATCGAAAACTTGCTTACCGCTGGCTAAACGTTGTGATAATTCCATTGATTGTAAATTCAAAGAAGACGAACAGGATTGTTGTAAGTACATATTTATAATTGGTCAATTCACAAGGTCTCATATCATGTCATATTGTCATAATGTCGTAATATTTCACAATGATTTTTATTGTTTTTCAAATAAAATAATACTAAGTACTTTCTATGCTATGTTTATTGTGTTATCGTAAAGCACCAGCAGAGACCATCGCCGAATGGCTAAGAGTCGTTTAAGACGAGTCGTGTTATATTAGGACATTGACAATATGACTGATAAGAGACCTTGTGAATGGACCAAATGAATTAAAATAATAAAGAAAATGTATTCTCAAATTTTAATTGATAACGAAAGTTATTTCGATGGTATTTATAAGTGTTCGCAGATAATTGTACTTTCTCACTGAGAATTGAGCTAAACTTCAACCATTTAAATTTATCGTTCTGTAGAAGTTATGTAATGATTGCAATATTTCCAATAACATTTTCTCTTCCCCCACTTAGTTGCTCTTACCAATGGCAAAGAAATCAAATTAGATTCGAATAAACGACCTGAACTACAAAGTGCCGGTATATTTTCCCGTAACATCAACGGCATTTGGCGCACCGTCTGTACCCATGAGACAACATTTAGCGAACACAATGCCAAAACTGCTGCCGAAGTTTGTGCCCTATTGGGTTTCAAAGGTTTCAAGTTCTACAACACCACAGAACCGGACAAACACCATCACATTGTGCCAATTAGTCCGGAAATACGTAAAAAATCGAGATTTAACGAAGATGTTCTATCGTTTATCGGTGATAATTTACACTTTTTATATTTTGGGAAAAATATATTTCCCAAAGAGTTAAAAACCAATTTAAGATCAATACGCATTGAACAGTCTAAGGAATCGTGTTTGGGTCTTTACGTGGAGTGTCATGCTAAATCTAATCGTACTGAACCGATTAAGACTATTAGTGCGGGCCAACAGAAACCTCACACTGATTTGAAAGTTCATCACATAAAACCGGCTCTAGAAACGCACAATAAACCGAATGTGTTTGTTAATCCCCATTTGCCCACTGTGGTGGTACAGAAAAAAGAAGAAATTTTACAAAAACTGGATAAAGTTATAGATACGAAGAAGAATATAACAATTTTGGTAGATAAAATTCTACACGAGGCCATAGAAGAACTACATTGGCCGTGGTTGGTGGACGTGTATGCAAATGGTAAACTTTGGTGTTTGGGGGTGCTGATGGATAAACATTGGATAATGGTGCATGAAACTTGTAATTTTGGTATAAGGTGGGTGTGGTTTTAACTTGTTTTAAGTCTGGAATTAATACTTTTTCTCTTTGAAATTAGATTTAATTTGGATTATGTGGTGGCTTTGTTGGGTGGCGGCAAAACTAAACATACTCTGCACCGAAGTAATCACGAGGAAATCCATCGCATAGATTGCTCGGAAGTTGTATCGAATAGTGATGTTTTATTGTTGCATTTGGAAAGGCCCGTTCGTTTTACACATTTTATATTGCCAACATTTATACCAGATGGGTAAGGAAACCTATCAAATATCCACAACCTTTGATTGAAATCATAAAATGGTTGGCTAATTCAGTTTTCTTCTTATATTCGTAGGTTCCATCTAGAAAATCATCCCAAACATGAGTGTATTGCAGTTTTGCATGACAATTCACATGGTCGGGTTAAAACCGTTTCTCTAAAGGAACAAAACGATGACAAACTATGTCGTAGCACGGCTATGGGATGCTATCGCCTCATTGAGAAAACTCCACCCAAGAAACTATTAAGAGAAACTAGTCTTAGTGCCGAAGATGTAGTCAATATATCAGAGGAAGTGACGATACGCGATTCACAAAGTTCCGAAGAGAATGAAGTTGTCTCCAAATATACCACCTGTACACAATTTGGTAGCAAACATGTTAATGCCACGGGATTGGAGCCTATAGATCAAGGCATTTTAGTATGTCGCAGCAATGATACGGGTTGGTATCCAAATGCTCTATTTTCCTACAATAATACGAATTGTAACAGTTTTAAGCAGCCCTTTGCTATGAGAACTTTAGAAAAGGCCTATAAGGCAATACACGAAATATTGGGTAAGAAATAGGTCTTTAGTGTAGGGATATATTTTAAATATGCTTCTCTATATTTCTTTAGAGACTTCCGATTGTAAATTTGCTCATGATGTGCCATTATGTGCCGACTTTAGATGTCCTTTAGGTTTGTGTCTGAATGCCAGTCAAATTTGTGATGGTCGATTCGATTGCCATGATGGAAGTGATGAAAAACCTGGGATGTGTAAACGTCTGAACAAAAGTAATTCATAGACATTTTGGGTGTGTAACAAAGTTTTAAATTAACTGAATTTAACCTTTACAGCTTGTGGTCCTTCGGAGATGAAATGTCGTACTTCGGATAAATGTTTGCCGAAAACCAAATTTTGTGACCATATAGCGGATTGTGAAGATTTAACGGATGAGCCCACAATATGTTCCTGTTTTACATATCTAAGGTAATGCTGTTAAAAATATTAAACCAGCTAACCAATCAACTCTATTATATGTATATGATTTTAGGGCTACCGATCCCTCCAAGATATGTGATGGCGTTAGAAATTGCTGGGATAAAAGTGATGAGAGTCCAGTTTTATGCAACTGTACCTCAGATCGTTTTCAATGTGGACAGTAAGTTATAGAAACTTTAAAACTCTTTAAACACTTACAAATATCTTAAATATCTCTATATAAACTTTAGGTCCTCAAAAGATTGTATACCTCGGGAATTTGTGTGTGACAAGGAAACGGATTGTCCTAATGGAGAAGATGAACGTTATTGTTATGGTATTGAACATCCCATTGAACAAAATGATGATCTACAACAAAAGTATTGATACCAAAAACAATTGAAAATATTTACTAATTTTATTTAAAAAAAAAAAAAAAAATCTTACAGGCAATACTTGAAACCACCCCAATATGGCCAGCTTATAGAGCAAAGCTATGGTGTTTGGCATACGAAATGTTTTCCAAAATCCACACCACCCGATATGTCGGAAGTAAGACAAATATGCCAGAAATTGGGCTACAGTCCATATCGTCAGCCCAGTTATCGCCTAATCGATGATGCTCTCAACGATGTCATTTTCACCAAAGAATCACCCGATCAACGTGGTCGTTCATTTAGCAATGATCCGTTAGCGGGGAAATATCGCAGCTCGACTAAAGCGGTTATAACAACAAAATTTTCACCGTTGCTCCTTAACGAACAGTTGACACTGTTTGTTAAACCCAGTCGTCCGATAGCGGAGTTGGTGCATTGGAATACTACGGATTCGGAGAAATGCTTAAGGTTAGAGATAAAGTGTTCGTAGTAGATACATAAGTAGTTAGAAATTGTTTAGAATTTTAAATTATTTGAATGTTAGTTGTAGCGAAACGTTTTTTGTACTTTTTTGTAAAATAAATTTTATTTACTTACGTGAGAATACTATTGGAACTCCTGGTAGCTAATTCTCGCATTCGTAATGGAAATAAATTTCGAATGCTTCTTTATTGAATGCCATCTTTATAATAAGGGAATTCCAAAAATTAAAAAGTAGCACGTCGAACAAGAGAGAATTATCGCCCTAATATAGTATTGCGAATACAGCTCTGTAATCTTCCCTATTATATTATATGCAATTACGTAATAGCTTCCATTCCTAGTAGAATGGAAGTAAATTGATGTTGGTAAAGGGTAAACAAATGTGGTGACAGTATTTTACAAAACCGTCCAATATTTGTAGCAAAATCTTCTCTTTAATGGAATTTTAATAAACAATTTGGACCACATTGGAGAACAGAAACTTTATTTAGAATATATTTCGGGTACAAAATAAGTATTAACATTATTTCATAAAACAAAGCTTTTATAACCCAGAAAAACATTGATAAGACATTCAAAGTTATAAATATAGTTTACTAACACTATTTTTCACAACGACGAGATGAGTATAGCTCTGTGGAACGTGGGATATGATCTTAGTTATGATGATTTGCCAGAGATTCAGATACAGGCGATAAGGGGAGCAGATCTGGGAGTAGATAGGAGCTTTGCGATTTTCAATCCTCAATAAAGTCACGTTACTCATATACTACTTCTTTGAAAGGAATGCTATTCCTTGCTATATGTCCAACACACATGTCATAGTGTTGGACATATGTAACTAGAGTCGAAATATAAAAGTAGTCCGGCAAAAATTCTATAATTAATTTTAGAGTCGTTTATAGGCTGATATTAGTATTAAAGGTTAAGTCAAACACGCGAGTATACACTTTTTTAACGGTGGATTAATTGTCCAGTAAGCGAACATTAAAAACAGCAGTCAGACTAAACGCATGTGGGGCATGGAACCATATAATGTTGGGACTGGGAAAGGGGAAATAGTTTACCATCTTCTCTATGAATATTCGATTGTAAAAAACACAGCAGCATGGTAATTCCATTAGCTGGAGCCATGAACACAACTCTAACTAGATCATAACTTAACCCCTGAAGCGAACATTAAAAATGGCGGTCAGGCTGAACGCAACTGGGGGATGCACAGTGGGGGCAGAATCAAAATTTTTTGGAAATAAATCTGGCATTGTTAAAAGGCTCGTGCGATCGGGATAAAATTTGACGTGGGCGTAGATAAGGAGTTTAAGTTATTAAAATGGACCCTACAAATGCTCCAGCGGTGGCGCTATGAGGCCTCAAAGTAGGTTACCTTCAACATGTAAAATTTTTAAACACTTGTCATTTTTTTGTTTACCATCCGATTTGAAAGATTTTTATATTTTTGGAAAGTGCTCGGCTAGGTCTTGAAAAAGCTTGCATGTGCTATTTATCTCCAAAAAATTTTATTTCCAAAAAATTTTGATTCTGCCCACTGTAGGATGGTACCAAATAACGATGAAGGGCATCTTTTCTTTAACACCGAACCTCTGTGTCTTCATAGTTAGTTATTTGGTACAAATTTAAAATTTCCAACATTATATTTATAATTCATTTTAAATGGCAACTAACTGACAATTTAAAAAATGTACATACAAAATATTATTTAACTTATTTTGATTTGATGTTGACAGAGGAACGAATACAGTTTAACATATATTCAGAACCCATGCTGATAAATTATAAATTTTGACTATAATGTCCTAGAAATTTAAATTTACCAACACGTAAATAAGCAACTCAAAGAAATAATATGAAATTAAATATTATAAAATCGGCTACGTAATATATTTTAAAGAAATAATTCTAATAAATTTGTGACCAACAACTAAATTTTCTAGAAATCCTCCAATTTTAATTCGGTCACCACACTACACCATTATAGGTACAACTGTTAAAATTTGCGTTTGTAATACTCATTTAGTGGTTATTCGAATCGAAAACAATTTTTAAAATTTTTTGAAATTTAATTTTAACAAATTTTTGACAATAGGGTATCCACAATAGCGGTATTCACAATGTAGAGTACTTGGACTAGTAAAAAAGCAGAAAAGCTATTTATTGACAAACATTTCAATTTCGAATGTATTTTGTTTTTAGTTTTTTGTTATTGTGCTCTTTTACTACATTACCAGGCCAAGTACTCTACATTGTGAATACCGCTAATGTAAAAATTAGGATTTGATGATATGCATGAAATTGGCATACGGCCCTATGCTCCTTATATGAACAACATAAATTAATATATAAATGAAATTGTATAATTTGTATTTTGTTTCTTGTTATAATGGGTTATCGATGAAATTGTTCACCATCAGAAAATTTGTCTCGTATTTAAACATCTATGTAATTACCCATACCAACTTTTAAAATGGGAACAACATTTGTTTTATAAATCTTTAATCACTTTACAATTTTAATATGAATATGGAATATAAACTTTATCCTCATATGAATGTTAAAATTGGAATTGAAATCTTTAATAATATATACACTAGAGTGACAATCAGTTGTATGGAAAAAAATTTGAGTTCGATTTTTGAAGAGTGCCGGGTGGAATATTGTGACACTAGGTCTAAAAGATAAGTACTGAAAATTTGAGCCAAATCGGACAACGATTTCGGGACGCGCATCGAGGTCAAAGGTCAGATATATAAAAAATTTGACTATTTATATGAAATAATGAGATATAAAAGATAAAAATTGGTTAAAAAATTTTAAAGTTATTAAAAATTCCCCAGACCATTAACGTGTCTCAGGCCACTTGAACAAGAAATCTTGGAACAAAATTAACATATTTTAAGAAATATTAAAATAAAAGCTAATTTTTACTTAAAATATATCCGTATTTACATTCGTATAAGTTTTTGTCTTTGTTGAATACCGTTAACCTATTCGCAGGGATGGCCAACAAAATTTTTTGTTTACCATTTTTTTTTAACGGCAGTTTCAAATCTCCAATTTCAAATTTTTAAAAACTTTCTTAAACAAATTACAGATTTTTTTGATCATCACATTGGGATTTATTAAGATCATAATAGAGAATAAAAATATGAAAAAATTATGTCAATAACTCTTACAGTTTTTCCGTACCTACGATTTAAATTTTGTGATTTTCGGGAAAAAATATTTTTTTGGCCATATTTTGGCGAATGAGAGCAATTTCCTTACTGTTACGAATTTTAATATTTTTATTCCCTATTATGATCTCAACAAATCCCAATGTGATGATAAAAAAATTCTGAAATTTGTTTAAGAAAGTTGTTAAAAATTTGAAAATGGAGATTTGAAACTGCCGTTAAAAAAAATTAAATTTTTTGGCCATCGCTGCGAATAGGTTAACAGTATTCTTCAAAGACAAAAACTCATACGAATGTAAATATGGATATATTTTAAGTAAAAATTAGCTTTTATTTTAATATTTCTTAAAATATGTTAATTTTGTTCCTAGATTTCTTGTTCAAGTGGCCTGAGACACGTTAATGGTCTGGGGAATTTTTAATAACTTTAAAATTTTTTAACCAATTTTTATCTTTTATATCTCATTATTTCATATAAATAGTCAAATTTTTTATATATCTGACCTTTGACCTCGATGCGCGTCCCGAAATCGTTGTACGATTTGGCTCAAATTTTCAGGGGAATTTTTAATAACTTTAAAATTTTTTAACCAATTTTTATCTTTTATATCTCATTAGAACGACAATTACGTACACATTTCGATTCTTATTCATTCGATTGCAAAAATAATTATTTAGTAGCAAAATTTTTACAAAAACTGAAAAATTTGCATTTTTTCCGAATTTTAAAGATAATACAGAAAGTTAAGGAGTTTTACAAATTTATTTCATATAAATAGTAAAATTTTACATATATCTGACCTTTGACCTCGATGCGCGTCCCGAAATCGTTGTCCGATTTGGCTCAAATTTTCAGTACTTATCTTTTAAATCTAGTGTCACAATATTCCACCCGGCACTCTTCAAAAATCGAACTCAAATTTTTTTCCATACAACTGATTGTCACTCTAATACACATATCTATACATGAGTTCCCCTCTCTTCCTATAGCATTCTACCATATCCTGTTAATGAAATCCCCCTATCAAATACAATTTCATTTAAACTGGCAACTCTGCTCTATGAGCCAAACATTTCAGTTCTTATACGGTCTCCACTAAAATAGATCGTTTTAAATGCGTCGTTATACTTTTGTGTTGTCCGTCAGTAAAAGAAAATAATATATATGGTGTTAGTGTTAAATATAATATTAAACGGCTTTAGTGTAATTAAATAAAATAGATATTTAAAATTATAAGAAATCATTGTGTTAAATAAAATAAAGTGTTTATTAAAACAAATCAGTGTAAAAAAAAATAGAATTACTAAATGTGTTTAGTTGTTGTTGTTTGTTTTTCTTTACACATGATTTTGCGTGTGCGTCGCGAGATGCTGTGCATTCATATGTGTTGTTGTTGTTTGTTATTATTTTTTCATACAGAAAAAACATGTATGAAAAAATAAGAGCAAAATCCAAATATATGAAAGTATAGCAAGAGAAAAACTCAATTTAATTTAGTAAATGATGAGTGCTGTTAATTCTTTAAATTCTAGTGTAAAAAAGCGGTAATCGGTCCGGGCATTTAACTATTATATAATAATGTTATAAAAACATACGTAAAGACATGTATATTGTATTTCAGGTGAGTTTATTATTTCTAATTAATAATTTTTATGCATTTATTATTTACCGAATTGATTTTCTGAAGATTTTCATTTTTAAAGAAATGATTTTTGTTATAAAAATAAATATTTGAAATTTTTAGCTAAAAGACCTTTCATCTGATTCCTTTGCATGAATTATGAAAAAAATCATAAAACACTTATAAAATTACCTTTTTATCCTCTGATCAAAGCTAATTTTTATTTTAGTTTTCTCCATACAAACGGGCCACTCTAATAAACAATTTACTGCCTCTGTATAGATTATTTAATCGGACCGGTAGTTTACCAATTTTATATTTATTATATGGTCAGTTCCCAAGGTCTCTTATCATGTCACATTGTCATAATGTCCTATTATTTCAAAATGGTTTTTATTGCTTTTCAAGCAAAAAATTTCCTAAAATAATACTACTTTCTATGCTATGTATATTGTGTTATAGTAACCAACCAGCAGAGACCAACTTCGAATGTCTAAGAGTCGGTTAAGCCGAGCCGCCGAGTCGTGATATATTAGGACATTATGACAATATGACTGATAAGAGACCTTGTGAATTGACCAATTATTATATCTGCCAATCGTGCGAATCTTGCTTAAAACTTATTATGTTAACAGATAGTAGGAAACATTTGAAAATTTCCTAAGTACATAATTAAAATAAGACCATCATAATTTGCTGGATCACTGATTTTATTATATAAAATAAAAAATATAATAAATAAATGAATTTGTTTAATTCGTTTCTTGTTTTTAAATTTGGCCGAGAAATACTGTAGATTGTTACAATTGTTACTGTTGTTTTATAAATTTTTAACTTTTCAAATTCCTTAAAGTTTTTTATTAAAATCATTATTAGTTTTATGTGTTATTATAGGGGATAAAATCAAAAATTTTTTTAGTAATAGTTTAAAGTTTATTATTAAATTAGTGTTAACAATTGTTTTATTATTTATGCGCAATTTTTTTTTTTTTATATTTTAATAGATAAAATATTTATTTATTTTTTTTAAATTTGAGCAATTTTCATGTAAATAGTTTGTGATTTGTGTAGATTGTTGATCTTTGGTGCAGTTTTCATTTAAATTTATAATTAAGGTTTAAGTATAAATAATAGAAATTTTCTTAATTATGTGTGGTATTTAGGGAAAAATTTAGTTTTAAAAAATAACTTGAAATGAGATGATTTTTTTTTTAATATTATTTAAGTACATAATTAGTAAGTAAGTAAAGTAGCATATAAAATATTTAAAAGCTTTTATTTTGTGTTAAATTTGAATCATGTATATTGTCTTTTTATTAAGTATTTAGCTTAGTACTATTTTTTACAATTTAAGTTTTCTTTTACTAGGATTTTAAATGTAATTTAAAGAACATTTAGCATTTATTTTCCTTATTAATTTTCTAAAAGACATTCTTATGACATTGTTTAATTTACAAAAGGATTTACTGTAGTATTAGTAGGGGTAATTTTTATTTATTTTTATTTAACACAACCATTATTAAATTCTAAGCATACATATTGGATATTAGTTTAGGGCAAATTTGATTAAAGTCATGTAGGAATTCTAAAAAAGACTTAGGTTTTTAATGTACAATACAGCTAAAAGTATTTACAGACGACAGTACTGAGTATTAATATTTGTCAAAAACTTATATATCTTAATTGAAATACATCGTCTAAACCATGATACAATAATTGTAGAAGGTAGAATCACTAGGGAGAGTTTTCAATATTTTGACCTATAACGTCAAACGTTGATTTTGATTTTTTTCATATTTTCTTTGTTAGACGTTACAAGAATTGTATAATTGAGAATTTATTTTCTAATGAGTGTACCTTATATTGTTGTGTCATGGTCTAAACAAAAAGAATTTAATAACCTTTTATTTTCATATGTATCGGGTAATTTATAAATACAAATACGGCAAACAATAAATAAATGTGAAGAAAATATAAAAAAATAAACAGGCATCTGTCAGCTGACTCTTGTCAAAATTTGAGCAAGTTGCACATTAAGCATTATTTTTTGCTTAAAAAAACCATCACTCAAATAAAGCCTAATATTTATAAATACTATGGGAACTCTCTGCACCATTAATTTCAATGCCGAATCTTTTATACCCACTATCAATATGTGACAATAACATATTTTTCTAATATAGGGATTATATGAGGGGTAGCGTCAATTATAGACCGATCGTCACGAAAGTTGGTAGAAAGATTTAGGTTCATATACAACTTGTTTATGTAAAATTTCATCATTTAATTTTTAGAAGACAAATTTGAATGTTCAAGTCATTTTCTGAAGGGGACCTTTTCTCCATATTTTTGATTTTGGGTATAAAAAGTGGTTTACGGAATTTCGTAAGATGCCGAATGTTTTAATTTAGCATGATCACTTGGGTATGAAAATGCTTTCCACAAGATGAGTGCCGAGTTTGCTCACAATCGACCACAAATGCAATCGACGGACAACTTCGCAGGATTGTTAGGCGTTGTTCAACAGCAATATGGACAAGTTTTGTCGGCGTTTCGTAACCATGGACGAGACATGGGTCCAGCACAACATACCAGATAGCAAACACCAGTCAAAACAGTGTGAAACGGAGCCAAGTGAGGCCAAGGTGGGTTTGCCAGCCAATAAAGTCATGGCGACTGTTTTTTCTGACGACCAGTATAAATAGGAACCGCTTAGAAGCATTAATAATGCTGGTGCCAAGAGCTGAAAATATATGGCGTGTGTTGGACATATGTAACTAGAGTCGAGATATAGAAGTAGTCTGAAAAAAGTAATAATTAATTTTAGAGTCGTTTAGAGACTGAGTCACCGACTGGTTTAGAGGTTGAGTCACCGGTGAATCAACTGTCCAGTAAGCGAACATTAAAAACAGCGGTCAGACTAAACGCATATGGGGGATGGAACCATATAATGTTGGGAGTGGGAAACGGGAAATAGTTTACCATCTTCTCTATGAATATTCGGTTGTAAAAAACACTGTAGCATGGTAATTCCATTAGCTGGAGCCATGAACACAACTCTAACTAGATCATAACTTAACCGGTGGATGAACTGTTCAAGAAGCGAACATTAAAAATGGCGGTCAGGCTGAACGCAACTGGGGGATGCACAGTGGGGCAGAATCAATATTTATTGGATATAATTCTTCCATTTCTAAACGGCTCGTGCGATCGGGATAAAATTTGACGTGGGCGTAGATAAGCAGTATTCGAATTTAAGTTATTGAAATGGACTCTACAAATGCTCCAGCGGTGGCGCTATGAGGCCTCAAAGTAGGTTACCTTCAACATGTAAAATTTTTAAACACTTGTCATATTTTTGTTTACCATCCGATTTCAAAGATTTTTATATTTTTGGAAAGTGCTCGGCTAGGTCTCCAAAAAATTTTATTTCCAAAAAATTTGATTCTGCCCACTGTGGGGTGGTAGCAAATAACGATGAAGGGCATCTATTCCTTAACGCCGAACCCCTGTGTCTTCATAGTTAGTTCCAAAAAATGGCAGTAGCTTCGACATCGTACATCTCACTGGTCAACCTGCTGTCCACAATGCCCAACAATATGGATAGTAAAGTATATGAGTGGCAGGCGAAATATGCACTTATCAGCAACGAAGTCATCGGTAACACTATTCATCACCTGAACGAATGAGGTAAATCTCAGGAGCAGAAAACAGAGAGTCACCCTCTTTATCGCTTCTCCATATACGACAGCAATCACGCAAGGCACTAGCCGGCAGCTCTGTGAAAACGCAGCCTTAAGCGTGTAACAGGTTGTATTGAAATAACATTCGAACAACATTTTCATGTGACAATCTACAGGTCAACATTCTGGTCCCGCATAGACCGTGTCGTCTTCAATTTATGATACTCCACCACATAAGTAACTATGGGAACTGGACTGAGTAATCTAATGTTTTAAGAGGAATGTAGACCATTTTACTAGTTGTGATGTGACATTATATTCTGTGATGAGTGGTATTGTGATTCTATTAAAATGGAGCCCACTTGATTGCTTAAGACTTATGGAAAATAATATTGTTACGTTTTTACCTTTTAAAACGGTGGTTTATTTCCTTTAAATAAACCGTATTCTTATGATTACAAATAAAAGCAGTTTAGAAGTTTAAAATTTGTAACAACTCTTTATTTATTCAAATGTACACAGCAACAGTTTAAATAGTCACTCTGTGTACACACGTTTATAATTCACAACTTATTCATCAAACTGTAAGGCAGTTAATTTATCTTTAATTAACGATGCTTCAAATTAGACTGACTGACTGATGTTCTCGCTTTCTCCATATATACACTGCATTTTCTTCTAGATATTTCCAGCTGCATTTATCGGTGCTTCTTGAATGTTCTATTTCTACAATTATCACCACAAAGCTTTTATTCAATGTTGTATGTTCCACAGCTGTGTTAATAATGTCCACAGTAATGTTAACTGCTGTTAATCGGCCGGTAAACAACATTGTACACAATTAGAAGTCTTCAGAAATAGAAATATCAAAGAACATGATGCCAGCCGTTAGAAACCGCTTTATTTAAATTAAAATACAATTTCGTAACAATATCGTAACTACTTAAAACATTGAAGATGGAGAGTTTTAATAAATTAGCTTGGAATTAAGTGCTGCAGTTTATACTTACCTATACATCATTCCATCAAATTCAAATCAACCTAAAATCATTTAAATATTATGAAATTTTTCATTTATTTAGTTTTATTTACTTTGAAAGTAAGTTAAGGAAAGGGGATTGATTGATTAACAAAATAATATACAATATAATTATTTCTTTTATATTTTAGTATAACTGTTTATAACATAAGTAGTAAAATTTACATAGTTTAGTAGATTTTATAAATTAGTTAATAATAAAATATTTGCAGGGTTATTAAAAAGGTTTAATGGAGAAATATACAAAACAATTTAAAAAAAATATATAGTAAATTAAGTTTTAAAGATAATAAAGATGATAAAGATTTGAATTTTGTTATTATTCATATTTGTAAAGTATTTATTTAAGTATTTTACGAAAATGTTGTTTAAGTTCGTTTTCATTTTATTTAGTTTATAACAAATTATGTATTTAGTTTTGGTGATTGTTTCTTTGTTGATGCTGTTTTGTTGTTGTTGTTGTTGTTAGATCTTAATTTAATTATTAAACTATTAAACTAATTAATCTAATCATATTACATACATACGCATTTACTGTCAATTTTTTTAAGTATTTTTTTTTTTTTTAATTTTTTTTTATTTTGCTTACAATTTTAGCCAGGTATAAAAAAGTATTTAATTAATTAATTATAAAAAACGCAAGTTTAATTATTTAAGGATTATATGTATGTTTGTATATACTATGTAAGTTTAGATACGATAAGATAAGGAGGATTAAAGCACTTAACTGTTATGGAAAAATTTTCAGGTTTTAATTTTGCAACTTTTTCATTTTCTGTTTTTTTTTTTCTAGATTTTAGTAATAATTAATTTGATTTTCATTTTAATTATAATTCTTTCTTTAGTTTAAATTCGTTAAAATCTAATTTTTGTGATCCAGCAAATTATAAATCATATTTAAGAATTTAACATTACAAAACAAGTTAGAGTGTTATATTCGGCTGTGTCGAATTTTATATACCCATCACCAGGCGGAGATTCAGTAAAATATTTTGGGGACAAGGCATTTTTATTTTTTCCTAAATTAGCCATTACTATTTACTAGTGTATTCAATTAATCGGGTTTCTGGTTCAATCGTTTAATCGAGCAAATATTTAATATGGGTTTAGATTAAATCGATTAATAATCGGTTAATTTTAAACTATTCGATTAACCGAATAATTTATATTTTAATTTTAAATTGAAAATAATCATTTAAATATTTTATTAATAAAAAAAATCAAAACATAACAATTCAACAAAAAATAAATAATAACAACAAATATGGTATTTAAGACATGTGAGTTCTTTTTTAGAATTTTAATGAGGAGATCTTCTGTAATAATATTTTTTAAAAAATAATATAATTTACATTTATTTCTTTAGTTTTAATAAAACCGATTGTAGATATTGGAGAAATCGAAAGTAGGTTATGATAAAGAATATGAAATTTCTCACTTCTAAGCACATAAAATCCTTCATTACACCATTGGAGTTCTCTTTGGGTTTTTTTTAGATTTTCAATTCTTTTAATAGTTTTGTTAAAGTCTGATAAAATACTCGTTTCAGTAATGTCTTCAGTTTTGTTTATTATCATGTCGTCCTCCGACTCATTAGGACAATGTTCATCATAGAACATTCTAGAAAAATTCATTTCCAAATTTCTTAGTTTCAGTTTTTGTGCTGCATTTCAAAAAACTATTGCTAGAAGGGAATATTCCTGAGTTAAGAAATAAAATAAAACTATATTTTGTCCATAAATAAGTCTAGACTAAAGTGCTTTTATTTGCAATCAAAAGTATTCGGTTTATTTAAAGAAAATAAAACACCTTTTTTAAGAGGTAAAAACTAAACAATATAATTCTAATTGAAATCATTCTAATATGAAATCATAATATGACTACTTTGGGTCATTTTATGATTTCTTTGGATCATAATATGATTACTTCAGAACAGGGATGGCAAAGTTGGTACAATTGTAATTTTGGTGGTATAATTTGATTTTGAAAATGACTTATTTGGTACAAATTTAAAATTTCCAACATTATCAGCCCAATTATGAATAAAAAATTCCCCGGGAGTTTGTTCCCCGGGAGTTTTTTCTCATTGAATTTGAATTGGAAAAATGGGAAAAGGGAAAAAACTCCCGGGGAATTATTATTCATAATTGGGCTGTATATTTATAATTCATTGTAAATGGCAACTAACTGACAATTTAAAAAAATGTACACACAAAATATTATATAACTTATTTTGATTTGATGTTCACAGAGGAACGAACACAGTTTCAAATACATTCAGAACCCATGCTGATAAATTATAAATTTTGACCATAGATATAAAAGGGTTAATAATGTCCTAGAAATTTAAAACGTAAATAAGCAACTCAAAGAAATAATATGAAATTAAGTATTACAAAATCGGCTACGTAATATATTTTAAAGAAATAATTTTAATAAATTTGTGAATAACAACTAAATTCCCTAGAAATCCTATAATTTTAAAGCGGTCCCCACACTAAACCATTATAGGAACAACTGTTAAAATTTACGTTTGTAATACTCATTTAGTGGTTATTTGAACGAAATTAAGTATTACAAAATCGGCTACGTAATATATTTTAAAGAAATAATTTTAATAAATTTGTGACCAACAACTAAATTCCCTAGAAATCCTCTAATTTTAAAGCGGTCCCCACACTAAACCATTATAGGAACAACTGTTAAAATTTACGTTTGTAAAACTCATTTAGTGGTTATTCGAGTCGAAAACATTTTTTTAGATTTATTGAAATTTCATACGGCATACGGCCCTATGCTCCTTATATGAACAACATAAATTAATATATAAATGAAATTGTATAATTTGTATTTTGTTTCTTGTTATAATAATGGGTTATCGATGAAATTGTTCACCATCAGAAAATTGTTCTCGTATTTAAACATCTATGGGTAATTAAACTTTTAAAATGGGAACAAAATTTGTTTTATAAATCTTTAATCACTTTACAATTTTAATATGAATATGGAGGATAAACTTTATCCTCATATGAATGTTAAAATTGGAATTGAAAGCTTTAATAATATATACACATATCTATACATGAGTTCCCCTCTCTTCCTATAGCATTCTACCATTAAATGAATATCCTGTTAATGAAATCCCCCTATCAAATAGAATTTCATTTAAACTGGCAACTCTGCTCTATTAGCCAAACATTTCAGTTCTTATACGGTCTCCTCAAAAATAGTTCGTTTTAAATTCGTCCGTCAGTAAAAGAAAATAATATATATGGTGTTAGTGTTAAATATAATATTAAACGGCTTTAGTGTAATTAAATAAAATATATATTTAAAATTATAAAAAATACACAATGATTTCTTATAAAAAAATAAAGTTTTTATTAAAACAAATCAGTGTAAAAAAAAAAAAGAATTACTAAATGTGTTTAGTTGTTGTTGTTTGTTTTTCTTTACACAAGATTTTGCGTGTGCGTCGCGTGTATTCGTGCTGTGCATTCATATGTGTTGTTGTTGTTTGTTATTATTTTTTCATACAGAAAAAACATGTATGAAAAAATAAGAGCAAAATCCAAATAAATGAAAGCATAGCAAGAGAAAAACTCAACTTAATTTAGTAAATGAAGAGAAAAAAAAAAAACATTGTTTTGAATTGAAGCATACTAGTGTTGTTAATTCTTTAAATTCTAGTGTAAAAAAGCGGTAATCGGTCCGGGCATTTAATTATTATATAATAATGTTATAAAAACATACGTAAAGACATGTATATTGTATTTCAGGTGAGTTTATTATTTATAAATAATAATTTGTATGCATTTATTATTTACCGAATTGATTTTCTGAAGATTTTAATTTTTAAACAAATGATTTTTGTTATAAAAATAAATATTTGAAATTTCTATTTTTTTTGCGTGAAATATGAAAAAAATCATAAAAGACTTAAAAAATTCCCTTTTTATCCTCTGATCAAAGCTAACTTTTATTTTAGTTTTCTCCATACAAACGGGCCACTCTAATAAACAATTTATTGCCTCTGTATAGATTATTTAATCGGACCGGTAGTTTACCAATTTTATATTTATTATATGGTCAGTTCACAAGGTCTCTTATCATGTCACATTGTCATAATGTCCTATTATTTCAAAATGGTTTTTATTGCTTTTCAAGCTAAAAAATGTCCTAAAATAATACTACTTTCTATGCTATGTATATTGTGTTATCGTAACCAACCAGCAGGGACCAACTGTGAATTTCTAAGATTCGGTTAAGCCGAGCCGCCGAGTCGTGATATATTAGGACATTATGACAATATGACTGATAAGAGACCTTGTGAATTGACCAATTATTATATCTGCCAATCGTGCGAATCTTGCTTAAAACTTATTATGTTAACAGATAGTAGAAAACATTTTAAAATTTCCTAAGTACATAATTTGCTGGATCACTGGTTTTATTATATAAAATAAAAAATATAATAAATAAATGATTTTTTTTTTTTAAATCGTTTCTTGTTTTTAAATTTGGCCGAGAAATACTGTAGATTGTTTTGTTACTGTTTTTTATAAATTTGAAACAAGTTTTTAACTTTTCAAATTCCTTAAACTTTTTTATTAAAATCATTATTAGTTTTATGTTTTATTATAGGGGATAAAATCAAATTTTTTTTAGTAATAGTTTAAAGTTTATTATTAAATTAGTGTTAACAATTGTTTTATTATTTATGCGCAATTTTTTTTTATATTTTAATAGATAAAATATTTAGTTTTTTTTTTTTTTTTAAATTTGAGCAATTTTCATGTAAATAGTTTGTGATTTGTGTAGATTGTTGATCTTTGGTGCAGTTTTCATTTAAATTTATAATTTAAGTTTAAGTATAAATAGTAGAAATATTCTTAATTATGTGTGGTATTTAGGGGAAAATTTAGTTTTAAAAAATAATTTGAAATGAGATGATTTTTTTTTAATATTATTTAAGTACATAATAATTAGTAAGTAAAGTAGCATATAAAATATTTAAAAGCTTTTATTTTGTGTTAATTTTGAATCATGTATGTTGCCTTTTTATTAAGTATTTAGTTTAGTACTATTTTTTACAATTTAAGTTTTCTTTTACTAGGATTTTAAATGTAATTTAAAGAACATTTAGCATTTATTTTCCTTATTAATTTTCTAAAAGACATTCTTATGAAATTGTTTAGTTAACAAAAGGAATTACTGTAGTATTAGTAGGGGTAATTTTTATTTATTTTTATTTAACACAACCATTATTAAATTCTAAGCATACATATTGGATATTAGTTTAGGGCAAATTTTATCAAAGTCATGTAGGAATTCTAAAAAAGACTTAGGTTTTAAATGTACAATAGAGCTAAAGGTATTTACAGACGACAGTACTGAGTATTAATGTTTGTCAAAAACATATGTATCTTAATTGAAATACATCGTCTAAACCATGATACAATAATTGTAGAAGGTAGAATCACTATGGAGAGTTTTATATAAGGGTAGGGTCAATTATGTATCGATCCTCACACAAGTTGGTAGAAAGATTTAAGTTCTTATAAAACTTGTTTATGTAAAATTTCATAACGATTTAAATTTTTATAAGACAATTATGAATATTCAAGTCATTTTTTGAAGGGGAACTTTTCTCCATATATTTTATGGTTGGTATAAAAAGTGGTTTACAGAATATCGATGTGGGCGTATATCATGGAATATGCTGAACGTTATGGACGTCCAGTTGAGATCTCTAAAACGGAGCCAAGTGAGGTCAAGATGGGTTTGTCAGCCAATAAAGTCATGGCGACTGTTTTTTGGGATGCACGTGATATAATCCACATTGACTACCTTCAAAAGGGTAAAACAATCAATGGCGAATAATATGCCAACTTATTGGGTCGATTTAATGAGGATTTGAAAAAAACCACCGCATTTGGCTAAGAAAAAAGTAATTTTTCACCAGAGCAATGCAAAAGTGCACACATGTGCAGTTTCTGTGTCAAAAATTCATTAATTAGACTACGAAATGCTCCCTCTTCCGCCCAATTCTCCGGACCCGAGTGACTATTTCATGTTTCCAAACCTGAAGAAATGGCTTGGCGGAAAGAGATTTGACTCCAACCATGAAACCATCTCATAAACAAATATCTATTTTGATGACCTCGATAAATCTTATTGCAAGGGATAACAAAATAGGAGAAACGTTGGACAAAGTGTATAGAGCTCAAAGAAGACTATGTCGAAAAATAAAATTATTTGTTATCCAAAACATGTGTTTCAATCAAAAAGTCACTGACTTATTGACCCTATTTTGGAAAAAAGCTTTTACATCATAGTTTGCAGTTTATTAGATATAAAATAATGTATTTAGAAAACAAATTTGACAACTATTACGAAAGATATTTGTTAAAACCCAAATAAAGTCAAGGTAAAAATCGAAAATTTCAAAATTGATTTAAGATTAAATTTTAAAGTAAAAGAGATATCTTAATGAAATAAATGAGATCTTTGTTATTATCATAATTACTTTATAACAAAAATACAATTAATATCTGTTCGTATTTGTACAAGTTACGATCTCTACAAAAATGTTTCCAGCTAAAGTTGCTCCACTTTCACACCCTGTATCTCACTTTATATTCTAATAGAGTGGTTACAAATTTAATTTTCTGTACGATATGTTTGTGCATTATTTTGCAATCGGAACAGTAGTTTAATATATACGTATTTATTACCACTTTTTCCGGTTTGAATGGAATTATCAGGGTATATGGGAGCAGTATATGCTAGGAGACTATAATTGGAGTGTCGTGAGGGAGAGAAATGTAAATATTTATAAAAACATATTTATAATATTAATGTTATTTTCAGTATTTTCTTTCTTAATATTTTTCTCAAATTAGACAAACCCATATATCTTTCACATCATGAACAAAAACCTTGTAAACTAGTGTATTCAACAAAAAATATTTGGAATACTACCGTCACAGATTACGCAGATACAAAACAAATCACAGTTCTCATAAAGGTAATATCGAACCGTATGATTATTTTGACGTTCTCCAACCACTTTTCAATGGTTGTGTTTTGCAGAGCGAGAGAAAAAATACAATTTTGTGTGGTATATATATATAGTTGTCCTTCTTTCCAAACCACAACCATTTTGACAGTATTTTTTGTCTGTTTTCTATTGCCATATTGGTGGAACCAGCTGATTCATATCTGTGTAATCTGTAACTACCGAGTAAACAAGAAATGTATTTTCCAAAATGATTTATTGACAAACCGAATGGATTTCATAATATTTTAAATTTGAAAAGTATTAATACACAGTATTGTCGTTTGTGAATACCATAAGGCTTAGCTGTACTTGGTTTAGAATTCGGGTACGATATATTAAACCAATTCCCAAAGACTTGTTCGATAGCTTTTTACCAAGGTTCATAATTGAATAGAATTTATTCATCTTAATTGAAAGTATTATATTGAATTTTATTTTAATAGAATTAAATTCAATGTTTAGTATTAGAAAATTCAAAACTGTTACAAATATTTAGTCACATTGAGATTGATTTTTTTTTATATTCTTACAAAATGAATGAAGTATTTCAAAACCAAATTTGTAATAGATTTACCCCCATTAACACGATGTCTGGTTATATGTTAACTTATAGTTATACTGGCTATTAAGCTATTTTTTGTATGAAAACTCAGTCAGTATAAATCTAGCTTAAAACTATACAGTGTGAACATGGGGTTTAATGATTCAAAAAATTCTAATACAATTTGAAACAGATTTGATTAAAAAATTGATATCCAGAAAAATAGATTTCATACAGCTGAATTATTAAACAATTCAGCCTTCGAATTAAATTCTACAGAATACTTTCAAGGAATAATTAATAGATCCGATTGAAATTCGGTTTTGAATATGTATGGGTATGACTTTATACGATTTGCTTTGAGTACTACTTATGCATCAAAATAATTAGTGTTCGATCGCAGATTAATTTCCAAATTAATCTGCATTTCTAACTGGCTGATCCGATTGGCGTGAAATTTTATATATAATTATGTTGCTGGGGAGCATTCAGATTTAAGTTTTGACGACAGATCTCACGTACTCCTCAGGAGCGGCGATGTGGGGTTACAAAGTAGAGCACCTCAGACATGCAAAGTTTATAAACGCTTGCGAATTTTTTGTGGTTTGAATAAATTCAAAGATTTTAATTTATTCTTAATGTCCTCGAATAGGCCTACAAAAGCATAGCTGCAATAAAAAATATCTAATTCAATTTGGATTAAATTTGAATTAACAAAACTTTAAACATTCAAAGGTTCAATAAATTCCATTATGAATTGATACAACAATGAATGAATTCTATTGAAATAAAAGCTAGAGAATTAGTTTTTTTGGGAACGGATTTATGGAATGAATTGCTGAAACTTTTTTAATTCTGTAATAAAATTTTAGTTAAACAAATTGTATATGGAAAAAATTCTAGTTCAAAACCTTTTTCCCAGTATTCTTCATACAAATTGCTTAAGTTTCTGAATGCTTCGTTTTATAAAATGAGGCCCTCAGTTATTCGAAACTCTAAACCGAATTTATCGTTTAATCACATATTAAATAATAATCCCGTTCTATGTTTAAAAAAACATGGCGGAAATTGTAAAATAGATTCAGATTTTTAAAACGAAATTATTTGATATTGAAAATTGACAGAATCTCTTCTTAGCTGTCAAACATTTTTCAGATGATTGCAGCGCTAATGGAAAGGTTGTGCGGTAATTATGTGAATGATTGCAATGACCATAATATTGTTGAATTTATTGAATTACAAATTATTTTCAAACCATTGTATTCTATAGAACTGGCTTTCTAACTAATTTTTTTCAAACTGGAAAGAATTGTTACATACTTTTTTTACAGTAATGAGTAAGACATATCGGAACTCAAGGCCATATTAGCAATTTATACTATTTGAGATTTTTGCATAGAATCTCAATTAGTATTGAACCATTACTAGTTTGTCGAGAAGTTCATTGATCGAAACACTAATTATTATTGATGCTTGTGTTAGTTTTTAATAGGAAATATTCTACAAATAGTTAATTTTTACTTTTACATCAGTTTATTTATTTAAAAGTTTTGATTTTCTTATCATAAATGTATTATAAATTTTGTATTTTCATTTAAATAAGAATGTATGAATCATAGATAAATACACATAGATCGGCAACTCTAGAGTCAAACCGACCTGACTCAGTTGTCAAAAAAACCAAAGTGATGAGAATGTTTTAGTAACAAATATTATGTGAAAACAAAAACATTAATTGTATGTGTGATTATTTTGAGTTTTTTTTTCCTAGTTTCCACTCTATGTGCATTTCTCTATGTTATGAGTATTATTTAATATTGTGACTTGTATTTTTCTTGATTAATTACGTTGTCATGAAACACAATATTTGCTCTTGGATGTATTATATTTTCAATTCGATTTTTTTTCTTCTTTTTTTTATGTATGTACAAAAAAATTAAACAAAATAAACCATTAAAACATTTTTCAATTACAAATGCTCTAAATCTGAGTCTAACTAACTACTCGTTTGGTTGTTTTTTTTTTTTTTTTTGGTTTTTATTTTTATAAACAATTTAATAAACAAACTTTACTTTGAATGATAATTCAATAGTTTTACTATGTTAAATTATGACTAATTGGTGCGAGTTTTTTTTTTGTTTATTTATTTACACTATGTTTAATTTGTTATTTTATTTTTCTGGTTTTGGTATAAAATTATAAATGTTTGTATAAAAAAAATATATAAAATATTAACAAAATAACAATTTAATTAGCAACGTTACTCCATAAATAATGCTTAAAATAATAAATGTGATGATTGATATCCTTTAGGGTTTAAATTTGTAACAGAAAATGCTGCTGCATTTAGTGGTGTAATTTCATTTTCATTATTAGACATCTGTCAAAGTAATATTTAGTAAATAATTATGTACTAAATAGCGTGCAATTGTTTAAATTAATTAAAGTAAATTAAAGTATTTCAAATATAATATTTTTCATTAATTCGAATGAGGTATACACATACAATTTAAAGCGAGTAAGAATTCTATATTCAGCTGTCACCGATTAAAAACAGGCAATTTAAAAGCAAACAGCTAGGGAAATCCCCAAATTATTATGCAGTTGAATTAGAATTTAGCCACTACCCTGTTGATTTAGATTTCAACTCTGTGTAGATAGATAAAATCCATTAACAAAAAAAAAGTAAAAAAGTGTTCATATTTTGGGGTGTTCATATATTAGGGGGGGTTCATATTATCGCGAGTGCATTGTATTTGGTTTTCCCCTTCTTGTTAGTTTTATTGGTGTATATCTTAAAGATGTGGGATTCACAACAGATGGTTTATCTTTGAACGCTGTTTTTGTATGTACACATATGGCCAAAATAATAAGTACATGAGTTTTTTCCGCATATTGTGATGAATTAAAAATTTATATTTATTTTAAATGAATTATTATTTTTATATTTAGTTAGTTTATGTTATCTTTAACATAAAACACAAACACTTAATCCCTAATAACATAAAAAAAATTTTTATGAACGGAAAAATAAAAAAACTTCGTAAAATTAGTGGTCAAAATAATAAGTACATTGTGTAAATCTTTAAATTAAAAGTTATGGTTGAATATTATTTGTTTTATTTTGATTAGATTTATTAATATCTAGTGTAGCCTCTATTATTTTTAATAATTGTGTGTACATTTCTTGGCATACTGCTACTTAGTTTACGGCAGGTATCCAAGGGGATTTCATACCACGTTTTTATAACAAAATCCTAAAATTGATCTCTACTTTGAAATGTTGGCTTACTTATTCCGTGTTTCAACTTCCCCCAAATGTTTTCAATTGGATTTAGATCTGGTAACTGACTTGGCCAGTCTAGGAGACTTATACTATTTTCACGGAATCTTCTGCAAGTTTCCCTACCTGTATATGGTTTAAGAGCATTTTGGACAAAAAAACCGTAACATATACAGTTATTTACCTTATATGTCCTCTAGGGAAATTTCTGCCAATATTCACAATGTGATATCTGCTCGAACCGTCCAGCGAAGACTACAGCATGATAGTTTACCGGGCGAATAGCCAGAAATTTGTTTGGAAATGATAACGGTCGTAATGTGCGTCGTATCCAGGGTAAGGAATTTCAGTCACATTATACAAAAAAGACCGTCAAGCACGGCGGTGGCAACATTATGGTATTGGGAAGTTTCTCGTGGTTCGATGTTGGTCCTATTTATAGTATTACCGATACTATAACACGCTTTGAAAATAAAAATTTGTTGGAGGACACAATGTTCCCATACGCTGAAGAAAACGTGCCGCGTAGGTGGGTTGTCAACCAGGATAACGACCCAAAGCAAATATCTCGCTATGTTGAAGATTGGTTCCGTGAAAATAGTATAAGTCTCCTAGACTGGCCAAGTCAGTCACCGGGTCTAAATCCAATTGAAAACCTTTGTGGGTCGTTGAAACACAGAATAAGTAAGCAAACATTTCAAAATAAAGACCAACTTTGAGATTTTGTTAGAAAAACTGGGTATGTAATATCTTTGGATACCTGTCGTAAACTAATTAGCAGTAAGCCAAGAATATTACACAAATTATTAAAAATAATAGAGGATACACTAGATATTAATAAAACTATTAAAAATAAAACAAATAATATTCAACTATAACTTTTAATTTAAGGAATTAAACAATGTACTTATTATTTTGACCACTGATTTTATGAAGTTTTTTTACTTTTAATTTCATAAAAAATTTAGTTTATGTTATTAGGGCTCAAGTGTTTGTGTTTTATATTAAACGTAATATAAACTAACTAAATATAAAAATAATAATTCATTTAAAATAAATATACATTTTTAATTCATCACAAGATGCGGAAAAAACTCATGTACTTATTATATTGGCCATATGTGTATATGTATGTCATTTTGAAGATATGTGTCATTATACCCTTCACCTTCGTGAGAAGGTATATATAAGTTTGTCATTCCGTTTGTAATTTCCACAATATAATTTTCCGACCCTATAAAGTATATATATTCTGGATCCTTATATATAGCGGAGTCTGTTGAAATCAATTTTCTAAAGACCCCAAATAACCTACAAACTTGATTCATACATCAATATATCGGGAATTCTTCCAGCTCGGTTGCTATTTAAAATCGGCCCACAAATGGCTGAGATATAAGGAAAAAACCGTGCCAACCTCGATTTTTGGCCTATTTTTTATCTATTATATATAATATATATCTATCTAATGATAGATATTTCAAAGTCCATTGCAACGATCTATGTAAGGCTATAGCAATTTGGACCTACAATAGGTCAAAATCGGGAAAAATATTTTTTAACCCCAATTTTTTATTTTATTTTTTTGTCTTAAATTTTTTTCACTAGTAAATTAAAAAAATAAATTTTGAAAAAAAATTTTATTTTTTAAATTTTGAAAAACAATTTTGATTTTTTTTTTTTTTAAATTTTGAAAGAAAATTAATTTTGTTTACCTAAAATATTTAAAATTTTTATTTTAAAGTATAATTTGGTGAAGGGTATATAAGATTCGGCACAGCCGAATATAGCTCTCTTACTTGTTTATTCTCACTAAGTTATTGAATACTATAGTGTAAATAAAAATTAGATGTGTTCCGAAAATGTCGAATTTTGTGCCAACTAACGTTCAAATTAAAGAAGTAAAGTAAAGTTTTACTTTCATTGCAAGCTACTTAAGCGGCAATTTCAAAAAGTTGGCGAGCAGCAGGATTAAACCAAAAGCAGGGAAATTGGATACCATACGAATTGAAGCTGAGATACCTTGAAAGACCTTGATACGTAAGAGATCGTATGTGAAGCCCGACATCAAAGTCAAATATCCATGGCGCTAAGGTAATACCCTGTATCTGGTGGGACCAAAAGAGTCATATCTATTATGAGCTGCTGAAATCACAAGCATCCTGTACCGAAAGCAACGGGTTCGTTTGAAGCGGGCATTGATTTCATCATGACAATGCTCGGTCATATGTTGCAATACCTGTTAAAAACTATTCACCCCTATTACGAATCAATATTTTACATGAAATATGTTCCCTTTTCCAATTTTTCGTTCATCAACTTTGTTCACGTGAAAAAATTCCCCATGTTGTGAATTTTTTAGATGGAATTTTGTAAAAAATAAACAGTTGTTTCGAACAAAATCAACTATTGTGAATGAAAAGTTCATGGGAACATCATGATAGCAATTTTCCCTTCGAGGAAAATGGATATTTCTTGGAAACTCAAATTTTACAACTTATTGTCGTGATTTAGAAAGAAGTGGTTGGGAAGTTTATCCTCACCCGCCTTATAGCCCAGACCGTGCCCCGTCCAACCATTATTTGTTTCGATCGATGCAGAACGCTCTCTCTGGGATACGCTTCACTTCAGAACAAAGTAACTGAAATTGTCTTGATTCGTTCTTGGCCTTAAAAAATTAGCAGTTCTTTTCGAGCGGAATCTATATATCGCTAGAAAGAACCGAAAACGTCATAGCTAACAATGGCCAATACTTGTATTAATTTATATTGTAAAAATGTTTCAAAAGCCCGCATTTTTAAGTTATACACCTACATATCGTTACCTAAAACGCAGAACGCACTAACTTACAAAAATTTCAAAAACAAATTTTATTTACAAATTTCGATGTGTCTTGTCAAAGTACATCAGAATTTGTAAAAAAGTAGGTTTTTAAGTATTTGTTAGTTAGGGCATTTTGTGTTTTAGGTAACGGTACATATATATTTTCTATTACTAGAAAATATCAGTGTAAAATTTTGTTTCGAAATCGATATTTAAGTAGATTAAGTGTTTGTAGGAAGAGGTCATTATATGGGAGCTATGACCAATTATAGGCCGATCCACATACAATTCTGTAAAATTGATATATATTTCGATTATTTATGTCGAATTTTAACATAATAACTATATTTATAGGAGATTTATGTGCATTTAAGTGATTTTAGGAAGTGGACTTTAGATGGGGTCTATGGTCAAATATAGACGGATACAAACAAATGATCGTTTTGTGATTTCTTTTTAAATGGAACTTATTTTTGCTGAATTTTGTATGGATACTGCAATTATATAAGAATTTAAGTAACATATAGCCATATTTCGGGGAGACATTTGTATGGGGACTGAGAGACATCATGGAGCGATTCTCAGCAGAGCTTGTATTTTTATCAAAAGAACAATGTGTGCAAAATTATCTGCAATATATATAATGAAAATATTAAAACATTTTTTAAAAATACCAAAATATTGGACCATTTATTGCCCCGTTATGTTAATTTTCAATACCAAACATTTCTGATCAACAAAGAATACTTATTTGGGGAAAATTACATCCCCTTACGTCTTTCTCGTTAGGCACTATAGTGCCATCAACAGATACATGGACGGACATAGGTAGATCGTATTTTTGATCATTGTTTCGATATGTTACAAACGGAATGACAAACTCAATATACCCCTTTTTGGTGGTAATAAATTTGTGACCAACAACTTTCCTAGAAATCATCTAATTTTAAATCGGTCCCCACACTAAACCATTATAGGTACAACTGTTAAAATTTGCGTTTGTAATACTCATTGAGTGGTTTTTCGAATCCAAAACAATTTTTAAAATTTTTTGAAATTTCATTTAAACAAATTTTTGACAATATAAAAATTGGGATTTGAGGATATGCATGAAATTGGCATACGACCCTATGCTCTTTATATGAACAACAGGAATTAATATATAAATGAAATTGTATAATTTGTATTTTGTTTCTTGTTATAATGGGTTATCGATGAAATTGTTCACCATCAGAAAATTGTTCTCGTATTTAAACATCTATGGGTAATTAAACTTTTAAAATGGGAACAAAATTTGTTTTATAAATCTTTAATCACTTTACAATTTTAATGTGAATATGGAGGATAAACTTTATCCTCATTTGAATGTTAAAATTGGAATTGAAATCTTTAATAATATATACATTCACATATCTATACATGAGTTCCCCTCTCTTCCTATAGCATTCTACCATTAAATGAATATCCTGTTAATGAAATCCCCCTATCAAATAGAATTTCATTTAAACTGGCAACTCTGCTCTATTAGCCAAACATTTCAGTTCTTATACGGTCTCCTCAAAAATAGTTCGTTTTAAATTCGTCCGTCAGTAAAAGAAAATAATATATATGGTGTTAGTGTTAAATATAATATTAAACGGCTTTAGTGTAATTAAATAAAATATATATTTAAAATTATAAGAAATACACAATGATTTCTTATAAAAAAAATAAAGTTTTTATTAAAACAAATCAGTGTAAAAAAAAAATAGAATTACTAAATGTGTTTAGTTGTTTTTCTTTACACATGATTTTGCGTGTGCGTCGCGTGTATTCATGCTGTGCATTCATATGTGTTGTTGTTGTTTGTTATTATTTTTTCATACAGAAAAAAACATGTATGAAAAAATAAGAGCAAAATCCAAATATATGAAAGTATAGCAAGAGAAAAACTCAACTTAATTTAGTAAATGAAGAGAAAAAAAATACATTGTTTTGAATTGAAGCATACTAGTGTTGTTAATTCTTTAAATTCTAGTGTAAAAAGCGGTAATCGGTCCGGGCATTTAACTATTATATAATAATGTTATAAAAACATACGTAAAGACATGTATATTGTATTTCAGGTGAGTTTATTATTTATAAATAATAATTTGTATGCATTTATTATTTACCGAATTGATTTTCTGAAGATTTTAATTTTTAAACAAATGATTTTTGTAATAAAAATAAATATTTGAAATTTTTAGCTAAAAGACCTTACATCTGATTCCAAAATTGCATATGTTTCCTTTGCGTGAAATATGAAAAAAAAAAAAATCATAAAACACTTAAAAAATTACCTTTTTATCCTCTGATCAAAGCTAACTTTTATTTTAGTTTTCTCCATACAAACGGGCCACTCTAATAAACAATTTACTGCCTCTGTATAGGTTATTTAATCGGACCGGTAGTTTACCAATTTTATATTTATTATATGGTCAGTTCACAAGGTATCTTATCATGTCACATTGTCATAATGTCCTATTATTTCAAAATGGTTTTTATTGCTTTTTAAACAAAAAATGTCCTAAAATAATACTACTTTATATGCTATGTATATTGTGTTATCGTAGCCAACCAGCAGAGACCAACTTCGAATGTCTAAGAGTCGGTTAAGCCGAGCCGCCGAGTCCTGATATATTATGACAATATGACTGATAAGAGACCTTGAGCATTGATGGTTTGTGTGGTTCAGAAGTGGTGATTTTAACACGGAAGGCCAGGCCAGCCAAAAAAGTTTGAAAACCTAAAATCATTGGGAGATACTTAAGCAACAATTTCAAAACGTTTGTGATCAGCAGTATTCATCCAAAAGCAGGGAAATTGGGTACCATATGAATTAAAGCCGAGACAGCTGGAAAGACGGTTAATCATATCCGAAGTGCTGCTTGAACGCTATAAAAGAAAATCAGTTTTGCTCCAAATCATTACTTGTTATGAAAAATGGATTCATTACGATAACCTGAAACGTACACACAGAAAAAAGATTCGTAATAGCAACCGAATTTCTTGCCAATCGAATGATTCTACCTTAGTGACCAAATTTTACAGTTGTGGCTTCAACATTTTAGAAGGGTAACAAATGTTTGGTTGCTTCAACCAAAATTCTTCTTTGTCAACTGACTTTCTGTTGACAAGAACCGAAAAATTCTATGTGTGCAACCTATTCATTCGATTGGCAACAAATTCGGTTGCTATCACGAATCTGTTTTCTCTGTGTAAGAGATGTTATGTATGTGAAGCCCGACACCAAAGTCAAATATACATTTCGCTAAGGTAATGCTCTGTATTTGGTAGGACCAAAAGGTTCCTATCTACAGGGGTTTCCAACAAGAGGTGTTATTTTGGTACTCAAAGAAAAATTGCATTTTTTGAGATAAATGATCGGATGTTTATTTCATAATAAAGAGGAAGGTATGCCGTTAATAATGAAAAACAAAATCAGCCAAATGGCCACCACGACCATGCTTACAGCTCCATATCCTTTTCATGAAATTTTCCATAACCAAATCGCAAAGTGGTGCCCTATATCCTCGATAGCCTCACGAATACTATCTTTGAGGTCTTGAATCGGCGCTGGGCTGTTGGCGTAGACCTTATCTTTCACGTGGCCCCAAAAGGAAGAAGTCGCAAGGTGTTACATCACAAGATCTCGGTGGCCAATTGTGATAACCTCTTCGAGAGGTAACACGGTCCGGAAACTTTTCCCGTAAAAGAGCAATGGTTTCGTTGCTTGTGTGGCATGTAGCGCCGTCTTGTTGAAAGTAAACGTTGTCCAGATCAATATCATCAAAAATACGGTGTAATGACGTTTGTGGAATGCCCAATTCCAAAGAACGATGAGGAATGGACAAACCTGCGTTTTCTTCAATACTTTGGGCTACAGCAGCAATATTTTCAGTTGTTCTTGAGCGACGTGCATGGGTTTTATTCTTCACATCACTAACTTGTCGGAAATTGCCTTCCGACAAGGTGCTTCACGGCGACCTAAAAATGCTTTAGTTTTCCATTTTTGTAGTGAATTTTAATAATTTAAATGCTTTGTTGAAGCGTGTATCGTTTCATTTTTAGTAATGGCGTAGTTTCTACTTGTCAAATGTGAACGAATAAAAAGCTTCAAAACTGACAGTTACCGAAATACCGGGTGATTCAAAATAACACCTCTTGTTGAAAACTCCTTTATTATGAGCTGCTGAAATTACAGAGATCCAGTACCGAACGCAACGAATCCGTTTGAAGCGAGCATTGACCGAAAAACGCCCAGACATGAAACCGTAATATTCCATCAAGACAACGCTTCAACCCTATCGCGAATCAATATATCACATGAAATATGTTCCATTTTCCTATTTTTCGTTCATCAACTTTGTTCACGTGAAAAAAATCCCCGTTTTGTGAAACTTTTGGATGGAATTTTGTAAACAAAACAAAAAAGCTTAAGAAAGTTGCCTTTCCGATGGTAGTGAAATTTTAGCTGTCGACAGAATATTTAACAAGTTATGGCCTACTAAAAACAGAAATTCTAGTGGTTCTAATCATCTGATCGAGAGTGTATAAAACATATATTTAATATTGAGATAATACAAATTGTTATTCAGAAAAGCAAATTAATATTGAGAAAAACCCAATTGAAAATAAGAAATCGAAATTAATATTAAGAAAACATATGGTTTGTGTGATAGCTTGATAGTTTTTAATATTTTTACTAGCTATTAAAGTTAGCAATCAAACAAACAGACTTACAAATTAAAATTGAGGAAATAAAAATTAAAAATTTTTACGAGCTTTTTTTAAAAAAATGTTCTTTATTATTTATTGCAAAGTACAGGTCGCAATTTTGAAGATATTTCCATCAAATTTCGCACATACTCTGAAATCGGTTCATAATTTCACCTAGCCCCCATACAAATGTCCTCCCGAAATAGGTCTTCATCGCTCATGAATGTTTAATTTACTTTCTTACTTGTTTTTCAATATCAATTTAAATTTTCTCAACATCAAGTTGTATTTTCTGAATTTAAATTTAAATTTTCTGAATATTAATTTCGATTCAATTTCAATTGGTTTTTTTTTCTCAATATTATTATGTACTAGCTTGACCCGGTGCGCTTCGCTACCCCTGTCGTAGTCTATGTTGGAAATTTCAATAAAATCGTTTCGGCCGTTTAGTATTTATTGTTTAAGAACTAAAGGTACCAATTTTACCGGTTTTCCCCCTGATTACCCCTTTCTGGTCCTAGTATTGAAAAAATTTATAGCCTATTGACGCTTCCAAGTAAGGATCTATCTACGTTCCAAATTTCAATAAAATCGATTCAGCTGTTTAGGTGTGATGCTCAAACAAACTTACAAAGACATTTATATAGATATAGATTTCTGAATTTCTAGTTGTATTTACTCAATATTAATTTACTTTTCTGAATATCAATTTGTTATTTCTCAACATTAATTTGAATTTTTTGAATATAAATTTTTAGTTTCTCAATTTTAATTTGATTTTCTCAATATCATCTTAAAATGGTGTAGATTGGCTTTAACCAACTAAACTATGTATGATAATGGATTACTTACGGAATTACGAATAAATAGTTTAAGAAACAATACAAGGTAATAGTGGGATTAAGGTTAAAAAAATATTCAAATTATGAAAATTGAAAGTTAAGTTTTTGCTGGGTATGTACAAATTTTTGGTAACCGATCAATTGGACTAATAACTACAAATAATAAGAAATAAAAAAATAAAACAAATTAAAAAATTGCTATGTTGAAATGAAAATAGAAATATTTATTAATAAAAATAAACTTTTAACTCAATTAAAACTATGTATATCGAACGAACTTTTGTTTTGTAAGAATTTTGATTAGCTTACCAAATTGATTTAAATTAAATGCATAAAATAAATTAATGAAGTACATAAAAACACAATTTATAAGTAAAATAATTTAAGAATACATACATACAAATATAATAAGAAATAAATGAAATTATGAAGTGTATTTTTCAATATACTGTGTGTATACATATTATTTTTCAAATATATTGTCAATATTTTTATATTTAATTATAACTAAAGATCAATTAATAAGTAAATTGTAATTAAACAGAAAAAAATAATGAGTAAGTTCATATATTCAAAAAATAACTTTTTAAACACAAATGTACTTAATTGAAACTAATGAATTGAATTCGATATTTAGAAAAAATGAAAACACAATATAAGGATTTGCTACACAATTATTATAACATGGACTCTAAAAAGAATATAAAAACTAGGATTTATGTTTGTTTAAATCTAGCTACACTTTGTTTTGAATGGAAATACAAAGCCACATTTAGTTAATAATTAATAAACTTTCGAAACAACTGTTTCTTACTCTACTAATTTATCAACTAAATAAGAATTTTGCTATTGAAAATGAAGATTATGTTTGGGCCTACAATTGTTATACATATTCATAAACATTTACATGTGTACCTTTATATAAATGCATGTATATAGAACAATAAATAATTAATTATGTACTTTGAGTACAATTTTAAGTGATTTTGTTTTTTTTTTTTTTTTTTCTTTAGACTAACACAGCATTTTCAAATGAGGTAAAATGAAATTAGTTAGATTTTAGAATATAAAAATTAAACAAAAACTAAATTAAGTTGAACAAAAAAAAAAAAAAAAAACAGATTGCAAAAAAAGTTTCATATAAATAAAAAACGTTTCTTCTAATTTGTTTACAGCTTTTAGTTAGCACACGAGAGGATCGATTACGTATCGGTTTTGAGTTTAGTTTTTCGAATCTAGAAAGGGTATCTTAAAACCGGACTTTTTAACCGTAGTTGAAGAGATTTCATTAGTTAAAGCACTAGACGGTGGAACAGCATCCAAGGGTGGATTTTGTTGTGAACGATCAACATGTGGTGGCAGTTGCAAATTTAAAGGATCACGCAAACGACGTAGATCATACTCAATTTCAGCTATTTGACGTTTCAACTGATTGTAGCTTTCAACATCGAAATTCTTCTTTTTGGCACGTTTATACAAAGAAATGAGGTATTGGCGGTCTTTAACTTCGGGCATATTGTATTCCTAAAATATAGATGCAACATTTTGTTTGATAAATAATTTTGATTGTTATTGAAATAGTTATTTACTTACAGTTTTTGTTATGCAGTAGTAGGCATACATGGCCATGGCCGTGCCATAGGTAACAAAGTATGTAACTGGTTCCATAATATCCCAAGAATATTCCCACCATGTCAGTCTTGCCAAGATTCCAAATTGCACTGACATCAAACCTAAACCAACCCAGGTCATTATGTTCGTTTTACGTTCGGCTTGAGCGCTTAATTCCGTTTTTTCCTGTAACAAATAAAACAAATATATTTAGAAAATGACATACACGAGTTTTACAAGGAGTTTATTTAATAAATATTGAACCAAATAAAGTAAAAAAAATTAAAAAGTTCAAATTTTCAATACTTTTGCTCCAATGTCAGTTGGAAAAATGATTTTACTACTTGAAAAGTAACAACTAACCCACACCATTTCAAGTTGAAATTGAGAAAATACAATTGATAATGAGATTGATGTCTATCCGTAGTCAAACTACAGGTCAACATTTTGAAAATAATACGAAATTTGATAAGTGATCTTCAGTTGCGACAACTATGAACTATTGAAACTGGATGAAATCGGTCCATTATTTCAACTAGTCTACATATAAATGTCCTTTCAAAATAGCAATTTAGGAAGCACACATATTCAAAAAATACTTAACAAAATTCTGGACAAATAAGTTTTGCGTAAAATTGATTACTTTTACGCAAAACTTATTTGTCCAGAATTTTGTTAAGCATTTTTTAAAATTTTGACGATTGCTTCAAAATGGATCATAACTCTCATCAGAACCCTATTGCAAAAACAATTTAAAGCGAATAAATCTCTTAAATTTTTTACAAAATTTTTATTTTTCAACATAAATTGAAACAAATTCAACAGAATTAAGTACTTTTTGTAAACAAGTATTAAATAATTTAAAATTTTTTAAAAAATATTTTCTGAACAATAATACTTATTCTGGATAAAAAATAAACAAATTTAGTACTTTTACAAAAAGTAGTTTTTCTACTACTATTTTAAAAATAAAAAACATAACAATCTTTTTGAAATCTCCACTTTATATTCATTGTTAATCTGACAAAAGTTTAACATAATTAAGAACTTTTTATAAAAAAGTAGTAGATAATTTAGTACTTATTGTTAAATTGACAGGACAAATTATAAGCTCTTAACACTAATTTTCTAAATAATTCTATTCTGAAGAAAACATAAAAAATTTACTACTTTTTTGAAAAAGTACTATTTCTACTACTATTTTTAAAATCGAAAAACATAAATGTTTTTAAAAACTACTATTTATATACTATATAATCTGAAAAAACATTATTACAATTTAGTACTTTTGGTTAAAAAGTAGTAGTTAATTTGTTAAATTTTTTTAAATTGTCATGAAAAATTATAAAATCTTAAAACTTTTTTTATAAACAATTATATTCTGCAGAAAAAATTACAACTTTACTACTTTTTTAAAATAGTAGTATTTCTACTACTATTTTTAAAATTGAAAAATAACCATGTTTTTTAAAAATAACAATTTATATTGTATATAATCAGACAAAAATGTATGACAATTTAGTATTATTGTTTGGAAAGTAGTAGTTAATTTAGTAGTTTTTTTTAAATTGTGCTGAAAAGTTATAAGTTCTTTTTCGTTACTCACTTACACACTACAGCTTGTGTCGGCAAGAAACCAAGCTTTATGCTTTGATATTTTTACAAATAAAGCTTGAGTGTCTGTAATTCTCATTCACTCTGTAGTTTTATTTGTATAATATCTTTAGTTTTTCTAAAGCCTTTTCGGAAAAGGTTTCCTGATGATCTGGCCTAAGCAACCAGTGAAATGTGCATAGGAACTAGTTTATCCCCCAACAATAAATTGGGAATTTAGCATATGAAAACTGTCTTAACAAAATATTCATTTTGTATTCCCGAATAACATTTTAATAAAAATTTATTACTTTTTCTAAAAAGTAGTATTTCTACTACTATTTTTAAAATTGAAAAATAACAACGATTTTAGAATTACTAGTGCTTGTTCAATATAATTTTATTTAAACAATTCATTACGAATTAATTTACATTGTTTAAACGTTACAAATATAGTTCAACTTACCCTTTCTAAAGGTGCTATTTGATATTTTAAATCTTCTAATTTAGTTGTTAATTCATGCTCCTTTTCTATGTGATATTCGCCAACATGTAAGGCTTCGTATAACTGTGATAAAAGAAAATTACAATTTCATTTAAATATAATAATAATTATTTTGAGAATTCTATGCAACATACCTGGGCTACTAATGCTTTAATGTCACCTAATTTACTAAGATCTTCAATTTGAATTCTTTCTCGCTTTGGAGGAACTACTTTGTATTTTTGGTCGTTAATGTGTATCCTGTAAAGAGAGAAATATAAATTAATTAAATAAATAAATCAAAGTTAGTAATCTAAATGTTTATATTAAATGATCTTGAAGGTATGAAATCCACCAGATTTAGCTGAAATACTTGAGGATTCAGAATCTCTATAATATTTCATTTCTAATGGAAGTTAAATAAATTTAAACAGGAAAATATTAAGATAGATCTACTGAATTTAGAGCGAGGCAATACTATACAATTTTATAATCCGATCGTGCTACTTTTACCAGGTTAGTTCACACATTTTCTGAACGTATTGAAGTAAAAAATATCGAATACATATAAATTGTAGAACTATATGGGTTCCACCGTAAGCCAATTCACAAGCATTCCATGAGTCATACATGAGTTACACGGTTAAAACTTCCCAAGTTTGTACATTTAAAAGGATGACAGCTCAATTATTGATATTTCCTCATTTGACATCCAATTTACTTTTTATACCCTTCACCTTCATGAGAAGAGTATATATAAATTTGTCATTCCGTTTGTAATTTCCACAATATAATTTTCCGACCCTATAAAGTATATATATTCTGAATCCTTATAGATAGCGGAGTCGATTTAGCCATGTCCGTCTGTCTGTCTGTTGAAATCAATTTTCTGAAGACCCCAGATATCTTCGGGATCCAAATCCTCAATAATTCTGTCAAACATGCTTTCGAAAAGTTTCCTATTTCAAATCCGACCATAAATAAAGGAGATATGAGCAAAAATCGGAGATAACCTCTATTTTTGGCCTATTTTTTTATCTATATCTCCATTACTAAGTCATAAATATAGACAATATGGATATCTAATGATAGATATTTCAAAGTCCATTGCAACGATGTATATAAGGCTATACAAAGTTGGACCTACAATGGGTCAAAATCGGGAAAAATATTTTTTAACCCGATTTTTTTTTTTTAAAGAAAACTTCTTTTGTCATAAATTTTTTTTTACTAATAAATTAAAAAAAAATTTTTCAAAAAACTGGAAAAAACTTTTAAAAAACAATTTTGAAAAAAAAATTAAAAATTTTTTTTTTTTTTTAATTTTATTTTAAAGTATAATTTGGTGAAGGGTATATAAGATTCGGCAGAGCCGAATATAGCTCTCTTACTTGTTTAGCTTCAATTTGCCCACCCCTTACAAATTATTCACTTAAAAATTATTTTCCATTTAGTTCAGTATTTACATAATTACTTACCAAAACTAAGTTTAATAAAGTATTGCCCTCGACTAAACTTTTTCAGAATTTATAGATGTAAAAGGGTCTGTTCGTGATGAACGTTTGAAATACCTTTTATTTGATATTAATAATGTCTATGTATATGACTTACTAAACGAGATATAGCTCAAATTATGTGGATTTTAAACAGAACCCGAACCAGGGACTGAATTACCGCATTCGTGATCGAATGAGCTATCGTATCGAAAGAATTTTTCCATATCGAAGTTATAATAAAATGTACAAAATTTCTTGCCATAATCTCGAATAAGAAAATTACGAACAGTTCTACTCGATATCGAATGTGGTAATTTGGCCTCTGGACTGCACCTGATATTAATGTATCAATCATGTTTGTAATTTATTTGGAGGTTTCGGTGAAGGGTATAAAAATATTTAAAGCAATTTTACTTAAAATTATATTTTTTGAGTTATACACATTTGTTGCAAATGAGCTATGTATATGTGCAAATAAATAAATGTAGAGAACTGATATTAGGGTTTTTAAGTGGGAATAGAAATTTCGAAAAACGTTGGGAATAAAAAATTTTTCTTTAGTCAACTTATATCAATGCAGTGTAAGGATTCGTCAGGTTTACAAGATTATCTTCTATATCAAAAGGTGAATTGCAGATGTGTGGGCTGGATGTTGCCGCTTTCTCCGAGATTATCTCATAGTAGTTCTAGTTTGTCTGAAGTAAAATTAAATATATCAAATTACTTACCAAAACGGTTCATCCATTAAACTTTCTATATTACAAGTTGATGCTATTCTAACGCCACTATTATTCAGTATAGTGGCACGATCAATGCCTCGATCCTCTGTTTTCAGCATCTCAATCAGATCGCCCACTCTGTGTGAGACAGGTTTCAATGCAAATCGGCATTTTTCATTTCTACTAGGAAGCGGTATGGTAAGATGAGGCAAACCGTTAATATATACAACGGAGACATCTCCTGTAATAAAAAAAAATAAAATAAATGAAATAAAAGTCAGCATGTGTATCATATTGAAACTAATTAGTTCTTTTAGGAGAGAGAAAACAAAAGATACATAAAATAACAATTCGTAACAAGGTCATTTAATTGAAAGAAAAAAATATGTGTAATATTTGCTGTTATAAAAAGAGAACAAAACACAAAAAACTTAAATTATTCTTAATAACAATAACTTTCTATCTGTGCATAAAACACATTCACACAAACAGTTTTCAAACATTTGTTTTTCTCTATTCTATTGAAGAACAGTATGTGTGTATGTATGTATGTATTTTGTTTGCACTTTTGTATTTCTGCATTTGTATGGGTATTTATGTGTCCATGTGTGTGTTAACAAGAATTTTGAGTTTCAAACAAATAAATAACTTTTGGTTGTTATTAAACGTTTATATACTAGCTCTCTATACGAGTTCACACATATTCATTCAGTCAATACTAACAATTCAACTGACTGACTACTAAGTTTTCAAACTGCAGTATTCAAAATGTTTGTACAATTCCCAGCAGTTCTAGGAGACTGTACCGAACTAGTGATTTTTCCTATCATTTAGGGTGACAACTAGTTACATAACTAGCTACGTGACTTCCTCCGACAACTCTCCAATAGATTACTTCTGGTGGGTAAAATAACAACTTTCTAAATTGTAGTACAAAATAAAAGTTTAAAGTGACTACACTCTTGCTTACTTACAGACACTAAAGTGACATTTGATTTCACGCTAGGTTTCATGGGATGTCAGTATACTTAAGATAGAAAATAAACTATATGAGAATTACATCAACACAATTTATATAAAACCAGTTTGTACGTATCACTCACAAAAAAGTATAATACAAAATAAACGTTTAATGTGACTACACTATAGATTACTTAGAGACACTAAAGAGACAATTGACTTTACGCTATCTTACATGGAATGTCAGTATACTCAAGCAAAAAGAAAATTAACTGTATCACCACAATTTGTACACTCAGGATTACTAAGGGACACTTAAGACACAATTGTCTTTAGGTTAGATTACATGGGATGTATATAGTAACTAATTGACTTTTCTCTGCACTACAAAGAGCACATACGTGTCAAATGACCCAACAAATATAAATTGGAGTCAGCCAAGTGATAAGACATTAGTGACAATTGCTGTCGATAAGGGATACATTGACTACTAGATTAACTACTGGGTGCTTGGATATATGTAAACACATACATTTACAATTGCTCATGGATACAATTTGAACAAACTATTTCAGGCATACACATGTAACGCTCATTTCCGACAAGACCGTCATAACTGAAAATTTGTGAGCTTTGAACTGAGTTTAATAAAGTATTGCCCTCGACTAAACTTTTTCAGAATTTATAGATGTAAAAGGGTCTGTTCGTGATGAACGTTTGAAATACCTTTTATTTGATATTAATAATGTCTATGTATATGACTTACTAAACGAGATATAGCTCAAATTATGTGGATTTTAAACAGAACCCGAACCAGGGACTGAATTACCGCATTCGTGATCGAATGAGCTATCGTATCGAAAGAATTTTTCCATATCGAAGTTATAATAAAATGTACAAAATTTCTTGCCATAATCTCGAATAAGAAAATTACGAACAGTTCTACTCGATATCGAATGTGGTAATTTGGCCTCTGGACTGCACCTGATATTAATGTATCAATCATGTTTGTAATTTATTTGGAGGTTTCGGTGAAGGGTATAAAAACATTTAAAGCAATTTTACTTAAAATTATATTTTTTGAGTTATAACACATTTGTTGCAAATGAGCTATGTATATGTGCAAATAAATAAATGTAGAGAACTGATATTAGGGTTTTTAAGTGGGAATAGAAATTTCGAAAAACGTTGGGAATAAAAAATTTTTCTTTAGTCAACTTATATCAATGCAGTGTAAGGATTCGTCAGGTTTACAAGATTATCTTCTATATCAAAAGGTGAATTGCAGATGTGTGGGCAGGATGTTGCCGCTTTCTCCGAGATTATCTCATAGTAGTTCTAGTTTGTCTGAAGTAAAATTAAATATATCAAAGTGATAAATTTGTTAACGTAAGACTAATTTTTACATTAAATTTATTATAATAAATAAAGAATATCTCGATACAGTAATTTCTCGGACATAGGAAATAATAGTGTTAAACACCATAATAATTTCTTTGAGAAACTAAAATTTCAATTTCTATTAAGTCAGCCAATTAGAGAAGTATTTTTATACCCTACATCACCATAGTGGTGATGGTATATTGGATTAGTGCTGATGTTTGTAACGTGCTAAAATATTGTCCTAACATCCACCTTAAAGTATACCAATTTGCTCAGGATCACTTTCTGAGTCCGTCCGTCCATGTAAATCAAACTGCAGGTCGCAATTTTAAATATAATTCGACGTAATTTGGCACAAATTTTTATATTGCTCCTAAGTCTAGAACTAAGCCTACTGAATTGGGTTAGAATCGGTCTATTATTTCACCTAATCCCCATACAACTGCCCTAACTGAAAAAAGTTAAGCTCTCATAAATATCTTAACTCTAAATACTTATATCCAAACATAATACTACCAAAACTAGTACCGATCGGTCCACAATGTTCCATAGCTCCCATATGAGCAACATTCTCGAAAAGTTCATTAATGTGCATAAATCTCTAAAATATGTTAGTATCCAAATAAAATTCAACACAAATATGTAATTAGTCATAGCACCCATATAAGGCCCTCTTCCTAAAATCACTTTATCGAGCATAAATCTCTTAAAAATTTTGGTATTTAAATAAGATTCAATACAAATAAGTTTCATATCAAAAGAAAACTGTTTATAAGCATATACTTGTTGTAGGGTATCATATGGTCGCCCGACTATACTTTCTTACTTGTTTTTATTACACTTTTGTCACAGAGAGAATATTTTCGATTTTGATAACCTAAATATTGCTTATCGAATGTTTCAGTCTTAATGACAAAATTTTCTGTGGTTTTGGCTGATAAATTTAAGTTTTTGTTTTCATCGTAGTTCTACTATGTCAACTGATTTTCTAAATCTATGAACACAATCGAATCATTTTCCCGTGTAGAAACCCTATATGAAACCCAAAAATCTTACCCTCCAACTAAAGAAACCCTAATCAAATACACATTTACAAAAGTTACATGTTATACAGCATTTTACAAGCAAAATGTTCCAATTCAAAGGCATAGAATCAGAGAGTAAAACTAAAGTTTTATTTTGCACTTAATCAAGCTGAAATTAGAATAGAAATAAAGGAAAACTTTATTTAGTGTCTGACCAAAACTAAAGTTCGGCCGAATTTACAAAAATCAAACAAACAAAAGCTGTGACATTTTTTCGAATCCGTAAAATTACTTATTATT
The DNA here is from genome assembly GCA_942486065.2 of Calliphora vomitoria. Lineage (NCBI taxonomy): Eukaryota > Metazoa > Arthropoda > Insecta > Diptera > Calliphoridae > Calliphora > Calliphora vomitoria. Next base: position 66,833,895 of record OW818031.2, read on the forward strand.
ATTATAAGTGAGGCTCTACGCACTGCGACCCATAGGATCATTTAGATTTAGATTTTTCATCCCAACAGATTTAGGCTACGTGTAAATCCAAGTATTCTATTTGGCCCCCAGGGTCCATTTAGGCCCTTCCGAGCCATTTAGTTCTGTATATTGCCAGCATTGGCAATGTTACTTAACATAAATTGGTGATACTTTAAACCACAGTGTCCAGTGAATAATCCAGTAAGTATCCTGAAGTCACCCTTTCCGAGTGAAAGCAACGACTGGGATCCACGTCTGGATAGGGTAATGAATCTTTTGGACTGTCTTAGTCCTGGTAAATTACCCCAAAATCGGAAAAATTGCAATTCAAACCAAGAATGAATACCTTCCATAGTGTATCCACGAGGGATGCCAAAGAACGGTGCAGGACCTATAAAAGAGAGTCGAGCACCCCTTTTGGCAAGACAATCAGCGCGTTCATTTCCAGCGTGACCTTCTAAGAGCAGCCTGACTGTCAGACATAACAAATATTCTATTGCACCTTAATCTCCTTCTTAAAGATTCATTGGAGCATATAAGGATGGGGTATATCTCCGCCTAAAATATTGATGATATTGGGAAACCCCTTTGAAAATTGGGACTATAGATACCAGCCCCAGTGTCACCATTAGCCTGTTTGTAACAATTAATGTATATCAGATCATTTAATAAATCTTAAATAGACTTACACAATTTCCTAAAAAACCAACATATTTGAGTTTAATTTTTCAAGTGTTCTGACCCTAGGGAGAAGAGAATGCAGATATGGTTCTTCGGGGTTAGCGACCGGTTCTAAAATTTTATATGAAAGAGACCTATAAATTGGCATCTTTTATACACTATGTGACAGAGCTATGTGATCAATTTGGATGAAAAAGCTGACTTAACATTGAATAACAGAATGTTGGCTTTGAGGACCGCTGTGGTTCGTGGCTTTTTCGAATTAGAACTGCGACTTAAGAAAATCCCACAAGAAAAAGCCTAACGGGGTCAAATCCCATCAATGCTCGTGCAGAATGTCGAATGTAGCATGAGCTGTGTGGCACGTAGCGCCGTCCAGTTGAAACTACATGTCGTTGGTGAAATCAAATCCTAGGGTTAATATTTCCAAATTTGTCTCAAGTGTCACATACTCTGAATTAATCTACATCAATAACATTAAGGTCACATATATATGTTTGTTTGTGTAACATTTGCCAATATTCGGTCTTGGGGAAAATAAATATCGACCAATAACTACTGGCCATTTCACAACATTTGCCTACTACCAATTAATAGGTCGTCCACTATAAAACTTTATGCTTCATTCATGATAATGTAAAAAGAGTTCATTGTAAAAGTTAAATCTAAAATGAAAAATTAATATTTTTAATAGGAATTTTACACTTTTACACATTACTTAGCTAAAATGTTTTTAATTTTAATAAACATAATTTTTCATAATAAAATTAAATCAAATTGATAATGAAAAATATGAATGGATGGATTGTGCAGCACATACAAACATTTGTTTTTAATAAGATTTCAAAAAACATTAAAAACAAATTGTAAAGAAATGGAGATCATCATCAGCTGTATGATTAATTAGAGCGAATCAGTTCAATTTAAACTATAAATTAAAGTACGCATAGGTAGATGATACTCGTTCGTTTACGAGTACATAATAGAAAATGTACAGTAGATGCCTCTACACAACTTAGTTGTGCATATCTGAGAGAATTTTATTTTAAAATAAGAATTTCCACACAGAAGATTCATTAACCCTTAAACAAGATAAACTAAAGAATTATTTAAAAAACAAAAAACACCAAACTGCTTCGTTCTTAATTTTGTTTGGATATTGCATTCAATTATTGAAGGCAAACACGAGTTTTACTTAAGATATGGATTTGGAAAGTAAACTTCCTAGCTAATTTTATGTTGGCGCCTCTCTTGTCTGTTAAAATATATTAATTTATATATAATTCTAATAATATGCACTTAATTACCCCCTCTCAACCACTGTGCAAATAAAAACTGCAATGAAAAACAACAACTATGTTCGTGTTGAGACTGTTACGCTGTCATCAGGCGTATCGAAATAAATCGGTCAAAAACATAAAAACAATTTTATTTTTTAGCTTTAGTCTTGAAAAAAAAAAAAAAATAAATAAATAAAAACACTCAAATAAACTGCAGCAAAACTGTAGAGAATTTTTTGAAAAATGAATATGAAAATAATATATAAATTAAAAATAAACACAGAAAACTAAACAATTTATAATAAATTTTCACTGGTTAGAAAAGAGAAACAAACAAAGAATAACTTGATTTGGGAGGTGCAACAAATATGAAAATTGAATTTAATTTTGTATTATAATGAAACAGATCTTTATCGTTATTATAGCGCGCCTAAATATAAATAGCTACTGGGAGTAACTGAGATATTTTTTTATGAATAAATATTTGGGGGATTCAAACGGTCTGCTATTAAGTCATATTGTCATAATTTCCTAATATATTATGATAGTTTAAACAAATTGTTGCTATGCTTTAAACAAAATAAGTGTTATTGTAGAACAAAACAATAAACATACGGTCAATTCACAATTCCTATCATGTCATATTGTCCTAATATTTCACGAATCGGCGGCACGGCTTAACCGACTCATAGGCATTCGGCGCAGATCTCTGCTGGTTGGTTACGTTAACACAATAAACATAGCATACAAAGTAGTATTATTTTATGACATTTTTTGCTTGAAAGGCAATAACTACATTTTTAAACAATTGTGAAATATTAGGACAATATGACATGATAAGAGACCTTGTGAATTGACCAATAGTTCGAAAAGTCTTATTAGTTAAGAACTTTTTTGTTTGAAACACAATAAAAATTTGATTAAACTATCATAATATATTAGGACATTATGACAATATAACCATTTGAATCCCCCAATTGTATTGTTTGTTATCTACTTCAATATTTAATATAAGAAGTTTCAATTTTATTTCAAACTAAGTATATATTTTCTAATTACAGTTATATTAGAGAGAATAGTAGATAAAAATCAACAATAGATACATAATTGACGAGAAAATTCTATATAAAAGATTTAACCCGCCAATGGTCACGCACTAATAGTTTATTTATTTTTAAAATTTAAGCTTCTTTACTTCAATATTTAAATTCACAAAATTGTTTAAAAACAATAACGGAGAATAAAGTTATTCGATTTTTTTAACACACCCGGTCTCAGAGACATATAGGTCACCACCATTGGCGGGTTAAGGATGATGGGGATTGTTCGCATTTTAAATGAATTAAGTCTTTAATTCCATCCAGATAGATCTTTTTTGTTTGAATCCTATCGTGTTTTCAGCAGACGGACGGTACAGCTAGATCGTTTTAGAATCTTATGAGGACCCAGAATATATACATATGGGCAATTCCACGAGAATGACTACCACGACTGAAAACCCAAAAACCCTTGAAACTTTTTTTCAAGATGATTTGAATAGGAGAAAACACTAAAATGTTACTATGTGTAACTATTTAGGCTTATTACAACATTTTATTGGCAAAAATAATAGTTTAAACTGACTATATTTAATTTTTTAATTTAATTGGCGTGTTTTAGGCTAAAATTGCGGTCAAAATTAAGCTCCCAATTAGCATATAGTGTGAAATGAATTTGACTCTGATTGTTTATTTGCTATTTGCTATTTGATATTACAGAATATATATTGTTTTATTATAAGAGAAAAATCTGTCACGTACGGTATGTCACGTACGATATTAAATTTTATTTATTATAAAATCATCCAAAGATTGTTTTTATTTAAATATGACGTATTGTAAAGGAAAAATATTTCGTTTAGTGTAAGAAATAAAAAAAAACATAACGCCACTCGCGATTCGAAAATTTTCGCATATCTTTACATATACCTCAAAATGACTTCCGTTTTATGTCACGTACGATATACACATATTTCGCATGATATTTTGGACAACTATGTTTCCAAACCCAAGTATTATTTGATTTTTTTATACCCTTCACCTTCGTGAGAAGGGTATATATAAATTTGTCATTCCGTTTGTAATTTCCACAATATAATTTTCCGACCTTATAAAGTATATATATTCTGGATCCTTATAGATAGCGGAGTCGATTAAGCCATGTCCGTATGTCTGTCTGTTGAAATCAATTTTCTGAAGACCCCAGATATCTTCGGGATCCAAATCTTCAATCATTCTGTCAGACATGCTTTCGAGAATTTTGCTATTTAAAATCAGCAAAATCCGTCCATAAATAACGGAGATATGAGCAAAAATCCGAGACAACCTCTGAAAATTTCATCAAAAAAAGACAATTTATTGCATGCTTTGACAAAAAAGCAACAAAACGTATGTAAGTGTGTTGGATTCATTGTGTGTTGGCTTCATGCTTCATGCTTTGTGTATTTTGTTTTTTTTTTTTGGTGTTTCACAAAAAAGCAACAAAACGTGCATATGTTTGTATGTTTGTTGGCTTCATTATTTTGTTTTTGTTTTTGTTTTTTTTTTTTTTGGTGTTTGACAAAAAAGCAACAAAACGTACATATGCATGTTTGGATGTGAGTTGCGTATTTTGTTTTTGTGTTTTTTTTTTTTGGTGTTTCGTTTCGTTTGGCGTTGTTGTTTTTGAGAAGGGTATATATAAGATTGTTGTTTCGTTTGTAACTTCTACAATATAGCAATAGCAATTAAATGTAAAATTTTTAAAAGTTTTCTTGATATATTTAGGATGATATACGCTGAAAATAGGCAAGTAATGCATCCACAACAAAGGTGAAGGGTATATAAGATTCGGCATAGCCGAATATAGCACTCTTACTTGTTTAATGGCAATTATGTTCATTTGTTGTTAATCTAATTAAAATGAGTGACGAGAAAAAAGTGCGTACTAAAATTATTAAATATTTTCAATAAAACCCAACTTGGTCCTACAAAAAGTTGGCCAAATAATCAAAGGTCTGCCGTCAAACTGATTTCAATGTTTTTAAACAGTATCGGGAGAAATTGTCCGTTGATAGAAAACCTGGTTCATGTAGAAGGAATTGTCTACATGATGTTTCTATAGCCAATAAATAGAAAGCATTTTCAAAACATCTCCCAACACATTCGGTAGGAATGCAGTCCGGTTAGCTCAGTACTCGGACTATTTGCTACGAAAAATTAATGCCATGGTAGGCTTAAAAACATACAAGGCTCAAAAAGTTCCTGACAGGAACTCTGCTAAAAATTTAGAGGCCAAAGACAGAGCACCAAAATTGAAGTCAAGTTTTATACAAAAAATATACCTGCTGCATAATGGATGACGAAACGTTCTGGAAAGATTTTCGCAGCTTCCAGGTCAATATTTTTATGTTGCTGGTGCTCGATGGAATGTTGTTGAACAGTTTAGGACCCAAAAGCAGAAAATTTTCCCCAAAAGTTCTTGGTATGGCAGCAATATGCAGTTGCGGCAAAAGAAGCCAAACATTTGTTACAAAGGGCTCTATAAATAACGAAATTTACAGCAAGGAATGTTTACAAAAGATGATGCTTCCATTCATAAGACTTCTTAATGTGTCCATTTTTTTGGGCTTAATTTGGCATCCTGTCTCTATGGTAAGAAAGGCCTTGAGTGGTACAAGCACAATAATGTGGTATTTGTACAAAGAGAGGCAAATCCTCCAAACTTCCTGGAGCTAAGGCCAGTGGAGATATATTAGGCTCTTGTTAAAAGAGAATGAATTAAAAAGCACAAAAAAGGTGTCCAAAAGTGTGGTGGATTTTAAACGGAGATGGACTACGTGTTCGGACAAAGTGACAAAAAGCACTATAAAGCCTTAATGGAAGGGTTTCCGAAAAAGGTTAAAAATTTCGTCACTAGTGATTAGAACTGTAAAAATATTTTTTTTTGTGAATTGTATCTGGACTGTCTCAGAGATGCGTCACTAGTAAATATGATCAGATTTATTAGAAGTACCGGCTGGTTCTCACGGGGATCACAAGAAGCACATAGTCAACAAAATTAGGGAGGGCAACTATTCTCCCTTTATGTATGAAATTTCAACATAAGGGAATGGTAATTCTAAGGGTATCACATACAATACAATATACAATTTTTATTGTTTAGAGGTTTAATTTTGAAACTCGCTGTACTAAAGGGTTTTCCAACAAGAGGTATTATTTTGAATCAACCGGTATTTCGGTAGCTGTCACTTTTGAAGCTTTTATTCTTTGATTTTTGACAAGTAGAAACTACGCCATTACTAAAAATGGAAAGATACACGCTTCAACAACGCACTGAAATTGTTAAAATTCACAAAAAAAAAAAAATGTTGAAAATCACAGTTCGCAAAACTAAAGCATTTTTGGGTCGTCGTGAAGCACCTTGTCGGACAGCAAAACAGAAATTGTTGTAAAAATTCGTGCTGTTGGGACAAGTTAGTGATGTGAAGAATAAAACCCGTATACGTCGCTCAAGAACAACTGAGAATATTGCTGCTGTAGCCCAAAGTGTTGAAGAAAACCCAGGTTTGTCCATTCCTCGTCGTTCTTTGGAATTGGGCATTCCACAAACGTCATTACACCGTATTTTGGATGATATTGATCTGGAAAACGTTTACTTTCAACAAGACGGCGCTACGTGCCACACAAACAACGAAACCATTGCTCTTTTACGGGAAAAGTTTCCGGACCGTGTTATATCTCGAATTGGCCACCGAGATCTTGTGATTTAACACCATGCGACTTCTTCCTTTGGGGCCACGTGAAAGATAAGGTCTACGCCAAAAGCCCAGCGATAGAATTCGTGAGGCTATCGAGGACATAGGAAAGCCACTTTGAGATTTGGTTATTGAAAATTTCATGAAAAGGATATAGTCCTGTAATCGTGGTCGTGGTGGCCATTTGGCTGATCTTGTTTTTCATTATTAACGGCATACCTTCCTCTTTATTATGAAATAAACATCCGATTATTTATCTCAAAAAATTTCCATTTTTCTTTGAATACCAAAATAACACCTCTTGTTGGAAACCCCTGTATAACAGCTACTATAGACAGCCATTTGAGAATCTCTTTAAAATATTAAAGTAATATCAATTAAAAGAAATACATAACAAAACTACAGTTTGACCATAAATACCTTATCTAAGGTTTTCTTTGTCAATATAACCTTTAATAGCTGCAGCCATTGTTCAAGTTAATTTTAAGCTTTAAACGAAAACAGACTGACTGCACTTGGCTCTATCCGCACCCACCGATGCAGCGTATGAACGTACGAGCGTTTTAATGTTTGACTTTGAAAAAAAATACAGAAAAAAAGCTTAAAATTTTCTTTAATTACTTTTAATCGTATTTCGCATGTAAGACAAGTGAATGGTGGTTGAAACGTTTATAAGACGGTTGGCTGGTTGGCGGGCTGAGTTGGTTGCTTCTTTGGCTAAAAACTGGGAATGTGGGTAACTAGTTAATGTTATTATCATTACCACTACCATGGATGGATAGTACGTTTACAAGTACTTATGTCTGAGTATTTGTTTGTGTGTTTTTTCTAGTTAGTTAGTTGGGTACTGAGGAGTAATTAATATTTTCATGCATTTTGATTTTTTGGGATTTAAGAAACTACAATAAAATAAAGAAAATGTTTTGCTTGTTTTTTATTATTTCTTCTTGTTTTTTTTGTTTTTTAGTTTTTTTTTTAATATAAAAAAGCACACATGTTTAAGCACACTCTATAATTTTAAAAAATTAAAAGAAAATATTTTATTTTATTTTCAGTTAACTTTCTGATTTTCGCGTTAAAAGACGTTTTTGAAACAACTTCCAGTAAAATTGTTTTACTTTGCTTTGAAATTCCGGTTTAAATTTCAAGAAAAAGTAACAAGAAACTCATAAACTACATACGTTAAAACTTCCAAAATAATAATTACACAATTTAACGGTAATTTATACAGAAAATAATAACAAGTGTGTTTTTTTATATTAAAAGAAATATTCAAAAAGAGTTTAACATCAAAATAACTAACAAATAAAAGTTATAAAATCAAAGAAGTTTGAAAAAGTTAAGAAAAAATAAAAAACAACTGCAAATCTGTAAAAAGTCCTTGGACTGTAAAATTTTCAATAAGTTTTCAAATAGCTGTTACAAAAAATATCTGTGCAACTTGTATTTAGTTGAGTGAATAAAATTGTCAAGGTCTCCTGGCTTCCTGCCTGCCAGCCTGCCTGTCATATATCAGTGTCTGTGTGTGCTCGATTCCAAACAACTGAACTTTATTTAGTTCGTGTATTTTTATTTTTTATTTTTTTTTACTATTTTTTCGTTTTGTAAAACATTGAGAAATGTTTGTGTGATTTGTAATTCGTAATAGAAAAAAGTATGACAAATATATTTAAATAAATTCGTTATTATGTTTCGAAACATGAGATCTCTAAATCAAATGTGTTGAGTGTATCATACTGAGTGTATCTGTAAGTAAGTGTGTTGCAGCATCTGCGTTTTATGACATCAAATTTGTCATTCCGTCTTAAAAACATGCTACTGGATGGAGGAATTTAATATTTAAATGGCACACAAAACTTGTAGAAAAAACAAAAACGAACAAAATTATAAAACGAATAAGTATAAAATATTATTCATTTTTTTTCAAAGAAATTGTATTAGAAAGACAAAATAAAACGAAAGTTACGAACAATTTTTGAAAATGAATTATTAACAAGATTTACTATTTAATTACGTACAGCACAATGGTCTAAAAGCTAAGAAAATTGCTTAAAATATTATAAATTATAAACACGCATACTTTTTGCAAAACGATAAGACACTCCCATATTGAAAAACGATTATTTAAATTACTAGAGTTTCGTGTTCGGTTTTAATTGACACCGAAATCACGGGTTTTCATGGCTCGAAACCGAAAAATTCAACATTTTGAACTGGAAAATATACTACACCATTTCCAATTGCATTTCAGTATTTTCCAAGTGTATTGAGTGTGTGACTTAAAAATGCGGGATTTTTTCAAATGTTTAGATTTTATTTTGAAACATTTGTACAATATAAATATATTCAAAGTATTGGCCATTGTTAACTATGACCCTTTCCCATCTCACTGAGCCAAAAGAACTGCTCATCTTTTGAGGCCAAGGACGAAACAAGTCAATATTGGATACTCTGTTGCAAAGTGAGGCGTAGCCCATAGAGAGCGTTCTGCATCGATCGAAACAAATAGTAGTTGGAAGGTCACGACCTGGACTACGGGTGAGGCAAAACTTCACAACCACTTCATTCATAATACTTTTTAACACATATTGCAACATGTAGCCAAGTGTTGTCATGATAGAATATTACGGTTTCGTGTCTGGCCGCATATTCTGGGCTTACTGTTGCGTTCGGTACAGGTTCCCTGTGATGGTCTGGCCAGTTTTCAGCAGCTAATAATAGGACCCTTATGGTCCCACCCCAATACAGAGCAATACCTTAGCGCCATGGATATTTGGTTTTGGTGTTGGTTCAGCTTGGTTGGGCATAATAATGAATCCAATTTTCATCATGATTTTCTTTCGCAGCATTCAAACATTGTCTTTCAATGTCTCTCAGCTTCAATTAGTATGGTACCCAATTTCCCTGCTTTTGGATGAATCCTTGAGTAGCTCCCAATGATTGTGCAAGTTCTTGTTGAGTTTTACAACAATCTTCCGACGGGGCAAGGATGGACTAAAGCAAAACTTACCAACCTCTTCATTCAAAATAGTTTGTAACAGGTATTGCATAATGTCGCCAAGCGTTGTCATGATGGAATATTATGGTTTCATGGACGCATATTCTGGGCGTTTTTTGGAAAATGCTCTCTTCAAACGAATCAGTTGCATTCGGCACAGAGATTCCATGTGATGGTCTGGCCAAATTTCAGCGTCTCATAATAGATAGCACACTTTTGCTTCCACCAAATACAGAGCATTACCTTAGCGCCATGGATATTTGGCTTTGGTGAAGATTCGGCTAGTTGGCCGGGCTTCACGTACGATCTCTTACCCTTCGGGTTATCGTAATGGATCCATTTTTCATCGCATGTTATGATTCAGTGCAAAAATTATTTTCTTTAGAGCGTTCAAGCAACATGTCAGACACATAAAATCGTCTTTCAAGGTCTCTCAGCTTCAATTCATATGTTACCCAATTTCTCTGCTTTTGGACGAATCCTGCTGCTCGCGAACTTTTTGAAACAGCTGCAATGATTTTGCAAGCTCTTGTTGAGTTTGCCAACAATCTTCATGGAGTAATGCCGCTAATGGTCTTCAAACTTTTTTGGCTGGGCAATCTTGCCTTTCATTCAAAATCACCGCTTCTGAAGCGAACAAACCATCTCTCGCACGTTAAAACTGATGGAACACATTCACCAAAAGCAATCGGTGTGCTTCAGCGGCACTTGTTGTTGTTTACACTATAATGTTCAATTAGTAAGTGATAATAAATGACAAATATGTACACTTCAAAATGACATAGTAAAGCCGTATGTCCACTTCCAAGTTTTTTTGCGGAAATTGCTTCCAGAAGTGACTTCCAAAAGTTTTTGTCTTGTAAACACGTATTAGAAGTCGACTTCCAGAAGTCACGGCTTGCTGAAGTTACTTGCAGCAATTATGTGGAAACACGTGTTTGTTGCTTGCTTTAAGTAACTTAAACGACTTGCTGTGAACTGTTTTGAGTTTTTTTTTTTTTTTTGATTTCTTTTCCAAATTTTTAAAAATGGGCAAAAATAAATTCGTTTGGAGTAGTGAAAAAACTCATCGAAGATTACCTATGAGCCAGTCTGCGGGAGGTATATCCAATCTCATTTTAGTATCCAGCTTTTGAATACTTGTTTGAATTAAAGATAGAATGTATTCAAAATCATCATTAGACATTGTCAGGAAATTTTTCAGCTGCATGGAAGCTTCGGTCCGCAATTCTTTAAGTAATGTATTTTGGAAACTTAAATCTACGCGCCGCAGCACCCAATTTCTCACCCAAAACACTTCATGTTGTTTCTTATTTTGCCACAAGACATTTTTATACTGTTATTCGTAAAAAAGCAAACTACTGCAAGCTGTGCTCACATTATGTGGAAACACGTCTGCAATTTTTTGCTGCAAGTTCGTCGTAATAACTTCTACAAACTACTTGCAGACTTCTGCAAGTTTCGGTTTGAGTGGAAATACTTTAGCAAATACTTGCAAAAGTTCTTCCGCAAGTTACTTGCTAGTGGACACGCGGCTTAATACGAGCTCCGGTTTCATTTCTGAAGAAATAAGTACCGGTAAGGCCACCAGCGAGTAAACCGCATCAAGCGGTGCATTTTTCTGAATGTATGGAGTCTGTAGGATCTGTTGTGGATTGGTCTCACGCCATATGCGGCAATTTTGTTTCTTAAGAAACTGAACACAATTTTAGATCAGTTTTAAACTGCTCTAGAGTCCAATCGCCGAAAGAACGACGCATATGATGCTCTCGTGGCTTTAATTCCTACATCAGCTGGATCTTATACGGGTGTTTCCAAGATCTTTGCGCAAAATTTTCCACGTACTGAACGGACAGTACCGAGGACAAATTAAACTTTCTTTAATGCACATTATCTCGCCGTGTTGGTGTTATTGCATCATTTAGAGAGTACGTGGTATGAAATCTATCCACAGTTCGATGGCTTGATCAGGTGTACAATTATGTGCATTTTACACTCAAAAGCATTTAAACAATTAAACCAAAGTAAAATAACATAAACCAAGTGGCGAAAAGTTATACAAAATTCAATATAATGAACAACATTTGCGAACTTTTGTATGAATATTCAACACTTGTATATTTTAGTGTTAATGGTTAAAATATTCGCCGAATATCTTTTCTCGTTCATCATTAAAAATCATACAATTTCAAATGTAATTGAATTTGTATCAGTATTTAACATTAATGTACAAGGCTACTTGTTTAATTTTGCGAATATGTGTTCTTTATTTGGTATTTTCGTGGTTGGAATAAAAATCAGGAGAAAAAAAAGAGTGGTTAAATAATTTGGCCTGTGACAGAATACCGAACGGATATTAAAGAAAGAAAGAAAAAAAAAATTAAATAAAATGCAAATAAAACAAACAAATAAAGAAATGAAAACATTTAAATATGCATTCTTGTATATTGTACATGCACATGTTGTACAGAAATCCTTGCTCAAACCACCACCATATGTGTGAAGCATGTGTTGAGGAATTAAATGGCGCATATATACACAAACATTCCAGCAGTTGAGCAAGTAGTCAATGTATTCCTTATAGACAGTAATTGTCACTAATGTCTGATCACTTGGCTGACTCCACATGTCACGCATGTGCTCTTTGTAGTGCAGAGAGAAGTCAGTTGGTTACTTTAACATTCCTGGTAATCTAGCGTGAAGACAATTGTCTCCTAAGTGTCTCTAAGTAATCTACAGTGTAGTCTCTTTAAACGTTTAGTTCGTGCTGTACTTTTTTTTGAGTAATTTGTAACAATTGTTTTTATACAAATTGTGTTGATATAATTCTCATACAGTTTATTTTCTTTTTGCTTAAATATACTGACATCCCATGTAACCTAGCGTGAAGTTAGAATGTCACTTTAGTGTCTCTAAGTAAGCTAGAGAGTGCTCTTTAAAAAGTAGTTATATTAGCCACCAGAAGTAATCTGTTGGGGAAATGTGGGAGAAAGGGTTTTTTACAAGCAATCGGTTATTGAACTGTCAGATGAGATGTATTTTGTAATGACTATTTGAGTTCAATTAGCATCCGTACATGTTAAAATAACTAGTTATCTAGCTGATCAAGTAACCAGTTAGGTAGCTAGTAGCACTACTGACACGATGTAACCGGTATGTGAATCCAATGCGTTGACCAAAAGGATTAATTAACACTCTGCTTAGGACATGCACGTTTGAAAATAACTACTCATGTAAGTAGTTATGTAACTAGTTGTCACCCTAAATGATAGATAAAGTCAGTAGTTCGGGACTGTCACCTAGAACAGCTGGGATACTTGTAATCATTAACACATTCTCAAACATGATCAAATTAATGACAATTAAGTGGATGTCCCTTGACAAATATTAGCTGCGTTAAAATCTTCTCAAAAATGTATTCGAATAGTATAATACAATTATTTCTTGGGACAGCCTTGCTGCTATAGATACGAAAAATAGGCAGGACATGTTTTTGTATTTGAATAAGACTGAGTAGTATTTATGTCCCCAGCAGTGTATTTGCTTTTTATGTTCGCACAAAAAGAAAACACGCTATTTTCTTTTAGCTAATGGAAACCAAGCAGTAGATGAATGAGTGAACGAATTGTATAAATGTATGAATGGATGTTTTCATTTGGCATTAATAGAGATTTTTTTTACCCATGAAAAGCTTTTGGGCAAACAAACTTGTTTGCTTGAAAAATAAAATCTTTTTTCCAACATTGTTTGTCTCTATATAAAACGAAACGATGCCTGCCTTCTGTTAAAGAATACGAGAGTGGTATTATGAGCATTCATGGAAAATCCACATAATACAACAAACACATACATTTATAAATGCATTCATCATATTCATAGCTGTAAACCAACTCGGAAACGGAACTGTTAAGTTTGAAAAGATCACCACCACTCACTGCATTTGTTTTTCACATAAAGATAAAGACGTAAAACCTCATAAAACAAACACTTTTCTACAATTAAAATTGCTGCAAAGATTATAGAAATGAAAAAGAATTAAAAGAGAAATTATGAGACTAAAATGAAAAGCATGATTATGTTGTATAAAACAAGTGAATGTTTATCTTTAAATGCAAATGAATAGCGATTATATATTTTTTTTATAGGCTTTAGAATGTTTTCAAATGCGTGTTGATATGGACAACTTGTTTACTTTAGGAATAAAATATTTATGTAGAGTTGAATTTGTTTGCAGCTATTTTTGAAAAGTTCAAAGTAGGCTAGCAATGAGATTTGAAAATGAACATTAAAAAACCGGCTTGAAAAAGGTTTTTCAATACCAACAATTGTTTTGAAACTAAATTTTATTCGATCTATCTAAAAATACAACTAATAAAAATAAAAAAGCGCCAATCGACATATAAAAGATAAATACAAGGTTGGCTACCGTTACCCCTAAAATAAGTGTATATATATATTCATGATCGTTATTTATAGCGGAGTGGTTATTGATAGCGAAATAATTCAAATTGGCACTGCCGTCAACTTTTACCCTTTTGGAATCGGTAGCCAACTTTGGAAAAATATCAAAAGCCTAATACATTTTATTGAAAATATTAAAGTATAACTTTATCGATATTCTATAAATAATTTTAATTATAAAAATACACTTTATTAATTTCAATAATTGAGTTTATTGAAATCCACAAAATATCAAATATATGGCCAATTCACAACGTCTCTTATTGTCATAATGTCCTAATATATTACGACTCGGGGGCTCGGCTTAACCGACTCTTAGGCATTCGGCATTGGTCTCTGCTGGTTGGTTACGATAACACAATAAACATAGCATTGAAAGTAGTATTATTTTAGAACACTTTTTGCTTGAAAAGCAATAAAAACCATTGTGAAATATTAGGACATTATGACAATATGACATGATAAGAGATCTTGTGAATTGACCAATAGTAAAATAAAATAATACATTTGTCAACTTATTTTAATTTTTGAAATTTACAATTCCGAATGAAATTACCTTTATCATTAAAATACCGTTACCAAAATAATAGAAAATACTGTTACCGCTAAACTACCGTTACCGAAATGAACCAAATTAGCGTTACCGCTAAATCACCGTTACCGAAATAGTCCAAATTAGCGTTATATAAATAGCTTTTTACCGTTTTGAATCGGTAGCCAACCTTGAAAAATAATGACAATAATAGTGGGTTAAATTTGTTTATATATATTTTGATTTTAAAAAAAGTACTCCTTTGGAACGAATTACGCACTTTTTTCACATTTAACGTAGTGGAGGCCCCGCTATTAAAGGGGAGACATTATTGAATATTGACCGATTAAAATTACGAGTGTGACAACGCTGATCGGAGGTTGGCCAACATTAGAAAAAACAAAAATATTCCATACTACTGTGAAAACACAGGCAAAAAACTGTGAAAACAGCTTAATCGAAAAATTTTACTGGTTTTTGATTTACTTTAGTATTAAAATCTTCCCGGTAATTAACAGATTTTTATACCCTTCACCTTCGTGAGAAGGGTATATATAAATTTGTCATTCCGTTTGTAATTTCCACAATATAATTTTCCGACCCTATAACTGGCCTATCTAAATAAAAGCGTAAGGCGGAACGTTTCTTTACGCTTAGCTTTAACGCTGAAATGTCGTACCTAAATAAAAGCGCCAACGCTACGTCAAACAATAAAAACAAGGTTATCAAAAAAATTAATATAACAATCCGGATTATTTAAACAATAAAGTACCTTGCAGTATTGGTCTTTCTGATTTTTGTTTTGTGATTTGTAAACTAAAATATTATCAAAAATACTAAATATTAAAGTTTAAAAAATGAGTTTCTTGCAGTTGTTTCTCCTTTTGTATGTATGTGTTTACATTTATTGTGTTTTGCAACTAACTTCACTATTAAACGCGCTGTCAAAATCGGATTTTCCAATTGCAAAGCGTTGCCGTCGCGTTATTTCTGTATGCTGCATACAAATTGTATGGGCATGAGAATTTTTGACAAGAAAAAAACGCCTTACGCTCCAATTTAGGTATGCGTGTAAAGTATATATATTCTGAATCCTTATAGATAGCGTAGTCGATTTAGCCATGTCCGTCTGTCTGTCCGTCGGCCTGTCTGTCTGTTGAAATCAATTTTCTGAAGACCCCAGTTATCTTCGGGATCCAAATCCTCAATAATTCAGTCAGACATGCTTTCGAAAAGTTTCCTATTTAAAATCAGCAAAATCCGTCCAATAATAACGGAGATATGAGCAAAAATCCGAGACAACCTCTATTTTTGGCCTATTTTTGATCTATATCTCGATTACTAAGTCATAAATATAGACAATATGGATGTCTAATGACAGATATTTCAAAGTCCATTGCAAAGATGTATATAAGGCTATACAAAGTTGGACCTACAATGGGTCAAAATCGGGAAAAATATTTTTTAACCCGAGTGTTTTTTTCACAAAAAACATTCTTTTGTCATACATTTTTTTTCACTAATAAAATAAAAAAAAAATTTGGATTGTTATCAAGTCTATCTTGATGACAATCTAAGGTTATTATGAATCCAACAATCGCGTGGCACAATGTAGCAGAATCAAAATTTAATAGGGGTCCTTCACAGTTCCTTCCAAAGTTAACCCATTTTCTAAGCAAAAGAGTTAAGGACCTATTATTATAAATCCCGACATGATAGCTTTATATGGATAGTTTTATATGGAAAACAAAATTTCAAACATTTAGGCCCTAATTTTGTATGTGGAAAACAAAATTTCAAAATTTTAAAAATTTGTTTTTTTTTATATACAAAATTTTCAAATTATGAAAGGCAAATCAATGCCAGAATCATAGAGAAACATAGAGCGGAAACTAGAAAAAAGCTCAAACAAAAAAATTACTCAAAATAATTACACATACAAGTGTTGTTTTTGTTTTCACATAGTTTTTTTACTAATACATTCTCACCACTTAGGTTTTTGACAACTGAGTTAGGTCTTTGACAGGAGAGTTTCCAATTTATGTGTATTTATCTATGGCCAGAATTTTGATGCGTTTGTTTTGTTCAAAATTTTTATATAAAACAAAAACAAATTTTTAAATTTTTTTAAATTTGGTTTTTCCTTTCAACATAAATATCACTTTGGTGACGTGATTTACAAAATTAGGGCCTTAATTTTGTTATCCATAATAAAAGCTATAATGTTTTTGAAAGGGAAAATAACGCCTGCAAATTCTGGCGTTGTTTTCAAATATTCAATGCTCAGTGGACATTCTGCACGAGCGATTTGAGGGCATCTTTGTTTTATTTAAATTTAAAGATAAAAGTTATAAAGACCCGTTATCAACTTTATTAAGATTCAATAAGAGGTTTTTTCGTTAACATATCACAATGATTATTTTTGTATGGATATAAAGTGTAAAGGTGTAAATATATGATTTTGAAAAGCAAATCCTGTAATTTCCAAAAATTAAACAAAAAGTCCCAATTTTCGTATATTTCGCCCATAAAGACCACATTTGGTCCGAAGCTGGTAAAAGAATAATGTGAATGATTTGGAATATATATTAAGGAGTGAGATCGTAAAATTATTAACACACGTTTTTCATTAAAACTTTTAACCCAAGTATTATTTGATTTTTTATATTTTTTTGATCAAGCTACTTTTGAAAAGTATTTCAGTTATTATGTTTAATGTCAATTACATTCATTTGTTGTTAATGTGATTAAAATGAGTGACCAGAAAAAAGTGCGTACTAAAATTATTAAATATTTTCAATAAAACCCAACTTCGTCCTACAAAAAGTTGGCCAAGCATTCAAAGGTCTGCCGTCAAACTGTTTCCAAAGTTATTAAACAGCACCGGGGAAAATTGTCCGTTGATAGAAAACTTGGTTCAGGTAGAAGGAATGGTCCGCATGATATTTCTAAAGCCAATAAGTAGAAAGCATTTTCAAAAGAGCTCCCAACACATCCGGTAGGAAAGAAGCCCGGTTAGCTCAGTGCTCGGACTATTTGGTACGGCCAACGCAGGTTTAAAAACATACAAGGATCAAAAAGTTCCTGACAGGAACGCTGCTAAAAATCTAGAGGCCTAAAACATAGCACGGAAATTGAAGTCAAGTTTTATAAAAAAATATTATTTCTGCATAATAAATGACGATGCGTATGTTCTGGTAGACTTTTCGCAAGTTCCTGGTCAAAAATTTTATGTTGCTGATGCTCGAGGGAATGTTGAAGAAAAGTTTAGGACCCAAAAGCAGACAAAATTTCCCAAAAAGTTCTCGGTATGGCAAGCAATATCCAGGTGCGGCAAAAGAAGCCAATCATTTGTTGCAACGCGCTCTATAAATACCGAAATTTACATCAAGGAATGTTTACAAAAAAGGCTGCTTCCATTCATAAGACTTCATAATGTGTCCACTTATTTTTGGCCTGACTCTGCATCCTGTCACTATGGTAAACAAGCCCTTGAGTGGTACAAGAACAATAATATGGTATTTGTACCAAGAGAGGCAAATCCTCCAAACTGCCCGGAGCTAAGGCCGGTGGAGAGATAATGGGCTCTTATTAAAAGAGAATTGAAGAGCACAAAAAAGGTGTCCAAAGGTGTGGTAGATTTTAAACGTAGATGGACTACTTCGAGCAAAGTGACAGAAAGCACTATAAAAACGTTAATGGAAGGGTTTTCGAAAAAGGTTCAAAATTTCATCTCTAGTGATTAAAACTGTAAGCTTAGTGGTTTCGTTTTTATTAACATATATGTATGTTAAGTATTTTTCGATCTCACTCCATAGTATATAAAACTGTTACATGTTTTGGAATCCCAGCATTGGGATTTCACAACACTTAATCTATATAAGTATAACATTTCAATAAAAAATAATAGGTTATATTCAGAAGAGACTAGGGAAACCCATGTTGGTATATTTTAGGCGTTTTCTATTTTATTAAAGCTTTCCTTGTTCTTTCAAACAAATATAAAAACATTAAGTTCTTAAAAAAAGTTTTCAATGAATAGTGATTTTTCGACCAAAAAATAATTTCTCAATTTTCAAATTAAAAATCGATTATTTTTTTACTCTTTTAAAAATATGATTTTGTCATTGCGTTTGTAACACATCAAAATATTTGTCGCAGACCCACATTGATATATGTGGGTCATAATAAGATTCTTAGACGATCAAGCATCTAGCTATGTCCGTCCGTCTGTTTGTCTGTCTGTCTGTTGAAAACAAGATAGTGCCCAACCGAAAGGAGCTAGCTGGCTGAAGTTTTCCACAAATGCTCTCTGTTGATAAGGTTTGTTTGGTATTGAAAATGAGCAATATCGGTTCATGATTTCACCTAGCCCACATACTAATGTCTCTCCGGAATACTGTTTGATAATGCGGCAATCTTGATAAAATGTTGCACAAATTAGTTCTCTTGACTGTAAAGTTTGGCGAAAACCGAGTACCATTTGTCCCTAATCCCCATACAAGGTCCTTCTCAGAAAATTAATTGAACACACATAATTGTCTTATAATAATAAATATCGTAACGAAATTGGACATAAACAAGTTTTATATGTACACTAATCTTTCTACACGCATCAACCATATATATCGATTCAGTAAACAAGTATATGTTTGTGACAACCATTTATATGATGAAGGACTTACCATATTATGTTGCTCTCAGCTTATGGATATCATAATCTGAAAACAACATATTATGATAAAATTATTCATCATAAAAATGGTTGTCACAAACATATACTTGTTTACTGTAACCATATATATGGTTGGTACAATCATGTAAATCGTAAATTAACCATATTATAGTTACCACAATCATATAAATAGTTACTGTGACTGTAATATTTTTAAAAAATTTGTAAACATAGTGAAATGTTTACAGAAACATGCACAACTATATTTTTTTTCTGCGTGTACCAACTTTTGTTCAGCGCCGCTCCTAAGGGGTTTGAGGGTCTGTCTACAAATCTTAAACTCGAATAATTCTCTGCTACGCCCATGTCAAACGGATACTCCAGTTAGAAGCGCTAAAATTACCCTAATATACACTTTAACATATTTAAGGATTGTGCTTATAATTATGATGAATAGTGTATGTATGTATTAATTTCCACTAAGCTGCTTAAGAAGTATTGTTTCATGTTTTCTTTTATTTTTTTCTTGCTTGATTTAAATTCTAGTAATTTTTTTTCCCATTTCCATTTAGTTACAAAAAAAAAGCAAGTTTTTTAAGCGCAAAAAAAGTTACAAGTTTTTAAAGTCGTCAAAGTAAAATTACGATGCGTTTTGTAAGGGTTTTTGGTTTAAGGTTTTTTCCATGTGCTGCTTACCAGCAGTAAGCTAAGCTGACAAAATGGAATTACATTAAGTATTAACATTTTAAGTTTTCTATTTTTTTGTGCGTTTTACTTTAAACTTTGTCAAGTGTATAAACAGATGTACTAGCAAAAGGGTACTTGTTTATTTTGGGTTTTGGTTGAAGTTTGAAGAAAGGGAAATTAAAAACAACAAGACATAACTCAATTAGTTTGAATTGAAATATTCCATTAAAATGTTTGCTCTTTAATACATATGTATTTAAGTTTTCAAACTAAGGAAATGTTTTACCTTTTCTGAAAGTTTTTCTTAGAATTTAAGAAAACACTTCTTCATAAAACCCCCTGTAAACAACTAAGCAGTAAATGAGTATAAATCAAAGTAACTTAAAGTGTACGAGTGCTAGTAAAAGTTCTTCAAAAAAGTTAACTGAGAATTGAAAGTAACCGCAAGTCCCACTTTCTTTTACATAACACGTACTTTTAAAATTTTTCTTTATTTACATAATGTATTACACACTTATTAAATACAACAATTGCAAAGAAATAATATGAATTAATTTACACATTTTTCACACCGGGCAATTAAAAAGTGGGTCATTTGTGCGTGTGCATTGTGCTGCAGTTGTCCTTGGATAAGCCCCTGTCGTGCAAGAGAGTTCACAGAAATGAAAGACGGAGGGGCAGTGAGGATTGAAGAGTGCAATTTCCATTATGTTATTATGTCACGTGTCAAATAATCATATTATGCAGGTGTCAAAACGTGAGTAAAGTTGAAAACACGCACCATATTGTTAAATTTTTAATTAACCCGTTGGTTTGCCAAAAAGGAAGTATCCTTTAAAAACGAATGTTTAAATTGTTGTTATTGCTTTTACCTTGTGGTTCATATACATATATACACATTAGGGTGGGTCGATTTTTTTTGGACAAGAAATAATTCTACGAATTATTGATTTGGATCTTGGGGAAATTCAAAAATATGTTGTATGTAGTGCTAGTGTTACATCAGCAAATACATAAAAATATAAAACTGAATTAAAACAAGTAACAGTGTTATATTCGGCACAGCCCCTCAAAAAAAAGTCCGGAGCAGTCAAATCAGGCGACCGTGGAGGCCAATCAACATCACCTTTTCTTGAAATAACTTGTTGTGGAAAGAAGTCTCACAGTAATTCTAATGTAATCCTGGCTGTATGCGATGTGGCACCTTGTTGATACCACATGTTAATCAAGCCCAAAACATGCAGTTGTGGCGTTAAAAAGTGTTCAATCATATCACGATATCGATCCCTATTTACAGTTACCTTTACGCCGTTTTCATTTTCAAAGATTACATCCAATGATTCCTCCTGACCAAATTTCACACCTGACTGTCACTTTTAATGGATGCAAAGGTGACTGATGAATAATTTGAAGGTGTTTCATTGCCCAGAACCGACTATTCTGTTTATTCATTGAAATGAAAATGTACCTCGTCACTCATTATGATTTTTTCATGAAAATCGGGGTTGTCATGGACGAGCTGTAACATCCTATTGTACGGTGGCGTAAATGGTCTTGTGGAAGAAGCTCTTGTGTCAAATGAATCTTAAATGGAAATAAATGCAAATCCTTATGCAAAATTGTGGCCTAAGTTGTTTTTTGAATGTCAAGCTCCTGAGCATGGCGTCGAATTGAGGTTGATGGATTGTTTTGAACAATTTCTTGAGCAGTAGTAATGTTTTCAGCCGATCTTGCAGCACGTTGTGGTCCATGCTTGGGCCTATCACCAACAGACCCTCTTTCTTCGAAATTATTCACTAAACGATAAATAGTGCGTTTTGTTGGCCCGTTGTTTCTTCCAAAAATTTCACGTAACTTTCTCATCGTCACAGTAATCGATGATTGATTTTGATTAAAATGTTGGTTTATCGAATATTTTGCCAAATGTCTACTTCACGACGGCCAAATATGAACTGTCAAGGCTAATGTTCACCAAAATGGCGGCAAAACAAAGTAGTATACCTTCCCGTCGGACACCCTGTATCAATCTGTAGTTTTGGACTTCTATGGGGACTTGAATCGGTTATGGTGCGATCTGTACAGAATTTGATAGAGTGATAAATTTCTTAAAACTATAAATGATTTATGTCGAAATTTCTGTTAATATTTATCATTATAAGGAGGGAGATCGAAAAATTCTTAACATACATATATGTTAATAAAAACAAAACCACTAAACTTACAGTTTTAATTTTATTTTATTTGATTGAAATTATTATTGCAATTTACAAAAAAAAAAATATATATATATTTTTATAGTTTTAATCACTAGTGATGAAATTTTGAACCTTTTTCGGACAGGTAGTCCATCTCCTTTTAAAATCTACCACACTTTTGGACACCTTTTTTGTGTTCTTCAATTCTCTTTTAACAAGGGCCCAATATCTCTCCACTGGCCTTAGCTCCGGGCAGTTTGGAGGATTTGCCTCTCTTGGTACAAATACCACATTATTGTTCTTGTACCACTCAAGGGCTTTTTTACCATAGTGACGGGATTATGAAGTCTTATGAATGGAAGCAGCCTCTTTTGTAAATATTCCTTGATGTAAATTTCGGTATTTATACAGCCCGTTGTAATAAATGACTGGCTTCTTTTGCCGCAACTGCATATTGCTTGTCATGCCAAGAACTTTTTGGGAAATTTTGTCTACTTTTGGGTCCTAAACTTTTCTTCGACATTCCCTCGAGCATCAGCAACATAAAATTTTTGACCAGGAAGTTGCGAAAAATCTGTCAGAACATACGTTTCGTCATCCATTATGCAGCAAGAATATTTTGTTTATAAAACTTGACTTCAATTTCCGTGCTCTGTTTTTGGCCTCTAATTTTTTAGCAGCGTTCTTGTCAGGAACTTTATGAGCCTTGTATGTTTTTAAAACTGCATTGGCTTTAAGTTTTCGTACCAAATAGTCCGAGCACTCAGCTAACCGGGCTGCTTTCCTACCGGATGTGTTGGGAGCTCTTTTGAAAATGCTTTCTATTTTTTTGGCTTAAGGAACATCATGTGGAACATTCCTTCTACCTGAACCAGGTTTTCTATCAGCGGAGAAGTTCTTCCCGTACTGTTTAATAACATAGGAAACAGTTTGACGGCAGACCTTTGAATGCTTGGCCAACTTTTTGTAGGACCAAGTTGGGTTTTGTTGAAAATATTTAATAATTTTAGTACGCACTTTTTTCTGGTTACCCATTTTAATCACATTAACAACAAATGAATATAATTGACATTAAACATAATAACTGACATGTTTTAAAAAGGTAACTTGAACAAAAAAAATAAATTAAATAATACTTGGGTTAAAAGTTTTAATGAAAAACGTGTGTTAAGAACTTTACGATCTCACTCCTTATACAAATTATTTATATAAAATATTTGTCTGATACTGGGGTCAATTATTAACCGATCCTCACAAAAGTTGGTAGAATAGATTAAGGCTCATATAAAACTTGTTTATGTCTGATTTCATTACGATATTAATTATTATAGGACAATTATGAATGTTGAAGTCATTTTCTGAGGGGGAACTTGTTTGGGGACTATGGACAAATGTTTTGTTGTTCAGAGTACTTAGAACGAAATTGTTCAAAATTTTATTAGGATTGCTGCATAATCAACATATTTATAGCTGCTCAAACAGTATTCCGGGGGGACATTTGTAGGGAACTAAGTGAAACAAACCTTATTAACAGAAAGCAATCCTTTCGTCTAATAACCAATTAAATGCGTCTCTCAAAGACCTTTCACATGATAACAAATTTACATATACTTCCTTTGGAAGAAATATGGAAAAAATTTAAAAAACCTCAAAAAGGACCTTTATATCCTTTGATCCAGCTCGCCAAATATTGACCCCAGGACGAAAAATTTCAAAACGTAGTCTTAGAATGAATCAAATTTTCATTTTAGTCGGGAACATCCGCAACTTTAATTTTGGGGCCACCCTAATATACATATGTAAACATTCGTGTATGCAAGAGGTGTTAAAAGTGGTATGGACATTTTGTATAATAACAATAATAATAATGCAATTAATAATACTAAGAGTGGGTAAATGTTTATTCAGCAAAATTTTGTAATTATATTAACGCCGGATGTGTACAAAAAACCCAAAAATTTAGCTGTTTTAGAAAAATTCTACAAATAACTAGGGCCACATGAAAGGCATCGCAAATCCATTTTCATAGATAGATAAAGGAGAAATAGTGGAAATTTCTGAAATTCAATTAGAAAATTCTGAAATACATTTGGCAATGGTGTAGTGACAATTTTTATTACATTTAAATAAAAACCCTATAATTATGAGTCCTTAAAATGATGTCTGTAGGAAGGATAGAATAAAAATTGATACATACCAACATGATTATTACTCGTATCAACATTATTAACAATGTCTATAGAATCAGTGTGGTAAGAATAATGAGTTTGGCTGGCATTTTGTTGCAACACGCCAATTGACGACAATGCATCGTTTGCAACAGAGGTCTCGGTATCAGTGGACGACGCTAACAAAGTGTCAGTTGTTGAGTGCGGTAGCATGGAGGTGGCAAATGATGTTTTGTCATTGCTGCTGTTGCTGTTACTTGTGGTCGCATTGTGCTGATGTTGCATTAGTTCCTGCTGTTGTTGCTCAATGTAATCCTGCAAACGTTTAATTAATACGGATTTTTTACCATTTGCCTTTAGGCCACAACCGCGACATAATAATTTCAATTCTGTCAGCTTCATTTGTATTAAATTCAATTCTATTTGGGCCGAGGTTTATTTTGTTTTCAGTTTTCGTTGAATATGGTAACATATTACATGGGAAAAATGCAATAAAAATAGGAAGGAAATGAAACAAAAAAAAAAAATGTATATGTATATAAGAATTAAAGTAAAACTGGAAAAACTTTAACCAAATGAAAATTAATGAATGAATGTATGAATGTAAGGAATGGGGGAAAAACTATAAAAAAACAACTGAAATGTGTTATAATGTCATGCGGATGGTTTTCAATACGAATACCTGTTAAATTAATTTCATTATTTAAGGAAATGTTTTCAGTTTTTGCAATTTTCACATTGTTTTTGTCAACAAAAGTATTTTTAATTTTGCTAGCTTTAGCTGAGGCCACAGTGGTGGAAGAAGCCTTTTTAATTGTATGACTAGATGGGGCGGTAGTTGGTTGAGAAGTAGTGTTGCCTTGAAAAACAAAAGAAAAATTAAAAACAAAATTTTGGTTGGTTTAAACGAAAAAAAAAGAAGACTGAAATATAAAAATGTTAAATAGAGAACATAAACAAAGGAAACAAATTTGGCCAAAAACAATGAATAAAGAACAAAAACATTAAAAGCACTTTCAAAATAGAATATGAATGAAAAATGCATTTAGAAAATTAAAAACATAAGTAAATTTCAATACAAGTGTAAAAAAGTGTAAAAGCATAAAACGTTATTGTTAAACAAAGTTTAACCTCATGGCTCTCATTAAATTATAATTTAAACTTTAACAATTGTGGGGTAAACTATTGTATGTGATTAGAAAATTGGTTTTTGGAAAATAAATCTTCAAAAATGTCTAGTTAAACACAATTTTTATGGTCAGATGTTAACAACTTGTAACTCATACATATGTACATGATAACTAAGGAGTCATAAAGAAGTTGAAGATAAAATATGTTAAGGAGATGTCATCATGTGCCCTTCTATATGTAGAACTTCCAAACCACTGGCAAATAAAACTTAAAAAATAAATACTGGAGGATTAATAGAGAATTAAAATTCATACATATTTGAGTAGTTTTCCAATACATCAAAGATAGACGCGAAATGTCGTAAAATTTTATTAAAAAATACACCAGGTGTGTGATGGATGATGAATCTTATATGTATTGGCAGACTTTTCACAACTTCCGGGTCAAGATTTGTATGTGGCTGGTGGACGAAGTAATGTTCAAGAAACTTCCCAAAGAAGATTCTTGTGTGGCAAGCCATTTGCAATTATAGCAATAGAAGTCAATCATTTGTGACATCAGGCTAATCTAATGAAAGTTTTTTAAAATACACATCTTCCAAAGAGCAAAATATACACTCCGTTAAAAATGTGATTAAAAAGAAAACAATTAATTCATTTTTTTCGCTGGATTTTTTCATAAATATTCTTTTTTTACATAAATACATTTCCTTAATCCTTTAGTTTAAATCACATTTCATCGATAAATTGGCACACAAGAGAAAAAACAAACAAACAACAACGATGACACATTTTGCAATGCAGTGAATGTTTGAAATTTTTAAATGGAATTTATAGTTCATCATCATGTAGATGCATCGTTGTCATCATCAAGTTACCGGTGTTTTTCCTGAATTCACTTTTATTACATTTTTAATGTTCATTTTAGAAAAATAAGTATTTTGCAAACAAATTTCATTTACGAATGACATCAATTTGTTGCCGTTTAACATCAACTTCCTAAATGTTTTACACTGTATGTCATAATAAATCACAATATACGATTAGTTCATAGAGACTTTAAATTTATGAGGGAGGAAATGTTAAATATTTGTAAAATTTTAGAAAAAAAATACGAAATATTACTATTACTAGATGGAAATAAATTTTCGCATAACGCTATAGGTTAAAAACTCAAAAGGAAAAGAGCAATGCTTTAGCCAAAGCTGCAGGAAATTTTCAAAACTTTCACTCTAAGCAGAGTCATAATACCCATTGACCTTTGTAAAGCATGTCAGTTATTATGTTTAATGTCAATTATGTTCATTTGTTGTTAATCTGATTAAAATGAGTGATGAGAAAAAAGTGAGTCAACAAAAAGTTGACTCAGATGAAAACAAGTTTGCCTCTTCCACAAGTTTTCTAATTATATATTACTAGCTTGACCCGGTGCGCTTCGCTACCCCTGTCGATGTAAAAATCGGTTCAGCCGTTTAGTAATTATTGTTTAAAAACTAAATGTACCAATTTTACCCGTTTTTCCCCCTTTTTATCCCTTTCTGGTCCAAGTATTGAAACAACTTATAGCCTATTGACGCTTCCAAGTAAGGATCTATCTACGTTCCAAATTTCAATAAAATCGGTTCAGCCGTTTAGGCGTGATGCTCAAACAAACAAACAAACAAACAAACAAACAAACAAACAAACAAACAAACAAACAAACAAACAAACAAACAAACAAACAAACAAACAAACAAACAAACAAACAAACAAACAAACTTACAAAGACATTTATATATTTATATAGATTTTTACCTTTTTTAAATGAAACACATAATTTCCTACACTTTGATATATAATCTAATTAATTCTTAAAAAATTCCCATTAATATATTATTTTTATAAAATTAAACAAACTTTTAATTGATTTAATGATTTTTTTTACATAATATAAAAATTCCCTTAATAATCATAAATAAACCGTATCATCTTCCAACAACTTTAATGATTTCGTTTTTGTGAGCAAAGAATAAAAAAGGAACAAACACACTCCCTCTAAATGTGATTTAATTAAACCATAATGAGTGCTGGAAAAAAACTCGTACTTTACACATGACTTTGATCGATATCATCATACAGTTGGCAAATAAACAACTAAAAATTATGTATTCGGTTGTTTAGAATTTTAGGATACACTAAAAATATAAAAAAATCGAAAATTTTCTCTTTTTAAATTCAATTAAGGGTTCTTCTGTAGAAATTAATAAAGTTAAGAAAGCTGCTTTCATTTAAAGTTATTCGGATTTTTGGAGGCAAAACTTCTAGTTAAATTTTTAACACAGACAATTTAAAAAGTATATCTAACAGCTCTGGGCATCTTCTAGGTTCTTTGGTTATATGAGGGCTTCCATATCTGGTTGATCACCTAGTTAGATAATTTTCACTAGAGCATTTCTTATAGGCATGTTTGATATATTGACGCCAGTTATACATATATGATAAGTTATGTATGATTTTCGAAAAGCTAATGTCAACCGACAGCTATACATTATTAAATTGAGTCTCCTACCCATAGGGTTCTATATATTCTAGAACTTTATAGGCTCGGAAAGAATGTTGTTGAAGTTACAAACGAATTGATAAACTTATATACACCCTAAACATCATAGTGCAGGTTATAATGATTGATGATTGAAGGAATGAAAGAAGAAAAGAATTTAATGAAAGCTAAAACAAAAAAGAAAACAAACATTAAAAAACAACAACACACTAAAGAAACTATAATCAGAAGTACATGTAATGAACGAGTTCAACATAAATGTCAGACAAAAAATAAATGACGGATTAACGTTGTAGGTTTGTAAATTAGAGTTCTACTTAAGTTCTAAGGGGGAAATACACTAAAAATAAAGATTAACTAAACTAATTTAATTAAAACATGAAGAGTACTGTAATCGGCTGTTTCGGATCTTGTTCAAAATACTTTAAGATCAAATTTAAAATATTTTTTTGTGAAAAAAATGTTGGTATGAAATTTTTTTTTTTTTTTGCTGAACTTTATTTGCCCATAAGTATGAATAAAAAACATTTTTGGTAAAAAAAAAATGTTTTTTGGTGAAAAAAAAACTCGGCTTAAAAAATATGTTTCCAGATTTTGACCCACTGTAGGTCCGAATTACTATGGCGTTATATTCGTCGAAAGGTATTTTAAATTATGTCCACATTGTATACAGTAATGAATTAGTAATCCAGATATAGGCCAAGAATCGAGATAGTCGTAGTTATTTATATTATATCTCAGTCATTTGTGGGCCGATTTCCCCGAATTTTAATAGTAACCGATCCAGGACTATAGCGGATATATTGATGTATGAATCATTCATGTAAGTTATTTGATGGCTACGGAAAGTGGATTTCCACAGATAGACAGACATTGCTATATCGATTCCGCTATCTATAACGATCCAGAATATATATAATTTATATATAACCACTCATGGTGAGGAGTATAAATAAGTAATAAGTCTGAAGGATTAGTAACTGTTTCATTCTCAAAAATATCTTATTTTAATAAGACCTACATATATGTATATTAAAATTGTAAATTTTTCCTGCCGATTATTGTATCAGAAACTTACGTTAGATGTTTCTTTAAGTGTATCCTTACTTAGTTATTTGAGTGTGAAATTTATATTTTCAAACAATTATTTAGTTTTTATATTTAAAGTTGTACAAATTATATGTATGTACTCGAATATACATAATTTTAAAACAACACAAACAAACACACAGAAAATTACAGAGTTTCCCAATTTGTTTACGTTTTAGTAAATTTGTTTCATCATCATTGCATATCAATAGCTTTGTATATGAACACAACTAAGTGTAAAATTCGTTGGCATAATTTACTTTGACCCAAAAGTCATTGCGATTTTAAGAATATTAAAAAATATATATATGTTTTTTTAATTTAATATTTAAAATAAATATAAGTGAACAATTAGTAACATAAGTGAGAAAAATATATTTGTTTATTCTTTTACAACAAAGTATTCGCTTTTAAGAACTAAAATCAAAATATTTAGTCTTCCATATTACTTGCATTCTAAAAATGTTGAACGGTTTTAAAAAGTATTTTTGAATTTAGCTAAATAAATATAAGTTTAATTGGTTCTCTAATCAATTTAAGTTTTAAAAGATGTTATACAGAGATGATTTTTTATACTAAGAAATTGTTAATTATCCCCCTCGATTTTGGGAGTGAGAACGAAAAAATCTTAACATACATAAATGTTAATAAAAAATAAACCACTAAATCTACAGTTTTAGTTTTTTTATTTGATTGAAATTATTATTACAATTTACAAAAAACATTATTTTTATAGTTCTAATCAATAGTGATGAATTTATGAACCTTTTCCGGAAACCCTTCCATTAAGGTTTCTATTGAGCTTTCAGTCAGTTTGTTATAACACGTAGTCCATCTCCGTTTAAAATCTACCACACTTTTGGACACCTTTTATGTGCTCTCCAATTCTCTTCTAACAAGATCCCAATATCTCTCCCCTGTCTTTATCTCCAGGCAGTTTGGAGGATTTGCCTCTCTTGGTACAAATACCACATTATTGTTCTTGTACCACTCAAGACCTTGCTTACCATAGTGACGGGATGCCAAATCAGGCCAAAAAATAAGTGGATACATTAAGAAGTCTTATGAATGAAAGCATCCTTTTTTGAAAACATACCTTGATGTAAATTTCGGTATTTATAGAGCCCTTTGTAACAAATGTAGCAATTTGTAGCAGAATTCCTGTCAGGAACTTTTTGATTCTTGTATGTTTTTAAACCTGCATTGGCTTTAACTTTTCGTACCAAATAGTCCGAGCACTGAGTTAACCGGAATGCTTTTCTACCGGATGTGTTGGGAGCTCTTTTGAAAATGATTTTTTTTTTATTGGCTTTCACGTGAAAACATATGTCAAAATCCATATAAAAATACTATCAATAATATTGCTGTGAGTACCAAGCTTTACTATTTAAAAAAATTTACTGTGCGAAAAAATATTATGAAAATAAAATAAATATGGAAATATATGCTTTTTTATATCGTTTTTTTACATATTTGGTCAATTCACAAGGTCTATTTGTCATAATGTCCTAATATTTCACAATGGTTTTTCTTGCTTTTCAAGCAAACAATTTTTTAAAATAATACTACTTTCTATGCTATGTTTATTGTGCTATCGTAACGAAACAGCAGAGACCAACACCGAGTGCCTAAGAGTCGGTTAAGCCGAGCCGCTGGGTCGTGATATATTAGAACATTATGACAATATGACTGATAAGAGACCTTGTGAATTGACCAATTATTTTTGTTCTAGTCTTCTATCTGGTATAACAAACACATTCTATAAACGTATTTATGTTAATTTTATTGAAATTGAACATCTAGTAAATTTGAATTTATCTTAGATACATACATTTATATTTGGTAAAAGGTAATGTTTTTGAAAACTTATGGTTTAAAACAGTTCCCATTGTATTGTCACTCACTGTAATTGTGTGTCGATAAGAAATTACATTTTTCCATTACCATTGTTAGAGAACCTCTGCTTAGAGGGTACATAAAATGTAGTGCAGAAAAAATATTTTGTTAATTAAGTGTAATTTAGTGCAAATACCTTTAAACTTTATAGAATGTGTAATTTATCATGTCTATTAGCTCTTCTATGACAACGCGTTTAGTAATGAGTATTTATAGAAAAATATTTAAAAAATGCAATATTTTAAATAGAGTAAGGAAAAGGTAGACAAAATGCTAGCATAGCAACGTTTTTTTCTATAGAAAATGTTTAACTAAAAAGCGCTTTGATTATAAGGCTAACACACATTTTTCTTAATACATAATTTATATTGACAATAACACATTCGAGTCCTTCAAATTGGTCAAGTGCAAAAATAAACTTCAAACTACGAGTATACAAAAATTATAAGAATTGATTCTATATAAAAATGACCATTTCCAAAATGATTTAGCAGATTAATAAGGTCTTCATGATTAATGAAGAACTTGGTATAAAGTCGTTATCGAATTTGATTAAATCGGTTCCAGATCAATAAAGTCGTCCTTGACGAATGTCTATCAGAATTCAACAAAAAATTACAAAGCAAGTACTGTCAATTATTTCTAAATTTGCATATGTTTTTGATACAACATTTCCAAATCATGAAGTCCAATTGTGTGTTTATAGCAGTTTTAAATATGTGTTTCACTTAATGTCACTTGCTTAAACATTGTTTCAGAAAAAACTGAACATTTTACTATTAACCATTGAAAACAAAGTTTAAAGAACAATTTTTTGTTTTGTGTACAAAAAAGTTATATTTACACCAACATTACAAAAAAAAAAAAAAAAAAAAACAGAAACTTGAACAAAAGAGATTCTCTTTATCAAAGAATGATTATTGAAAAAGAGTTTCACAATTTTAGCTGTTTTCTTTTAACATTTTATAAGTAGTCAGGGTCGAATTAAGCGTAACATACACAGTGGTCGGCATAAAGAGAACATGGAATATAAATTATAATAACCTCATTCCATTTTGTTTATTATTTGTTTACAATAAACAATCATATTCGGTCCATGGCGCCTATGAATGCCGATCTAAACATAAGAACCAGACTAGAATGAAGTTTTATTTAAATATTTTATTCAGATATAGGTGCATGTATTGTGTATGTGTAATTAAAAGCTGAAGGGCGGGATAAAGTATAAGAAAAATCGTATTATAATTTAGACAATTTAGAATACAATTCCATTTCTGAAAATAGTATGGTTTTATAACGAAAATTGTTTGATTTTTATCGAATTACAGTGGACCATATACCATATGTTAATATATAAATGTTGCCTGTTACCAACTTACAGAGAAACTTTTTATACCACCCCCATTTACTCACAAAGTTTTTACAAAAAGTCAGAATACACTTGTCATTGTTTATGTTGCGTGTGCTTGAAAAATAATGGAAAAAAGCTAAAAAGTATCATAGAAAACAGGACTCAAAGCTCAACAAAAAAAAAGAAAAGAATTTGTATTCATTTCAACCACAGAGCGAGTTAAAAAAAAAAAAAACTGTCAGTTGCAATGACTCTGACACAAAAAGCAGACAAATATGTATGTAAGTACTTGATACTGGTGTTAGTTGATGATGATGGTGTATGTAGATACAAACTTTCAATCTCAGACACAAACAAATACACTCTTAAGGGAGACCCAAACAGTAATTGCTAAGAATAAGTTGTTGAACTAATACACAATTTTATGGATAATGAAGAATATTTTCATGTGTGATTTTGTATACATATTTACTTTGAAGTCATAATTTTGTCACAGTTCTTATAACACGTAATATTTAAATTCTTTTAAATCTCTGTTTTATAAGCAAACGGAAATTCGAATATGTTCTTTGGCATACACTAATCGTCAGACATGCTACATTAAAAATAAAGAGTCCTTCATCTTGGTAATAGGTTTTAAGGAAACAATAGTTGAGACCATGCCCTCAAATTGCTCGTGCTGAATGTCAAATGTGGCATGAGCTGTGTGGCACGTAGTGCTATCCTGTTGAAACCATATGTCGTTGCTGTCTATATTATCCAATTCTGGCCAAAAAAAATTGAAATCGTTCTCAAAGAGCGATGCCATCCCAAAATCCACACCAAACAGAGATCTCTTAAATCTCATGTAGATTGGTATCATTCCAAATTCGTCGAACCCATTCATCCAGTGCACCCCTTGATAAAGCAATTTCAGCATTTCCAAGTGTCATTGAACGCTACATCCGTCCATGGCGATTTGCCAAAACAAACTCAATAAATGACAGCCATTTCGACAGATGTAGCTTCAAAAATATCGCCGCTATCAAGAGTCAAAGTTCGGAAGTCCTTATTGGAAGTCCTTTGTATTTGAATTAGGTATCGAAAGTTGTCAAGATCTCTTTCCAAACTACTTAAATATTACGTTTTTAACTCAATTCACTATACAAATTAATGCATATGAGGGTTTCAACTTAGGATAGATTTGAATGTCTTGATTCGAATGATTCGTGTATGAATACTGACAACTGAGATCGTGCGATTTATACGTTAGACTTATTCTTGTGGGGTTTAAATCGTAGGCATATGCGAATAATATACAAGTCACAGCGGCCCTCAAACCGACGTAACCCATGCTATCGGTCAAATTCAGCCGGGATATTTCGGATGCTCGCTACCCAGCGAAGCCGCGGGGTACACGATGTTATATTCCATAAATAATGACATCGATAGGCATTTCAAACCAATAAAAAAATCTCAATGATATCTCACGTACACTTTCTTTTATTTAAATTTAAATATAGGAAGCTCTTAATGAAATAAGTACCCATTATTTTAAACAACCTAACACTTCTTCAAAGTGTAATAGGGTACTAAAACAAAAACATAACAACATCAAAATTCTAAAGGGCTTTAATATGCTCATTACATTCTTACGCTCCCATTCCACACTTACAGATAAAATGGCATCATAAAAAAGAACAATAGAGATGACAGTGACGATGTTTTGCATTCCTTTTTTTTTTCAAATTGTTTTCATTCTTTACAGTTGGAAAAAGAAGCGGGTGTAACGTTGTGTGTTGGAAATGAAGGGGCGGTAGTTGAACAAATAACTTTAAGTGGCTTTAATAATTGTATGTAAATGTTATAATTAAAATAATGTTTAGAATATGTCTGGTACAGTCATAGAGAAATGTTAGTAAAGTTTAGAAAGGAAAACTTTTAAATAAGATGAGTACAATCTTAGCTCAAGCTAAGTTTAATATAAAAATAGGAATAATTTCTTTAGGTTGGTCCTTATATTGGACATTTTCGATTGTCAGTGACTTAAATTTGCAATGAAATAAATTTGAAATAAAAAATTTCAAATGCTTAATATGTTAGATCCTCCAATGATGCAATAGATAAGCAACATTTTTTAAGAGCTCAAAGCAATTACAAAAGTGTTGCAAGAGAGATTGAGTACTACTTATATGGAATTGGAAAACAGAATTAATCGAGCACACGATTTTTATATTTTTGGAAAGCGCTTGGCTAGGTCTTGAAAAAACATGCTTGCGTGTGCTATTTATCTATTATAATTTCCAAGTTATAGGCATTTCAAAATTCAAATTTTAAAATTTTGCCATACCTTGGTCCGCTTTTTTAAAACTATTGGTCGTACTTTTGAACCGAATGGACTCGAATTTATTTTTTTTAGTTAGACAACAAAATTACCAATAACATACAAAAGATTTCAGAGCAATATCAATTATGGATCCAAAAATAAATGATTTTCAATTTAAAAATTCAAAAAAGTAGATTTTTGCTGGTTTTTTTTTTTGCGAAATGCCGTTTAGTAATGCCAAATTTATTTCCAAAAAATGTTGATTCTGACCCACTGTGCACTGGTGGACAAATTTAATAAAAAAAACAAGGATGTCTGTTATCACCGATGCTTTTTACTCTGTATCTTAACGACTTTCATGATTATTTGGGAGGAGAATTGAGGACATGAATATCCGTACTATTTTATATGCTGACCATAAACACGTTATGGAAACAAAATTATCAATAATCTCGAAATATGTATACTGCGCTAAGTGGAATATAGATAAAACTGAATTGGTAGTATATAGAAATGGAGGTAGATTAGCAAATGATGAAGAATCCATATAAATATA
Source organism: Calliphora vomitoria (assembly GCA_942486065.2). Taxonomy (NCBI): domain Eukaryota; kingdom Metazoa; phylum Arthropoda; class Insecta; order Diptera; family Calliphoridae; genus Calliphora; species Calliphora vomitoria. The sequence continues at coordinate 66,869,233 of OW818031.2, forward strand.
TAAATGTCTTTGTAAGTTTGTTTGTTTCTTTGTTTGTTTGTTTGAGCATCACGCCTAAACGGCTGAACCGATTTTATTGAAATTTAGAACGCAGATAGATCCTTACTTGAAAGCGTCAATAGGCTACAACTTTTTTCAATACTTGGACCAGAAAGGGGGAAAACCGATTTTTTTTATAAAATCCTTACATATTTTTTTAACTATGACAGGGGTAGCGAAGCGCACCGGGTCAGGCTAGTTGTTTTATAAAGAAGAGGTTGTACAAAATTGTGTCTGAATCAGCTCTCATGTAAACATGGCCAGGAATAGTGAGGTCAAAAATAGTACCTCAATAAAAATAATGTATCGTTGCGTTCAAAATGGAAAATATTTCAGGCAGTCTGCAGAGCTATTCAACATACCTAACATAAGCTGAAGAAAGCTATTTTTACATCCTAATAGGGGGGTCACACGGCATGTATTGCATGTGTTTTGTGACATGTATTGCGACATTTTTCCACATGTAAACATGTACATGCCGTGTGATCCATATGAAGCTATAGAACATGGTCTAATTGCCAAAAATGTCACAAGACAATTAGAGCATGTTCAATTTTCGTGTGTTTATCAATTGGTTAATTCACAAAGTCTGTTATCATGTCATAATGTCCTAATATTTCACAATGGTTTTTATTGCTTTTGAAGCTAAAAATGTCCTAAAATAATACTACTTTCTATGCTATGTTTATTGTGTTATCGTAACGAACCAACAGAGACAAACGCCGAATGCCTAAGAGTCGGTTAAGCCGAGCCGCCGAGTCGTGATATATTAGGACATTATGTCAATATGAGTGATAAGAGACCTTGTGAATTGACCAAATGTGTATTTTGAAATACAACACTGTATCAGTGCAAAATAAAAAACACAAAACAAAAAAGAGTAGAGAAAAATCAAATTAAATATATTTATTGTGATTAAAAAATGTATTAAATAGATATACTAAGGAGTGAGATCGAAAAATTCTTAACATACATACTATATGTTAATAAAAACGAAACCACTAAACTTACAGTTTTAATTTTTCTTATTTTATTGAAATTATATTGAAAACAATTTACCAAAAAAAAAATATTTTTATAGTTTTAATCATTAATGAAGAAATTTTGAACCTTTTTCGGAAACCCTTCCATTAACGTTTTTATAGTGCTTTCTGTCACTTTGCTCGAACACGTAGTCCATCTCCGTTTAAAATCGATCACACTTTTGGACACCTTTTTTGTGCTCTTCAATTCTCTTTTAATGAGAGCTCAATATCTCTCCACTGGCCTTAGCTCCCGGTAGTTTGGAGGATTTGCCTCTCTTGCTACAAATACCACATTATTGTTCTTGTACCACTCAAGGGCTTGTTTACCATAGTGACAGAATGCCAATACAGGCCAAAAATAAGTGGACACATGAAGTCTTATGAATGGAAGCATCCTTTTTTGTAAACATTATTTCATGTAAATTTCGGCATTTATAGCATGATAACAAATGACCAAGAACTTTTTTCGGAAATTTTGTCTGCTTTTGGGTCCTACACTTTTCTTCAACATTCCTTCGAGCATCAGCAAAATAAAATTTTTGATCAGGAAGTTGCGAAAAATCTGCCAGAACATACGTTTCGTCATCCATTATGCAGCAAGAATATTTTTTTATAAAACTTGACTTCAATTTCCGTGCTCTGTTTTGGCCTCTAAGTTTTTAGCAGCGTTCCTGTCTGGAACTTTTTAAGTCTAGTATGTTTTTAAATCTGCATTAGCTTTAACTTTTCCTACCAAATAGTCCGAGCTCTGAGCTAACCGGGCTGCTTTCCTGACATATTTTACAAAGGTAACTTGATCAAAAAAAAAAAAAAAAAATAATAATACTTGGGTTAAAAGTTTTAACGAAAAACGTGTGTTAAGAATTTTACGATCTCACTCGTTAGATAAAAACAAAAATTATATATACTAATAGAGGTTATGTCACACGCAATTACATATGTACATGTGAACGTGAAAATTATGAATCGTATGTATAACGTGAATTTTGACATACACATGGAATTCAATATGTATCGAATACATGTCCCATTACATATGGAATACATGCCGTGTTACCCCCTTTTAAGTCTACATTTACTTAAATTACATTGGAAATGTTCTCTATAGCTATAGAAAAGAAAAACTGCCACACATACTCTTTACTTTGACAATAGAGAAATAAGTATTATGGACTATGGAATTGAATAACATTGTTAGATATTTCAATATTATTTTTGGCTAAGGCTAATTGGATTGTGAAATGCCGTGAATTTGTGTCCCAACTGATATTTAAAACGTATTTTAATATGAGAGATTTACAACCAGTAATTGAGGAAAATCTAAAAATATGTGAAATATCAATTTCTTAGAGAATTCACTACGTTTAAAAAAAAATAGTTCTCGGAAGTTTTCGGAACAGAATGAAAACTTCAAGTGGGCGTGGACGATTTTGATAAAATTTCAGTTTTTTTCTTAATTTAGTCCATATTATTCTCAGTGCCAAATGCACAAAAATGTATGAAGACATCCTTCTATGCAGCGTATGAGTAATATTTATCAATCATACTGAAGAATATTACTTATACTTTCATTTAAAAAGAAAAAATTTACTACCAGTTTCTATACACAAGCATGTACGTGGAGGAAAATGTTCATGTCCAGAATTTTATTGCTTTTATTACTGAGAAAAACTCAGAATTTTTACTAAAGTTTTAACAAGTGGAAAGGATTTAAAGTTACCCGTAATGCCTAAAAAGACGTCCCTTCAATAAAATTTTGAAAAAGTTTTAAACGATTATCCCTGTTTGACACTACATATAAAGGGTATTTTTTTAAACCTAATAGAACTTGAAGTTGTATAAAATAATACAAAAAAGAAAATTTTAATAAAAACAATTGCTTATTAGAAACATGGCATTAACATTTGAAAATGATGGACGTCCAATTTTGAGCTACTTTTTTGAGCAATGTTGGCCATATGTCACAAATAATACGAACAGTATAGCCCTCCAAGGCGTCAATTGTGTCAAATCGCACGAACTTGGAGACCAATTGACAGGCCAATTTCTCGAAATCAAGTTATCGCCGTATGGCACGTAGCACTACCCTGTTAAAACCACATCTCGTCATCCATATTTGCAAGCAAACAATCATTGATCATGGTGCGGTAACTATCTCCATTGATCGTAACGTGAGCTTCGGCTTCATTTTTTTAAAAAATAAGATCCGATGATGCCACCGCTTCAAACGGTAAATTTTTCGGGGTGTATTAGATTCTGTGGGATCTGTAGTGGATTGGTTTCACTCCATATGCGGAAATTTTGTTTATTAACAAACAAGTTAAGCCAAAAATGAGCCTCATCGCTGAACACAATTTTGCGATAAAACAGTCGTCTATAAGTTGCGCGAATCGATTATTGTAAATTTGGATAATTTCGTAGCATTGTTCCAGCTTTAATCTATTCATGATGATTTGCCAGAGTATAGTGATCATAAATGTCAAATAGTGAGCGCAATATGACAGTTCGAAAGTTCTATTGGGCTTAAAAAAAACACCTTATATATTTCAGTATATTAAATGTTTCCCCTCCTTTTATACTTTTGCAAAATCACAAACATTTTTCTTAGATATCTCTTTATAATTTATTGAATATTACAGGCGATTGTGTTAAATTTTCATTAAAATTAAACAATTTACAATGCAACTCATCAACAGTTTAGAGTAAAATTTATATTGTTTTTTCCCAAAAAAGAGAAAAAAAAAAAACAAAAGAATTTAATTACAAAATGCTACTATTCCATTTTGTTATGTAACAAAATAACACTTGCAATCATTTCTCTAATCATTTCATTCATACCTTTATTTAAATTTCAAAATAGTTTTAATTTATTTAATTTCAGATTCTATTTACACTCTTGCCAGCAGCCGACATTTGGGGCAGACAACAGGCAGCCAGCCAATCAAACATTAAAACTTTAAATACTCACACATTTACAACACTTGCACTGACAGAGAATACATTTGGGAGTGTGTGTGTGTGTGTGTATATATGAAAAAGTGTTTGAAAATTGTAAAAGTTTCACCGTGGAGTGTTTATAACAAACAGTTGCCAAAATAGGATCCGGTCAAAGTCACAGTTTTTGCAATGGCGGCACATTGGGCAACGGTTACATACGAACATCACAAACACGCCGGGATAATAAACGGTATGTATATTCTATAACTACAGCCAAAGGATGTCTTTCTCAGTAGTTATTTATATTGTATCCATTGTATGAATTATTTATAAGAATATTTTAAAGTACAGAAAATACTGGGTTTGTATGTGCCAGAGTGAGTACCTACTTGATTCAAATGTATATTTTATTGGCAATTCTAATAGAGTTAAAAATTTATATTTTCTATATATTAGATGCAGCATTAAATGTCGCCATAAATCATCGTAAATACATATTTTGATCTAACAAATTGATAGAAAAACAGCAAAAAAAAGAAATATATAAAATAATTTTCTAGCTGCTTTAAAAAAAAAAAAAATACTTACATACATTTGGTTTAAATAAATGGCATAATGCCAAATAAATAAATGTGCATATTTATGCATAAAAATTTATTATATTTTTTATACAAAAAATTCTTTTAGAATATGACTACATGTACATATACTTATTATTTGTATACATCTTATTATTATATAGAGAAATTGTGTTATTATAATAATTCTTTAAAGTACACTTTTATTTAGTCTAAGAAAAGTATAAATTATTTTGAATTCTGTTAAATGTCTTAAAAAGTTTATTTTGTATTTTTTATTTACCAAAAAAATTATTTATATTTTTGTTTTTTAGACAATTTTAAATATTCATTTACCTCAGGAAAACATTAAAGTTACACAAACTTAAAGGATTACATTTACAGCAGGGGTTATATAAATGAATACACCAACATATATAAAATAAAGCCTACTGTCTATAGTAGACACTTTTCTATAGAAAACTGTCTATCGTTTTCTATAGAAAAGTGTCTACGATAGACAGCTATCTATAGAAAAGTGTCTACGATAGACAGTTTTCTATAGAAAGGTGTATACTATAGACAGTTTTCTACAGAAAAGTATCTACTATAGACAGTTTTCTATAGAAACATGTATACTATAGACATATTTCTATAGAAAAGTGTCTGCCATAGACAGTTTTCTATAGAAAAGTGTCTGTCATAGACAGTTTTCTATAGAAAGGTGTCTGTCATAGACAGTTTTCTATAGAAAGGTGTCTACTATAGACAGCTTTCTATAGAAAGGTGTCTGATATAGACAGCTTTCTATAGAAAGGTGTCTACGATAGACAGTTTTCTATAGAAAGGTGTATACTATAGACAGTTTTCTACAGAAAAGTATCTACTATAGACAGTTTTCTATAGAAACATGTATACTATAGACATATTTCTATAGAAAAGTGTCTGCCATAGACAGTTTTCTATAGAAAAGTGTCTGTCATAGACAGTTTTCTATAGAAAGGTGTCTGTCATAGACAGTTTTCTATAGAAAGGTGTCTGTCATAGACAGTTTTCTATAGAAAGGTGTCTGTCATAGACAGTTTTCTATAGAAAGGTGTCTGTCATAGACAGTTTTCTATAGAAAGGTGTCTGTCATAGACAGTTTTCTATAGAAAGGTGTCTACTATAGACAGCTTTCTATAGAAAGGTGTCTACTATAAACAGTTTTCTATAGAAAGGTGTATACTATAGACAGTTTGCTATATAAAGGTGTATACTATAGACAGTTTTCTATAGAAAAGTGTCTACTATAGACAGTTTTCTATAGAAAATTGTCTACTATAGACAGTTTTCTATAGAAAGGTGTACACTATAGACAGTTTTCTATAGAAAATTGTCTACTATAGACAGTTTTCTATAGAAAATTGTCTACGATAGACAGTTTTCTATAGAAAGGTGTATACTATAGACAGTTTTCTACAGAAAAGTATCTACTATAGACAGTTTTCTATAGAAACATGTATACTATAGACATATTTCTATAGAAAAGTGTCTGCCATAGACAGTTTTCTATAGAAAAGTGTCTGTCATAGACAGTTTTCTATAGAAAGGTGTCTGTCATAGACAGTTTTCTATAGAAAGGTGTCTGTCATAGACAGTTTTCTATAGAAAGGTGTCTGTCATAGACAGTTTTCTATAGAAAGGTGTCTGTCATAGACAGTTTTCTATAGAAAGGTGTCTACTATAGACAGCTTTCTATAGAAAGGTGTCTACTATAAACAGTTTTCTATAGAAAGGTGTGTACTATAGACAGTTTGCTATATAAAGGTGTATACTATAGACAGTTTTCTATAGAAAAGTGTCTACTATAAACAGTTTTCTATAGAAAAGTGTCTACTATAGACAGTTTTCTATAGAAAGGTGTACACTATAGACAGTTTTCTACAGAAAAGTATCTACTATAGACAGTTTTCTATAGAAACATGTATACTATAGACATATTTCTATAGAAAAGTGTCTGCCATAGACAGTTTTCTATAGAAAAGTGTCTGTCATAGACAGTTTTCTATAGAAAGGTGTCTGTCATAGACAGTTTTCTATAGAAAGGTGTCTGTCATAGACAGTTTTCTATAGAAAGGTGTCTACTATAGACAGTTTGCTATATAAAGGTGTATACTATAGACAGTTTTCTATAGAAAAGTGTCTACTATAAACAGTTTTCTATAGAAAAGTGTCTACTATAGACAGTTTTCTATAGAAAGGTGTACACTATAGACAGTTTTCTACAGAAAAGTATCTACTATAGACAGTTTTCTATAGAAACATGTATACTATAGACATATTTCTATAGAAAAGTGTCTGCCATAGACAGTTTTCTATAGAAAAGTGTCTGTCATAGACAGTTTTCTATAGAAAGGTGTCTGTCATAGACAGTTTTCTATAGAAAGGTGTCTGTCATAGACAGTTTTCTATAGAAAGGTGTCTACTATAGACAGCTTTCTATAGAAAGGTGTCTGATATAGACAGTTCTCTATAGAAAGGTGTCTACTATAAACAGTTTTCTATAGAAAGGTGTATACTATAGACAGTTTGCTATATAAAGGTGTATACTATAGACAGTTTTCTATAGAAAAGTGTCTACTATAAACAGTTTTCTATAGAAAAGTGTCTACTATAGACAGTTTTCTATAGAAAGGTGTATACTATAGACAGTTTTCTACAGAAAAGTATCTACTATAGACAGTTTTCTATAGAAACATGTATACTATAGACATATTTCTATAGAAAAGTGTCTGCCATAGACAGTTTTCTATAGAAAAGTGTCTGTCATAGACAGTTTTCTATAGAAAGGTGTCTGTCATAGACAGTTTTCTATAGAAAGGTGTCTGTCATAGACAGTTTTCTATAGAAAATTGTCTACTATAGACAGTTTTCTATAGAAAATTGTCTACGATAGACAGCTTTCTATAGAAAGGTGTCTACTATAAACAGTTTTCTATAGAAAGGTGTATACTATAGACAGTTTGCTATATAAAGGTGTATACTATAGACAGTTTTCTATAGAAAAGTGTCTACTATAGACAGTTTTCTATAGAAAATTGTCTACTATAGACAGTTTTCTATAGAAAGGTGTACACTATAGACAGTTTTCTATAGAAAATTGTCTACTATAGACAGTTTTCTATAGAAAATTGTCTACGATAGACAGTTTTCTATAGAAAGGTGTATACTATAGACAGTTTTCTACAGAAAAGTATCTACTATAGACAGTTTTCTATAGAAACATGTATACTATAGACATATTTCTATAGAAAAGTGTCTGCCATAGACAGTTTTCTATAGAAAAGTGTCTGTCATAGACAGTTTTCTATAGAAAGGTGTCTGTCATAGACAGTTTTCTATAGAAAGGTGTCTGTCATAGACAGTTTTCTATAGAAAGGTGTCTGTCATAGACAGTTTTCTATAGAAAGGTGTCTACTATAGACAGCTTTCTATAGAAAGGTGTCTACTATAAACAGTTTTCTATAGAAAGGTGTATACTATAGACAGTTTGCTATATAAAGGTGTATACTATAGACAGTTTTCTATAGAAAAGTGTCTACTATAGACAGTTTTCTATAGAAAATTGTCTACTATAGACAGTTTTCTATAGAAAGTTGTCTACTATAGACAGTTTTCTATAGAAAATTGTCTACTATAGACAGCTTTCTATAGAAAGGTGTCTACGATAGACAGTTTTCTATAGAAAGGTGTATACTATAGACAGTTTTCTACAGAAAAGTATCTACTATAGACAGTTTTCTATAGAAACATGTATACTATAGACATATTTCTATAGAAAAGTGTCTGCCATAGACAGTTTTCTATAGAAAAGTGTCTGTCATAGACAGTTTTCTATAGAAAGGTGTCTGTCATAGACAGTTTTCTATAGAAAGGTGTCTGTCATAGACAGTTTTCTATAGAAAGGTGTCTGTCATAGACAGTTTTCTATAGAAAGGTGTCTACTATAGACAGCTTTCTATAGAAAGGTGTCTACTATAAACAGTTTTCTATAGAAAGGTGTATACTATAGACAGTTTGCTATATAAAGGTGTATACTATAGACAGTTTTCTATAGAAAAGTGTCTACTATAGACAGTTTTCTATAGAAAATTGTCTACTATAGACAGTTTTCTATAGAAAGGTGTACACTATAGACAGTTTTCTATAGAAAATTGTCTACTATAGACAGTTTTCTATAGAAAATTGTCTACTATAGACAGTTTTCTATAGAAAAGTGTCTACTATAGACAGTTTTCTATAGAAAATTGTCTACTATAGACAGTTTTCTATAGAAAGGTGTACACTATAGACAGTTTTCTATAGAAAATTGTCTACTATAGACAGTTTTCTATAGAAAATTGTCTACTATAGACAGTTTTCTATAGAAAAGTGTCTACTATAGACAGTTTTCTATACAAAAGTATCTACGATAGACAGCTTTCTATAGAAAAGTGTCTGCCAAAGACAGTTTTCTATAGAAAAGTGTCTGTCATAGACAGTTTTCTATAGAAAGGTGTCTACTATAGAAAGGTGTCTACTATAAACAGTTTTCTATAGAAAGGTGTATACTATAGACAGTTTTCTATAGCAAATTGTCTACTATACACAGTTTTCTATAGAAAGGTGTATACTATAGAAAGTTTTCTATAGAAAAGTGTCCAGTTACTGGCCAGACACTTTTCTATAGAAAACTGTCTATAGTAAAGACTTTTGTATAGAAAACTGTCTATGGCAGACACTTTTCTACAGAAAACTGTCTATAATAGATACTTTTCTACAGAAAACTGTCTATAATAGATACTTTTCTACAGACAGCTGTATAGAAATAAAGCCAGTTACTGGCTAGATTTCTGTATAGAAATACAGCCAGTTACTGGCTAGATTTCTGTATAGAAATACAGCCAGTTACTGGCTAGATTTCTGTATAGAAATACAGCCAGTTACTGGCTAGATTTCTGTATAGAAATACAGCCAGTTACTGGCTAGATTTCTGTATAGAAATACAGCCAGTTACTGGCTAGATTTCTGTATAGAAATACAACCAGTTACTGGCTAGATTTCTGTATAGAAATACAGCCAGTTACTGGCTAGATTTCTGTATAGAAATACAGCCAGTTACTGGCTAGATTTCTGTATAGAAATACAGCCAGTTACTGGCTAGATTTCTGTATAGAAATACAGCCAGTTACTGGCTAGATTTCTGTATAGAAATACAGCCAGTTACTGGCTAGATTTCTGTATAGAAATACAGCCAGTTACTGGCTAGATTTCTGTATAGAAATACATCCAGTTACTGGCTAGATTTCTGTATAGAAATACAGCCAGTTACTGGCTAGATTTCTGTATAGAAATACAGCCAGTTACTGGCTAGATTTCTGTATAGAAATACAGCCAGTTACTGGCTAGATTTCTGTATAGAAATACAGCCAGTTACTGGCTAGATTTCTGTATAGAAATACAGCCAGTTACTGGCTAGATTTCTGTATAGAAATACAGCCAGTTACTGGCTAGATTTCTGTATAGAAATACAGCCAGTTACTGGCTAGATTTCTGTATAGCAATACAGCCAGTTACTGGCTAGATTTCTGTATAGAAATACAGCCAGTTACTGGCTAGATTTCTGTATAGAAATACAGCCAGTTACTGGCTAGATTTCTGTATAGAAATACAGCCAGTTACTGGCTAGATTTCTGTATAGAAATACAGCCAGTTACTGGCTAGATTTCTGTATAGAAATACAGCCAGTTACTGGCTAGATTTCTGTATAGAAATACAGCCAGTTACTGGCTAGATTTCTGTATAGAAATACAGCCAGTTACTGGCTAGATTTCTGTATAGAAATACAGCCAGTTACTGGCTAGATTTCTGTATAGAAATACAGCCAGTTACTGGCTAGATTTCTGTATAGAAATACAGCCAGTTACTGGCTAGATTTCTGTATAGAAATACAGCCAGTTACTGGCTAGATTTCTGTATAGAAATACAGCCAGTTACTGGCTAGATTTCTGTATAGAAATACAGCCAGTTACTGGCTAGATTTCTGTATAGAAATACAGCCAGTTACTGGCTAGATTTCTGTACAGGAATACAGCCAGTTACTGGCTAGATTTCTGTACAGGAATACAGCCAGTTACTGGCTAGATTTCTGTACAGGAATACAGCCAGTTACTGGCTAGATTTCTGTACAGGAATACAGCCAGTTGCTGGCTAGATTTCTGTATAGAAATAAAGCCAGTTACTGGCTAGATTTCTGTATAGAAATAAAGCCAGTTACTGGCTAGATTTCTGTATAGAAATACAGCCAGTTACTGGCTAGAATTCTGTATAGAAATACAGCCAGATACTGGCTAGATTTCTGTATAGAAATAAAGCCAGTTACTGGCTAGATTTCTGTATAGAAATAAAGCCAGTTACTGGCTAGATTTCTGTATAGCAATAAAGCCAGTTACTGGCTATATTTCTGTATAGAAATAAAGCCAGTTACTGGCTAGATTTCTGTACAGGAATACAGCCAGTTGCTGGCTAGATTTCTGTACAGGAATACAGCCAGTTACTGGCTAGATTTCTGTACAGGAATACAGCCAGTTACTGGCTAGATTTCTGTACAGGAATACAGCCAGTTACTGGCTAGATTTCTGTACAGGAATACAGCCAGTTACTGGCTAGATTTCTGTACAGGAATACAGCCAGTTACTGGCTAGATTTCTGTACAGGAATAGAGCCAGTTACTGGCTAGATTTCTGTACAGGAATAGAGCCAGTTACTGGCTAGATTTCTGTACAGGAATAGAGCCAGTTACTGGCTAGATTTCTGTACAGGAATAGAGCCAGTTACTGGCTAGATTTCTGTACAGGAATACAGCCAGTTACTGGCTAGATTTGTGTACAGGAATACAGCCAGTTACTGGCTAGATTTCTGTACAGGAATACAGCCAGTTACTGGCTAGATTTCTGTACAGGAATGCAGCCAGTTACTGGCTAGATTTCTGTACAGGAATACAGCCAGTTACTGGCTAGATTTCTGTACAGGAATACAGCCAGTTACTGGCTAGATTTCTGTACAGGAATACAGCCAGTTACTGGCTAGATTTCTGTACAGGAATACAGCCAGTTACTGGCTAGATTTCTGTACAGTAATACAGCCAGTTACTAGATTTCTGTGTAGAAATACAGCCAGTTACTGGCTAGATTTCTGTACAGTAATACAGCCAGTTACTAGATTTCTGTGTAGAAATAAAGCCAGTTACTGGCTAGATTTCTGTATAGAAATACAGCCAGTTACTGGCTAGATTTCTGTATAGAAATGAAGCCAGTTACTGGCTAGATTTCTGTATAGAAATGAAGCCAGTTACTGGCTAGATTTCTGTATAGAAATACAGCCAGTTACTGGCTAGATTTCTGTATAGAAATACAGCCAGTTACTGGCTAGATTTCTGTATAGAAATACAGCCAGTTACTGGCTAGATTTCTGTATAGAAATACAGCCAGTTACTGACTAGATTTCTGTATAGAAATACAGCCAGTTACTGGCTAGATTTCTGTATAGAAATACAGCCAGTTACTGGCTAGATTTCTGTATAGAAATACAGCCAGTTACTGGCTAGATTTCTGTATAGAAATACAGCAAGTTACTGGCTAGATTTCTGTATAGAAATACAGCCAGTTACTGGCTAGATTTCTGTATAGGAATACAGCCAGTTACTGGCTAGATTTCTGTATAGAAATACAGCCAGTTACTGGCTAGATTTCTGTATAGAAATACAGCCAGTTACTGGCTAGATTTCTGTATAGAAATACAGCCAGTTACTGGCTAGATTTCTGTATAGAAATACAGCCAGTTACTGGCTAGATTTCTGTATAGAAATACAGCCAGTTACTGGCTAGATTTCTGTATAGAAATACAGCCAGTTACTGGCTAGATTTCTGTATAGAAATACAGCCAGTTACTGGCTAGATTTCTGTATAGAAATACAGCCAGTTACTGGCTAGATTTCTGTATAGAAATACAGCCAGTTACTGGCTAGATTTCTGTATAGAAATACAGCCAGTTACTGGCTAGATTTCTGTATAGAAATACAGCCAGTTACTGGCTAGATTTCTGTATAGAAATACAGCCAGTTACTGGCTAGATTTCTGTATAGAAATACAGCCAGTTACTGGCTAGATTTCTGTATAGAAATACAGCCAGTTACTGGCTAGATTTCTGTATAGAAATACAGCCAGTTACTGGCTAGATTTCTGTATAGAAATACAGCCAGTTACTGGCTAGATTTCTGTATAGAAATACAGCCAGTTACTGGCTAGATTTCTGTATAGAAATACAGCCAGTTACTGGCTAGATTTCTGTATAGAAATACAGCCAGTTACTGGCTAGATTTCTGTATAGAAATACAGCCAGTTACTGGCTAGATTTCTGTATAGAATTTCTGTATAGAAATACAGCCAGTTACTGGCTAGATTTCTGTATAGAAATACAGCCAGTTACTGGCTAGATTTCTGTATAGAAATACAACCAGTTACTGGCTAGATTTCTGTATAGAAATACAGCCAGTTACTGGCTAGATTTCTGTATAGAAATACAGCCAGTTACTGGCTAGATTTCTGTATAGAAATACAGCCAGTTACTGGCTAGATTTCTGTATAGAAATACAGCCAGTTACTGGCTAGATTTCTGTATAGAAATACAGCCAGTTACTGGCTAGATTTCTGTATAGAAATACATCCAGTTACTGGCTAGATTTCTGTATAGAAATACAGCCAGTTACTGGCTAGATTTCTGTATAGAAATACAGCCAGTTACTGGCTAGATTTCTGTATAGAAATACAGCCAGTTACTGGCTAGATTTCTGTATAGAAATACAGCCAGTTACTGGCTAGATTTCTGTATAGAAATACAGCCAGTTACTGGCTAGATTTCTGTATAGCAATACAGCCAGTTACTGGCTAGATTTCTGTATAGAAATACAGCCAGTTACTGGCTAGATTTCTGTATAGAAATACAGCCAGTTACTGGCTAGATTTCTGTATAGAAATACAGCCAGTTACTGGCTAGATTTCTGTATAGAAATACAGCCAGTTACTGGCTAGATTTCTGTATAGAAATACAGCCAGTTACTGGCTAGATTTCTGTATAGAAATACAGCCAGTTACTGGCTAGATTTCTGTATAGAAATACAGCCAGTTACTGGCTAGATTTCTGTATAGAAATACAGCCAGTTACTGGCTAGATTTCTGTATAGAAATACAGCCAGTTACTGGCTAGATTTCTGTATAGAAATACAGCCAGTTACTGGCTAGATTTCTGTATAGAAATACAGCCAGTTACTGGCTAGATTTCTGTATAGAAATACAGCCAGTTACTGGCTAGATTTCTGTATAGAAATACAGCCAGTTACTGGCTAGATTTCTGTATAGAAATACAGCCAGTTACTGGCTAGATTTCTGTATAGAAATACAGCCAGTTACTGGCTAGATTTCTGTATAGAAATACAGCCAGTTACTGGCTAGATTTCTGTATAGAAATACAGCCAGTTACTGGCTAGATTTCTGTACAGGAATACAGCCAGTTACTGGCTAGATTTCTGTACAGGAATACAGCCAGTTACTGGCTAGATTTCTGTACAGGAATACAGCCAGTTACTGGCTAGATTTCTGTACAGGAATACAGCCAGTTGCTGGCTAGATTTCTGTATAGAAATAAAGCCAGTTACTGGCTAGATTTCTGTATAGAAATAAAGCCAGTTACTGGCTAGATTTCTGTATAGAAATACAGCCAGTTACTGGCTAGAATTCTGTATAGAAATACAGCCAGATACTGGCTAGATTTCTGTATAGAAATAAAGCCAGTTACTGGCTAGATTTCTGTATAGAAATAAAGCCAGTTACTGGCTAGATTTCTGTATAGCAATAAAGCCAGTTACTGGCTATATTTCTGTATAGAAATAAAGCCAGTTACTGGCTAGATTTCTGTACAGGAATACAGCCAGTTGCTGGCTAGATTTCTGTACAGGAATACAGCCAGTTACTGGCTAGATTTCTGTACAGGAATACAGCCAGTTACTGGCTAGATTTCTGTACAGGAATACAGCCAGTTACTGGCTAGATTTCTGTACAGGAATACAGCCAGTTACTGGCTAGATTTCTGTACAGGAATACAGCCAGTTACTGGCTAGATTTCTGTACAGGAATAGAGCCAGTTACTGGCTAGATTTCTGTACAGGAATAGAGCCAGTTACTGGCTAGATTTCTGTACAGGAATAGAGCCAGTTACTGGCTAGATTTCTGTACAGGAATAGAGCCAGTTACTGGCTAGATTTCTGTACAGGAATACAGCCAGTTACTGGCTAGATTTGTGTACAGGAATACAGCCAGTTACTGGCTAGATTTCTGTACAGGAATACAGCCAGTTACTGGCTAGATTTCTGTACAGGAATGCAGCCAGTTACTGGCTAGATTTCTGTACAGGAATACAGCCAGTTACTGGCTAGATTTCTGTACAGGAATACAGCCAGTTACTGGCTAGATTTCTGTACAGGAATACAGCCAGTTACTGGCTAGATTTCTGTACAGTAATACAGCCAGTTACTAGATTTCTGTGTAGAAATACAGCCAGTTACTGGCTAGATTTCTGTACAGTAATACAGCCAGTTACTAGATTTCTGTGTAGAAATAAAGCCAGTTACTGGCTAGATTTCTGTATAGAAATACAGCCAGTTACTGGCTAGATTTCTGTATAGAAATGAAGCCAGTTACTGGCTAGATTTCTGTATAGAAATACAGCCAGTTACTGGCTAGATTTCTGTATAGAAATACAGCCAGTTACTGGCTAGATTTCTGTATAGAAATACAGCCAGTTACTGGCTAGATTTCTGTATAGAAATACAGCCAGTTACTGGCTAGATTTCTGTATAGAAATACAGCCAGTTACTGGCTAGATTTCTGTATAGAAATACAGCCAGTTACTGGCTAGATTTCTGTATAGAAATACAGCCAGTTACTGGCTAGATTTCTGTATAGAAATACAGCCAGTTACTGGCTAGATTTCTGTATAGAAATACAGCCAGTTACTGGCTAGATTTCTGTATAGAAATACAGCCAGTTACTGGCTAGATTTCTGTATAGAAATACAGCCAGTTACTGGCTAGATTTCTGTATAGAAATACAGCCAGTTACTGGCTAGATTTCTGTTATAGAAATACAGCCAGTTACTGGCTAGATTTCTGTATAGAAATACAGCCAGTTACTGGCTAGATTTCTGTATAGAAATACAGCCAGTTACTGGCTAGATTTCTGTATAGAAATACAGCCAGTTACTGGCTAGATTTCTGTATAGAAATACAGCCAGTTACTGGCTAGATTTCTGTATAGAAATACAGCCCAGTTACTGGCTAGATTTCTGTATAGAAATACAGCCAGTTACTGGCTAGATTTCTGTATAGAAATACAGCCAGTTACTGGCTAGATTTCTGTATAGAAATACAGCCAGTTACTGGCTAGATTTCTGTATAGAAATACAGCCAGTTACTGGCTAGATTTCTGTATAGAAATACAGCCAGTTACTGGCTAGATTTCTGTATAGAAATACAGCCAGTTACTGGCTAGATTTCTGTATAGAAATACAGCCAGTTACTGGCTAGATTTCTGTATAGAAATACAGCCAGTTACTGGCTAGATTTCTGTATAGAAATACAGCCAGTTACTGGCTAGATTTCTGTATAGAAATACAGCCCAGTTACTGGCTAGATTTCTGTATAGAAATACAGCCAGTTACTGCTAGATTTCTGTATAGAAATACAGCCAGTTACTGGCTAGATTTCTGTATAGAAATACAGCCAGTTACTGGCTAGATTTCTGTATAGAAATACAGCCAGTTACTGGCTAGATTTCTGTATAGAAATACAGCCAGTTACTGGCTAGATTTTCTGTATAGAAATACAGCCAGTTACT